>OY998238.1:39184854-39549854 GCA_963922005.1 Cornus suecica | reverse complement strand
TAATAGGAGGGTTACTTGTACAATTTAGTATATATATGTATATACATATACACAGATCTAGAGCTCCTTTTTTCTCCTCTTCTCTTCACACGACACACAGCTTCTCCTTCTTCTCCATGGCAGATGATCGACATAAAGAGAGATAGAGGTTGGGTTGGAAGTGAGGTCGCGCGTAGGAGCGCGACCAGGCGGAGGTTGGTCGTCGGCTGGAGCGGCGGCGGTGGCGTTGCGAGCTGGAGGAGGCGACTCAGGGGCGGCGAGGTGGTGGCATTTATGGTCGCGCAATGGGTCGGCAGCTACAGCAGTCGCGCGACGCGAGCGACAGGGACGAGGTCGGCCAAACTTTGGACGACGATTTGGTCAGCTTCCCGATGTTGAATGACCACGATTTTTGGAGGGTAGCTTCATCTCGGTGCTAGGTACGTCAAACTAAAATTTCGTATTTTTCCATTAAGCGGTTTGTCTGAAAATCACATTTATAGGTTAGAATTTTTGTTTAGGTTATTTTAGATTTACCCAAATTGATTAACCTATTGCTAATGGGGTTCGTATATATCATATAGGTCGTCGAGATTGACGTTTCGGTATATTCGAAATTTGGGTGATTTTGGTTGGCAGGCTCCCTATTCGGGCGCCGACACTGTTCACGGTGGGTCGTTTTGGGCTATTTAGTAAGCGTAAATTAAGGTGGAAACTTTTATTCTCACTTTCGTATCGTTGACGTGGTTTGGGTGTGCAAACCAGTATTTATTTTAATTTAGATATATTAAATTATGAATTTAAAATATCTATAATTTGGTTAGAATCGAAGTAAGACTTAGGAATTAATTTGAGAAATTAATTAAATTATTTTCCAGCAAAATTAAATAAATTCCTATTTGAATTGAAAGATAATAGGTGGCCTAGTAACCCCTTGAGAATTAAAATGGGTTATAAAAATTTGTAAAAGGTGGATTATTTGCTTTAATTGCATTAAAAGCATGTTAAGAGAAATGAAAATATTTTTCCTGTAGAATTAAAGGAAATATATTGTTTGAAACATGAATTGTACATGAACTTGTTTCCATATGATTTAAATGTATTTATTGTGTTTTAAAACCATGTTAAATAGATTATGAGATTCATGTTAGTATCATGTGGATATTTTCATAAATATGATGCATTGCATATTTATGTTGAAGCATGGTCGTTATTGAGGCCTGTGTGTATATTGAGTATACCGTGTCGTGTGAGTACATGGGTGTTGGTGCATGTAGTGCATGTGTTCATCTTTTGTAGAGAGAATTCAATTAGTGAGGTCTACGTCCGTTTGTGTATGGTGCGTGAGTAGACTTGTGTTTGGATCATCGTAACAACTGGCCAGGGGGTGCTTCTCATTTCCTGCGGAACTAATCTTCTGAAAAATTGAGAAATAAGGGGAGGACTTGTCCAAATCCTATGTGCACGACCACGTCGTGGAGGACGTCTTCCTGGTTAAAAGTGTGAAGTGTCAAAAGTACTTGGGAAGAACAGTACGATAACTCTACCTTCCTTAGTGAGCCTGTATCCTCAAGGGAATGGTAGAGAATGATCCGGTTGACTTTTCATGTGTGTACCACGGGTGGTGTTGGGTCACATTGCATTTGCATAGCATTTATGTGATTTCATTTGACATGTATATGTGATATTATTACATGTGATGTTGGAGCAGGATTATTATGTGATATTATTACCTGTGAATTTTGGAGCATGTTAGTTATGAATATTGCGAAATAAATTCATATTCTTATAAAATGCTCAACTGAAAGTGAATAATATGAAAACATGAATTAAATGCGGTAATTGTAAAAGTATAATGAGTTATATTCTTATACTTATGATTATATACTTTTATACCCTTGGGGGAGGTTAAGTATATTAACATAGTGACCTCTGTGGTTAGTTGAGGTTAGTGATGAACTGTAGAGTTGATTTTGAGTTGATACCTTAGAGAAGGCAAGTTAATAGTTTTGTAATTGTGGTTAGTTGTGTGACCTCTTTAGAGATATAAGGTCATGGATTGCTTTTAGTATCAATTGAGATTTGAGGCCTTAGAGAAGGCGGGTGATGAGACTGTGAACTTAGTGGATGTTGTTGTATAGGCATTTAGGTGCATTTCACCTTTTGAGGAAAGAGTTATCAATTGTATTTGAGATTTTGATTGGGTTATAAGAGGTTATGGTTGAGGTAATTTTATTAAGTACTTGGGGTACAGTAATGTTGCAGCGTTGTTTCTCATGCTTAGTTCATTCTCTTAAGAATTCCTTGTATTGTGTTTTGTACACTAGTATGTGATTGTTGACTTATATGTCATTCCTTGAGTCGTCAGTTACGGCGTGGTGCCGAACCTCTTCCATGTGTTATCATTTGATTTTATGGGGTTGAAAACGGGTAGTTGTGTTCTGTGAACCCAATGTAGTATTGTTCCTTCCTTGTCCTCTTGGACATTATAGGAATCTATGGAGTTTTGTTCACTCTAATTTGGCTGTCTTTTGGAAACGGTATTTTCTAAGTCTTGAAATAAACTCTTTGTATTTAAAAGGAAAAACTCATTTTTGCCTACCCCCGTAGCAACGAAAAGTTTTAGCATTTTATAAAATGATCTTAGGATCTTCTTTAAAAAGATTTTGAACTTCTAAAAGTAGGTGATGGCGACTGACAGAGACTGGGGGCAAGACGGTCATTTTTACTATGTGGTTTCTTAAAGGAAAACTATTTTATTACTTTTCTCGAGATTCTGAGATTTCGAGACTTTTTTCTCAAGATCTCGCCCTGTAGAGTTTTGAAAGGTGTTTTTTTGTTCACCTTTGCTTCTGATCATTTTTAAGTCTCGGGTTTGAGGCTTGATGTTGTTCAGTGCACACATATAGTGTTGTCTTTCCCTTATTCTTGGTTATTTGATGTCACCACCTAGGTGATTTGAGTTTTCGTACGTTAGGGGCATGGATGCCGAATGGATTGATTTGAGTTTTAAAACATTTTTCTTAAAAACTATTGAATCCCTGTGATTCATCTTTTTTATAACTTTCACTCTCGGCCATTCGCTTTTGGTTTCCTTGTTCGGGTGTTTTCCCTAAACACTTGTTGTGTTCTTAACCTTGACATTGTTCTCTTAGTTATCTGTTGGGTTATGTCACACCCCAAATTCCTAGGACTCCGAAACCCGAGCCTAAGAGCTAAGGGATTGAATGCGGAAGTAAAAAGAAACGAGAACAAATGACCTTCTATCATCAAACACCCACAAAAGGGTAAAAATGCTCTAATACAATGTTGTCGCGCCCCTAAAATACCCGAATCTCTAATATAGAGAATCAGCGAATCTCCAAAGGGTGACGTAAGTCAAGCGACCACTAGAGTCAACAATAACAAAGGAAATACATGGAATAACAATGAAAACTATACTCCATGCCAAATAGAATACTAGAACTCAATAGTATCCTCTGATACCAACTGACACACTCCTAAATCCCTAAGACTCCCGAACTGGGACATCCAAGGAATTCAGGATGTGATCCTTAATACGAATGACCAACTAAGATATCATTAACCATGAAAACGTATGGATTAATGATAGGAATGGTATATTCCATACCCAAATGGATGAAAAAACTAAGCAGTGGAATCTAATGAAAATCCGGCCGAGTTCCGTTTATAAATGGAACATCAGGATACACAACCACAACACAATAACCTGCCAATAACATTTCGATAATAAAAATGGCTTTCAAGCCCCACATTCATCAATCCTAGTAGGGCCGAGGTAGTGGAAAGAAACCAAGACCTCTCCAAACCCTCTAAAATCAACAGAGCCACAACGACAACGACATCCTGAAATAATAAATACAGAAAATAAAAGATACATCAACAGGGATATGCCAACAGGCTGGCTCCCAAAAGAAATATATAACAATCTCATAACCAATGGGTAAGGAAATTGACAAAAGACAACTACCGTCCCCAAAACCAGTCGTGCTGCATCCGTCACCGCATCACCCAACGCAACTCCAAACATGTAACAAGAAAACCAAGGAAAGCTATCATTGTACCGCATCCTGCCCATAGCCGTACATTTCCTGCAACCTGGCGTGGAATACTAGGGGGCAAATGAAATTCCCCTGTGAGTAAATAAGCTCAGTGGGAAAATATATCCTAACTACCACATCCCCTGATAGTTTAGGTAATGCTAAACCACCTAGTGAGATACATAGCCCACAACATAACCCAGCCATGAAAACCCAAGGTACGTGCTCATATACTACCGTACGTAAGTATATAAGGGATATATATATATACATATATATATATATAAATACACAACATGAGCTTATAAGATACAACTAAGACTCATACTCCCAGTACCAACTCCAGTAGTCTACACTACTCTCACCAACGTACACTAGGTACACGACACCCAAGTCAAACCTAACCAATCATCAAGTGTTCACGACGCTAACAAGAAACTCCAAACATAGGGAATCACACTCACCTCTAATATCGACAAGGATCGAAACACACCACTAGTACCAAGGAATACTCATAACTCACTCCCCGAGAACACAGGAGGAAAAGTACCCACGTCCTTGCGTACTAACACAATCATCGTCTATATATACATATATATGTACAATATATATATAACAAACCTCATCCCATTCCTAAGGAAAATCTACCTCTCAAAGGCTAGATCACCTCAGTCATATCACCATACCATAATTCATATCGACCTCATAATACTATCATCAATAGGGTCAATCTCATCACTAACACTCTCATTGTAGGCGAGGAAAACCACCCAATCAAATCACTAAGAGTACACGAACTTAACTCACAAGAACGACCACCTCAGGGTCACCAAAGCAAAGCGAAGGAAAAGACTTCCCAATGTTAAACCAACAGATAACCGAGACAACAATGTCAAGGTTAAAACACCACAAGTGTTTAGTGAGAACACCCGGACAAAAGAAACCAATCCACTCGGTATCCTTGCCCCTAACACGTGTGCAACTCAAATCATCTAAGTGGTGACATCAACAATAAAAAAAGTGAAAGGCAACACTATATGTGTGCAATGAACAACACAAAGCCTCACACAGAGACCTAGAAATGATAGGAAGCAAAGGTGAAACAATGGAACACCTTTCAAAACTCTACAGGATGAGATATTGAGAAAGAAGTCTCGAAATCTCATAATCCCAAGAAAAGTAATAAAAATAGTTTTCCTTTTAAGAAACCACATAGTAAAAATTACCGTCTTGCCCCCGGTCTCCGTCAGTTGCCATCACCGGATTTTAAAAGTTGAAAATCTTTTTAAATACAAAGAGTTTAGAAAACACCGTTTCCCAAGGACAACCAAATAAAGGTAAACACAACTCCACGGATTCCTATAATGTCCAAGAGGACAAGGAAGGAAGAGTACTACATTGGGTTCACGGAACACAACTATCCGTTCCCAACCTCACGAGATCAAATGACAACACCTGGAAATGGTTCGGCACCACACCGTAACCGACAACTCAAGGAATGACGTGTAAGTCAAAGACATGTACTAGTATACAGAGTACAATAAAATAAATGCTTAGAGGAATGAACTAAGCACTAGAAACAAGATTGCCAAGCTACAGTACCTCCAGTACTTAATAAAATCACTTAAACCCCCTAATATCATGAAAAGGGAGAACTAGTGGCCGATACCACGGGAATAACTAGTCTCAATCAATACTTCTTCCAATTCATTATGATTCCAATTTCACAATTGATAATTAACAGAATCAAGAAGTCATTTCCACTCAAGTAGACAGGTTCAATCACAACCACTTCTAACCGCACTCAAAACCTCAAAAGCACGATAAAGGATACCTCCCCCTAAGTGGGAAAGAAACATCCAGGGTCAGTAATATGCAACCAACCGAAACCACAAAACAATCACCGCCTTCTATAAGGCCTCAAATCACAATTGATACTCAATCAATCCCTAACCTCAAATCTCTACAGATAACACATAACTAACCACAGAGGTCACTATGCCAATATACCTAACCTCCCCCAAAGGCACAAGGTAAATAATCACAAGTACAAAGATACACTTTTCATTTATACTTTAACAATTTTCTCATTTAATTCATGTTTTCGCATTTATCACTTTCAACTGAGCATTATATAAAGATATGAATTTAATTTCACAATATTCATACATAACATGCTCCAAAATCCAACATGCAATAATAACACATATTAAACCTGCTCCAACATGCCATGTAATAATATCACGTATACATGTCAAATGAAATCACATAAATGTTATGCATATACAATGTGACTCATACACCACCCTTTTACAAGGAGAAAAGAGTACCGCACCGATTCTTCCCAAGTGTTTTTGACACTACACTTTCAACAAGGAAGACGGTTGCACGAGGCGACCCGTGACAAAAGATTCGTAAAAACGAATGCACGAGACGACCCGCGACTTCGATAATGAGACGACTCACCCTATACCCCATTCACGACTCATTATTCCGTAGGATGGGAACACCCCCTGGCCAGTTGTTGCGACGATTCGACACAAATACACCCCACATGATTTCAAAACCCACATATACCAATACCATGATTTGACACTACATGATATTCTCAATATGCATCCAGGTCCAAATGACAATCATGCCTCAACATAAATATGTAATGCATCATATTTATGAACAATATCCATAACACCAACATGAATATCAGAATCTCTTTCACATGCTTTTAAATCAATAAAGTAGTAAATCACGACAAACAATTATATCAAATAATCATGTTTGCCATTCATCCACTTATACTTCAATTCCAAGTATACAAGTTCATTCCCTTTTAACATGCTTTTAAAAATATGATAAAGGCATTTAATTCGTATGAAAACAAGTTCATGTCCAATTCATATTTTAAACAATATATTTTCTTTTAATTCTCTAAGAAAATATTTCAATTTCTATTAACATGTCTTTACAATAATTAAGACAATTAATCAACGTAACATGAGGGGAACCTAGCATAACGTCTAAGTTCTTCACGTCCCACGTTTACAAAATCCTCTAGCCCATTTAATCATCAAGGGAATTTCTAAGCCATCTATTCCTATTCGATTCAGATAGGAAATGATTTAATTACATAGGAAGTAATTTAATTAATTTTCTTAAATTAATCCCTAAGTCCAATTTCGATTCTAAGCAAATTATAGATATTTAAATTAACAATTTAATATATCTACATTAAAATAATTAAGGGTTTGCACACCCCAAACTAATTCAACGATACAGAGTGAGAAATATAATTTCCCACCTGAAATACGCTTACAGAACAGCCGTTTCGGGCACACTGTGAACAGTACCGGCGCCCGAATATGACGTCCGCCGACCAAAGTCGTCCGAAAAATAATTTGAATATATCGAAACGTCCGCCTCGACAACCTATACGATATATAGGAAGCCCATTAGCAATAGGTTAATTAATTTGGGTAAATCTAAAATAACTCAAACGAAAACTATAACCTATAAACGCGATTTCCGGGAAACCCGTTCAACATAAAAATACGAAATTAAAGTATGATGAATACTACGTATATACGAAGCTACTCACCAAAAATTGGCCTAAACCAATCACCGGAAGTCGACCAAAAAAATGGCCAAAGCCTGGCCGAACCACCCCTATCGTGCGGACTGCTCCGCCCCTGCACGACTGCGCCACCAGTCGTAGCTACCCGCTCCTCCGTGCACGCCACTGCCATCCACAGTCGCCGTCGCCGCCCAGTTCAGCCGCCGCTGCTCCAGGTCGTCGATTTTGGCCTGCAACACCACGGCTACATCGCCTCTTCAGCCCGACTTCTCTCTCTCTCGCTCTCTCTCTCTCTCTCTTCCGAACGATGATAAAGATGGAGGTGGGAGAAGGAGGCTCGATCGTGGATAAGAAGATGAAGAGGTTGTAGTTGCGTGAAGGAGAAGATGTGGTTCAGTAGACATTCGTATACATATACACATATATAACCTAATTGCACAACTAACCCTCCATTTATCCCTAATTGCAATTTAACCCTAAAACTATATATATATAATTAAATATATATATATATACAATAAATCCCGATAAATACCGGGAACGCCCAAACGTAAACTCGTAAACCCGAAATAATAACGGGACGCCCAATTAAATATACCGGGTTAGGAACCCAAACATCGGAACACCTAATAGGCCCGATCCAATTAAAATGCGTTGTTGCCCAGTCGAAGTACTAAACATTTAAATGTCGAAACAATACCGTGTAGTCGATAACGATAATTCACGAACTCATCAAAGAGAAACCGTAAAGTCATCCAGTCAACTTTAAAACTAAACGCGAAAAATTTATACGGGAAATACCAAGAATAAATAATGCGTCAAGAACAAGTGACGTCATTAATGAAATTAGATTAGAATTAATTTCAGGAAAAATAAAAATAACACGGGGTGTTATAGTTTAGCATTGGAAACTCTTTTCCTTTGCTTTGTTTTAGTGACACTTAGGTGGTCGTTCATGAGAGTAGTGTTCGTGTGCTCTAAGTGATTTGATCGAGTGGTTTTCCTCGCCTATAGTGAGAACGTTAGTGATTTGATTGACCCTATTGATGATAGTGTTATGAGGTCAATGTGATGATGTGATTTATGGTATTGATAAAGATATATGATTGAGGTAAAAAGTCCTTGAGAGGTAGATTTTCTCTAGGAATGGGATGAGGTTTATTATATATATATATATATATATTGTACCTTGACGATTGTGTTAGTACACAAGGACGTGAGTGTTTTTCCTCCTGTGTTCTTAGGGAGTGAGTTATGAGTATTCCTTGGTACTAGTGGTGGATTTTGATCCCTGTGGATATTAGAGGTGAGTGTGTTTTCCTTCTATTTGGATTTTCTGGTTAGCGTTGTGAGTGCTTGATGATTTGTTAGATTGGACCTGGGTGTCGTGTTCCTAGTGTACGTTGGTGAGAGTAGTGTAGACTACCGGTGTTGGTACTTGGAGTACGAGTCTTAGCTGCACCTTATAAACTCTTGTTGTGTACTTATATATATATATATATATTCCCGATATATATACTTATTTACGGTAGTATATGGGTATATTCCTTGTGGTTGCGTAGATGGGATTTATTGGGCTATGTATCTTGCTAGATAGTTTAGCATTACCTAAACAGTCAGAGGATGTGGTAGTTAGGATATTGTTTTTCCACTAAGCTTATTTGCTCAGAGGGGTATTTCATCGCCCCCTAGTATTCCCACGCCAGGTTGCAGGAAATGTTACGGCTACGGGCAGCATGCGGTGCAATGACAGTTTTCTATTGTTTTCCTTGTTACAGGTTTTGGAGTTGTTCAGGGTGGTGATGCGATTACGGTTGTTGCGCGACTGGTTTGGGGACGATAGTTATCTTCTATCAGCTTATTTACCCATATTTTATGGAATTGTCATATATTTCTCTTGGGAGCCAGTCTGTTGGCATATCCCTATTGGTGTACCTTTTATTTCCTGTATTTATTATTTCAGGATGTCATTGTATCTATTCGGCACTGCCATGTGCATTTCTGTATTCTAATTCGAGCATTTGTGGCTCTGTTGATTATAGAGGGTTGTGTAGGGGTTGGTGGTTTCTTTCCACTACCTCGACCTTAGTAGGATTGATGAATGTTGGGCCTGTGAGCCATTGATATTATCAATCTGTTATTGGAAGGTTATTTTGTTGTGGTTGTGTGTCCGAATGTTCCATTTATAAACGAAACTCTGCCGGATTTTCGTTAGATTTCGTTGTTGTGTTCTATCATTCTATTGGGTATGAAATATACCATTTTTATCAGTATTCCATACGTTTTCATGGTTAATGATATCTTAGTTGGTCGTTCGTATTAAGACTCATACCCTGGATTCCTTGGATGTCCCGGTTCGGGAGTTTTATGAAAATTATGGGCGTGTCAATATGGTATCAGGGTATACTAGTGAGTTGTTATTATTCGATTAGGCATGGAGTATATTTTTCATTGTTATTCCATGTATTTCCTTGTTATTGTTGACTCTAGTGGTCGCTTGACTGACGTCACCCTTTAGAAATTCGCTGATTCTTCAGGTTGGGGTTTCGGGAATTTTAGGGGCGTGACAGTGTTCATAGGTATAGATGTTATGTTGTTATTTGTGAGGTTATATTGTAAAACATGATTTTGTCTAAGAAATGCCAAGGGGGAGATTATAAGAACACTTTTGAGTATTGTTTATTTATGGCATATTCTAGAAATAACCATGTTGAGTGTTAGATAGGTCATTTTGGTTTCAACGACATCTACAAGTATCGACAAAGGCAAAATCAAGCATTGGAGTAGTGAAGAATACAAGTGAAGTACAAAAGTCAGCGTATTGAGTAAAAATGTCTCCTAGAGGGCTAAAATGACATTTTCCGAAGACATCACCTAAAACAAAATGTCTCGTGGAATCTAGATGGTCATTTTGGCACAGTCACAGAGAAAAATGGTTTTCACAAAGTATCTACGCTCAAGCCTACGCCTACAGAACCTAAAAGTGGCTAGAAAGTGAAAAACTATGCTCAAGGGTACGCTCAGTGTTCTGCCACATCTACGCTCGAGGGTTATGCCTAAGGCATAGGTACCCTACGCCTAAGGCATAGGTACCTAGCGAGTGATTTTTTGCAGATTTCATGAATTATCGAATTTGATCCCGACTTGAAGTTTGAGGATGTGGCTATGACTTATTGACCTATATACATGTTTGTATATCAATATA
The DNA here is from genome assembly GCA_963922005.1 of Cornus suecica. Classification (NCBI taxonomy): domain Eukaryota; kingdom Viridiplantae; phylum Streptophyta; class Magnoliopsida; order Cornales; family Cornaceae; genus Cornus; species Cornus suecica. The sequence continues at coordinate 39,539,038 of OY998238.1, read as the reverse complement.
AGTCGATTTCACTCCTAATTGGAAGGGTTTGACACAAAGAAGAAATCCTAATAAAAGTGGAGAACAAGTTATCTCAAAACTAGGGTTTCCTACTCTATAAATAGGAAAAGTCTCTACAAAATTGAGGAGTGGTCTTTGAGAGATCTCTGCAGTTTTTATATCGTTCATATTCTTGTACAGAGATAAAGATAGAGAGAAAAAATCATCGAGTGAAGATATTATTATTCTCTCTTAATTATGGTTTATTCAATTGTGCTTCTATATCGAAGATCTCTATACACAATTGAATGACCTATTTGTTGAAAAATCAACACACCACCCGTGCAACTTGGTTGTTTTGATTTGTTTGAGAAACGGAGCCCTCTGAGTGCGGAGATCAGAGCAGGAGGCTTCGTAGTTATTTGATCTATTGAGAAATAGAGTCGTCATAGTACGGAGCGAAGCGAGAGCTTCATGGAGCGCGAGTGAATTTAGACTTACAGACGTCGAGTGAAGAACAACATATTACATCGGTTGTAAATATTGTTTTCATAGAATCTGTACAAATTCTCTGATTCATAATGCATGGATACCCGAGCGTATCTGTGGTTTTTACTTGGAGTATTTCTAAGGTTTTCTGCATAAAAATATTGTGTGCCTCTATTGCTTTATTTTCTGCAGTTAGATTAATTGTTGGATGATTTATCTTGATAGAGAATTGGATTAACTTGAATTTTCCGCAATTAATATTAATTTGTCAATAAATCCCCAAAAATCCTTTTAACTCATTCTCTAGGTTATTTTCATTAATCGTCTAGGTAATTTCAGCAATGTTGACCATACATCTATCTGGCTTACAAAAAACACTCCCATTAGACCAAGAACATTTGATCCCAGAATATTTTATGTCTAATAAGCCTGTTCTATTTAAAGCTTCCCCACACTCCTTCATTTTTAGGACCACTTATTAGAACCACGCCATTTCCCATGCTTAAAGCTAACTGCATTAAGATCACCAACACAAAACCAAGGTTCATTTTGTAAAATGCCTGGCAAAATTTCCAACTCACTCCACAATTCTCTTATTGCTATGTGGTCAATACTTCCATAAATAAAAGTAGAGTAACAAAAGAAAGATTTATCTATACTCTGAATTTTGGTGTTAATGTACGGGTTACTTTTGGAAATCAGAGTAGCAACCACCATAACTAGATTCCAGCAAACCCATATTCTTTGAAGTTAAGTAAATTAATAATTTGCAAAACGGAGCAATATTATTCATAATTCTATCAGCATTATTTTAAACAATTTTAGTTTCAACTAAACAAAACACAACAATATCCAAATTTTGAATCATCAACTTAACTTTCTTTTGCTTAACCTCCCCATTCAGCCCCCTAATGTTCCATGTGTAAAAATTCATGGAAAAGTTATAAAACTTTAGAATCAGACATAACTCTCCCTTTAGGAGGCCTCTTAAGCACTCTTTTGGATTTAAATTTAGGAGGAGGCAATTTACCCATTACCCAAACTCCTGAAACTAACAAATTAATAGGACTGCTCTTCTTACCATTACAATTACAGTTAGGTTTACATGTACAAAATTACCTTTTATACAATTAGGATTAGGAATAATAATTACATTTGTAGATGTGATTCAATATGGTCCGTTTAAGATTAGTATTGTTAAATACAATTGTAGATGATATTCAATATTATTTTTCGTATCCAAATGGAATTAGAATTATTAATTATAATAAAATTATATTAACTTTTAATTATATTACAATTAGGTTTACGTGTCCAAAGTTACCCCCTATCCAATTAGGATTAGGATTATTAATTACAATTGTAGATGGAATTCGATATTATAGTCAATTTAGGATTGAGATTATAAAATACAATGGTAGACGTGATTCAATATTATTTTTTGAATTCAATTAAAATTTATTAATTATAATTATTTTTAATCACATTACAATTAGGTTTATGTGTCCAAAGTTATCCCCTATACCATTAGGATTAGTGACGGTTGATGGTTTGTTAATATTTGTCGTTGCTTCACAAAACTCCGGTCAACAAAATTTATAATACCTACAAATACTTTACTTAAAATAGTATAGCAATAAGTAGGGTCGAACCACTCTCAACTTGGAACTCGTTTTAAGACTAGGATCCAAAACTTTAATTTTCGAGATTAAAAAGAAATTACTTAAAACAATTTTTGAATTTTTGAATAGTAAACTAAAATAACTAGATAATTATCAAATGATGGAAGAAATCTCAAGGGAAGAGAATCCACCACCCGTGTCTATATAAATAATATTATATATTTCTATTGCAAAATTCTCCTCCAACCTATTAAACATAAACATAGATATTGGTAGGCATTCCCCGTATTTTCATTAATTGGTAATCACGGAAAATTCTCCCTCTAATGTTTTGGTTTAAAAATAAATAAATATAAATAGTGGTAGGCATTCCCCGTATTTCCATTGATTGGTAATCATGGAGAATCCTTCCTCTATTTTCAACCTCTATTGTAGGTTTTGTCACTTGAAAGAATTAATTCGAGAAGAGAATTAAACAATAAGAAATAAAATAAAATTATGTATATCTTACCCAATATGATTTCATCACTCCCTTGAGAAGATGTTTAAGCTAGCATAATGATATAGAAATAAAACATGATGATAGAAGAAATTTTCATTAACTAAGAAAAAGATTACAACAAAATAAAAACTTGATACAAGACTAAATTCTCTCTACAATTTCTCACTCTCTACCATCTAACTCCATACAATTTCCAACTACTCTCCTATTTATAGAGAAAATTGGAATAAAATGACATCTTGTAAAGTGAAGTTAGATCTACTTTTCTTTTCTTTTTCTTTGAATATTGATGTTTTCCAAGTCATTTTCTTCTTTCTTCATGTGCATTATATTCTTCATCTTCCATCCATGTGCATTCATTTCTCACTTTAATACATTTTCTTCATCTTTTCCAATTCATACCTATAAGAAATAAAAAGAAATATATAAGAACATTTATACACTAAAATGGTAAATTAAAGATTTACTTTTGACATAAAAAGTAGTAATTTTGTGGACTTATCAATTAGGATTATTAATTACAATATTCTATCTCAATTAGATTTTTAATTTATATATTTAATATAATTTAAAATAATTAAAATTCATTTAGATTTTAATGATAGAATTTAAGTACATAATTCATGCATAATTAAGTGTTAGTGCTTCGAAATAAGATTTTACTTGAAGTTATAAAATAAAATAAAATTTTGTAATTATAATTCAATCAGAAATTCAATTGGAGTTATAAAATTCAATTAAATTTTGTAATTTTATAATTCAAGTAGAAATTGAATTAAAAAATTGCATAGAAAATTTACTCTATAAATACTGAAACACCAAAGTTCTTCACACTTTTTAATAGTAGTATAGACATAGATCAATATATAAGGTAAAATGCAATAAAATAGTTCCCTAAATTATGTTCAAATCTAAAAATAATTCATCTCAATAATAATTTATGCAGTAAAACTCCTAACTTATTACATTTTATTGCAAATTTTCTGAATCTCTTGAATTATTTTCATGAATGATCAATAATCTAAAAATTAATTTCCATTCTTTTTTGTTTTTCTTTTTCCTTTTCCTTTTTTATTTAGGTAAACTCAATGAATTTTTATTTAAGGAATTTGTAAGTTGTCCATGAATGTATCTTAGGAAACAAGTTTTTTTGTTAGAATAAAATAAAATAAATTTAGTATAATAAGTTTTATTATTTAACTAAAAGATTAATAATGAGATAATTATTTTAAAAATAAAGTAGTTAAAACTTAAAAGTATATTTTTATTTGACGATATATTTATATTAATTAAAGGAAATGAAATAGTATACTTAAAATGAAAAAAATCATTGTCGATATATTTTAAAATTGAGAATGTTTATGAATAGTAGGATACTCTTTTGTAAGGTATTTGGGGCTAATTGCAAAAAAATAAATATTTTAGGGGAGTTTGTTATTTTTAGTTCAAGGAGGTTAGTTGTAATAGTTCAAAGGGGTTTCTATAATTTACCCATGGTATTTTATATAAGGTCATGAGAGAATGAATGGATAACGTTTTTGAAAAATTGAATAAATTATAATGATAAAATAAAGACAATATTTGCCTCTTAACCAATAAGGAGAAATTCCTTCTATCCCAGGATGTTGTTCAATATAATGTGGACACTTGTCCAATATATTATAATAAATCAAATATGTTTTTAAAGGTTAATTGGTTCATTATTGTAATAGGCTTTCCGTATCAAAACTTAATGAATGAAAAATATTTCCTTTATGTTTTTACTTTAATCAAATAAAAATATTTATAGCATACCCTAATTGACCAAACTGACCTCCATCATTTCTTATATAAAAAATACGAATTTTTGCTTTAGGGGAAGTAATGTCATTTTTTTAAAAAACAATTTGTTATAAAATTTTATGTTTGAATTAGAGTGAGTAATGTCTTTTTTTTTGTTTGTTTTTTTAAAAAAGAAGTTAGTTATTAAGTTTTATGTTTGAATTAGAGTGAGTGCATATAATTAATTAGGAAAGCAATGTTGGAAAGCAGTTTGGTCAATTCGGTTTTGTTATAAATATTTATTGGATTTAAATAATGGAAGTCAATATGCAATAATAAAATAATTATCTGTTCACATTTTATTGAGTCACATCATGGAATAGGACGCAAGTATTGTTCATAAAATTATAAAATAAATCAGACATCACGATTATAAAAAAAAAAAAAAAAAACAATAATAAAGTAAAATGCAAAACTGCATAATACCCCCTGTGCTTTTCAAAAGTTTCAAAATACCTCATGTGTTATTTTTAGTTCTAAATTACTACCATCACCTTTGTAAAAGTTAGCAAATTACCCCAATTGGATATGTTTTACTCAAAACATTGACCATAACCCATTTTTAGTGTTTTTTTTCTTTTTTATTTCTCTCTTTGAATAATATAATTAATAATTCAAAAATTCACACACATATACTTATTTTAGACCTAAATATGATAATAAAAATCTGTTTAAAAAATTATTATTATTTTAAAATAATACAATAAAACTTAATAGATTTAATTAGAGCTAAAAATTTAAGTGAAAATGTTGAAAAAATTAAGTAATTTCCTAATACTATTTATACATGATATGATAAATAAGATGTTTATTATTGTAAGGGGTGACTAGCGAAAAGGGTAATCCGCGAGGATTGGTTTACTTTGGGGAAATTGGCCCAAGAATATATTTATTTGGGAAAATGCCCCAAGGTTTGGTTTATTTGGGAAACTGACACAAATAAGGTTTATACGCGAGAGCTTGCATTATACAAAGGGAAGTATGAGGGACTGATGTGTTTATACCTCACATTTGAACTCATAAACCTATATGCTGCTCGCGTAGGGAGTACTATTCGGAATTTGAGGGAAATGCTTGGGATATGTAAATAGTGGGTCGCGACCCTATTTACACCGTTCTAAGCAAAAGTACCTTAAAGAGGCCGATAGTATTCAGGGTCATGACAAAGGTATGCATGCAAAAGGTCATGACCTAGGAAATCTATAACAACATGGTTCCTTAGCTAAGGTAAAATCATATCCGCGATGAAACGACGCGGATCACAGGGCACGGGGTACAATATGATCCGCGTAAGGGATTACGCGAATCAATATCGCGCAATCGAGGACGCGAGATGATACTGTGTAGGGTATTTATGGCGCGGATTGATATTGAATGATTCATGTCGCGAGACAAGTGCTGACGTGGCAATAACAATCCGCGAGGATCTACTGGACACTTGCATCTATAAATAGAAGAGCGAAAGCTCACTTTGGGGGGACTTTTCGAAGACTAAGGGAGAGAAATTTCTAGAGAGAGAAAGTATTTCGTAATCATTTGCAACTGTTATTTTCTTTCCATTTCTCTTTTGTTTCTCTGTAAAGCAATCAAAAAGCAATAAAAGCACAAGTACCATTATTTGTCAGAAGAACTTGTGTAGAAACTATCTTTAAATCATTCATATCACGAACTCCCTAATATTATTTAAGGAAGTTGTAATTTGTCCATGAATGTATCTTAGGAAACAAGTTTTTTTGTTACGCTAAAAGAAATTAAACTTTGTATAATAAGTTTTATTATTTAACTAAAAAATTAATAATGAGATAATGATTTTAAAAATAAAGCAATTAAAACTTAAAATTATATTTTTATTTGAGGATATATTTGTATTTATAAAAGGGAATGAAATAATACAATTATTGTGTAAAAAGAAAACATTGACGATATATTTTAAAATTGAGAATGTTTATGAATAGTAGGATAGTCTTTTGTAAAGGATTTGGGTCTAATTGCAAAAACATAAATTTTTGAGGGGAGTTTGTTATTTGTAGTTCTAGGAGGTTAGTTGGAAAAATGTAATAGTTCAAAGGGTTTCTAGCATTTTACCCATATTTATATGTAAGGTCATGAGAGTATAAATGGATAACTTTTTTGAAAAATTGAATAAATTATAATGAAAAACAGAGTAGCAAGGTGTTTAAGAACAAAAACATAATAATAAAATAAGGACAATATTTGCATAACCAACAATATTTCCTCCTATCCCATGATGTGGTTAAATAAAATGTGGACACATGTCCAATATATTATCATGAATCAAATATGTTTTTAAAGGTTAATTGGATAAATATTGTAGATTGACTTTCTCTATCAAAACTTAATCAATGGACATTTTTCCCTTTATGTTTTTATTTAAATCAAATAAAAATATTTATAATATATCCGAATTAACCAAATTGTCTTTCATCATTTGTTATAGAAAATACGAGTTTTTCGCTTAGGGAGAGTAATGTCTTTTTTTTTTTTTCTTTTTTAAATTGTTATTAAGTTTTATGTTTGAATCACAGTGAGTAATGTATTTTTTTTATTTTTTTTAAAAAAGTGTTGGTAAGTTTTAGGTTTGAATCACTACAGTAAGTGCAAATAATTGATTAGGAAAGCAATGATAGAGAGCAGTATATTTGTATTGGATTTAGATAACAGAAGTGAATATGTAATAATAAATTAGTTAACTTTTAAAAAGAGACCTAACACGTGTTCGTATTTTATTGAATCACCATGGGATAGGAGACAAATATTATTCATAAAATAATTATAGTTAAACTTAAGTTTGGAGACTTGGAGACAAAAAAAAAAAAATCCTATCCTAATTAGGAGAGGCTTTACTTTTGTCAAACTATCCTATCCTATTCTAATTAGGAGAGGGTTAATTTTCTGAAACTTGCTAGTGTTGCAAGTGTAACCCTGCCTATAATAGCTTCCACCACTACTAAACCCCCTCAACGCATTCGTTCATCGAAACAGTCAATTCGATCAGAACCCAAAAATTCTTCCAAATCTTTCGCACAAACCCAAACTGTACGTTTGAGCAATTTCTTTCCCCAAAGTAAGTTAGTAAAAAAGAAAAAAAGGCCATGGAAATTGAAAAAGCATCAGCGTTGGACGTGAAGACTGAAAAAGCAGCGGTGGACGTGAAGGCGTACTCGAATGGAGCAGTGGTGGTGCCAGCGGTGGACGTGAAGGGGTACTCGAATGGGGTAGTGGTGGAGGTGGACATGCCGGGGATGAAGTCAGGGGACATAAAGGTAGAGGTGGATAAAGAGGACAATGTGCTGACCGTTATCGGAAAGAGAAAGAGAGAGGACGAGGAAGAGGGAGCTGTAGCCAAGTGCAAGTACCTGGTAAGGGAGAGGGGGGTTGGCAAATTAATGAGGAAGTTTAGGATGCATAAAAATGCCAATACTGATTCTATCTCTGCTCTTTATCACCAAGGTGTGCTTACCATAACTATTCCCAATTTGCCTCCTAGGCCTCCTCCAAAGCCCATGACCATTGAGGTCAAGTTTGCTTAAATTCACATCTCATCTATTATTTGTATTTTTTTTTCTTTTTTCATGATGAACTTCCCTGATTGTTAATTTGTTAGTAATATATTAGTAGTTCTTTTTTTTTAAAGGAGTAGGAGCATGTTTTTGTACTAAAAGTCTGTTTTCAGAAAATTCAAATAAATATGTATATTTTATTTTTCTAAAACATTTATTTTTTATTATCAAAAATAATTTTTAAAAATACAAACTAAGCAGACCTATGTTACTTTACCTAAATAGTAGACACAATTTATATTAAAGATCAGTTATGGTTCTGTTCCAGCTGGTCTGGTCTGGTCTGGTCTTGTGTTTTATGGGACCAGACCATGTTTAGTAATATTGGTTCCAAATTTTTGGTTAGACCAAGTAAGACCAAATCAGACCAAAATTACCTCATTTCAGACAAAAAAAAAGGTGTTTCCTGGTGGTCCGGTATGGTCTTATTAATAAAATATATTTATAAATAATTAAAAATTAATAATAATAATAATAAATTAAATAAAACATATTTTAAAAATAAAATATAAATAATAAATAATAAACAAAATGAAATAAATAATACCTAATAATAATAAAAAATGAATATAATAATAATAAATAAATGAATAAATAATAAAATATATTTATAAATAATTAAAAATGAATAATTAATAATATAAATAATAAATTAAATAAAACATAATAATAATAAAAAATGAATACAATAATAATAAATAAATATAATAATAATAAAAAATGGACTAAATAATAAAAAATGGACTAAATAATAAATGAATAAAATAAATAATAAATTCCATAAAACATATTTAAAAATTTAATATAAATAATAAATAATAAACAAAATGAAATAAATAATAATAATAATAATAAATATAATAAAAAATAATAAATAGATATAATATATTTTTAAATGATTAAAAAAGAATAAATAATTTATAAATAAAATGAATTAAATAATGAAATAATAATGAATAAATAGAATATATTTATAAATTAATATATAATAATATAAATAATAATTTAATAATATAAATAATAAAATAATAAAATATATTATAAAGTGAAGAAATAATAAATACAGAAAGACATAATACATAAATAAATATTATAATAAATAATAAATAAATAGTAAGACCAAATCACTTACCAAACAAATTTTTCCAAATCAGATTCGACTAGACCAGACCGGACCAAAAAGACCGCCAACCAAACATGACCTAATTTTAAACAGTGTGGGTGATTCAGCTCCTATACTTTCGCCCCTATATTTTGTTATTATTGTCCATGTGCAACGAAGGCTGTGAATATCAGGGTATATATATATATATATATATATTATTTGTCAAAGAAATTAGTTATTAGATTAAATTAGAGGGTGCGGTATGAATGAAATCTTAAACCAACTCGGCCATCGACCATACTTTAATAAATACATACTTGATTATAAGATATTGCAGGCTCAACAGTCAACAACCTTCTTTTGAAAACAAGCAACCTTCGTCTGTCGATCAAATGGGCGCTAGACAGGTAACTGTATTATTAGAAAATAATTTAATAACAAAAATATTGAATGAGACAAAATTTTCTTTAAAACGGAATACAATTAATAATAAATAGATAAAACAATTTACATAAATAAAGAAATAAAAATACAAGTTGTTTGGTATAAATTCATAATTAAAACTCTTGAATATAGGAGCTGCATATGAATGCGACATTAAATAAAAGTTATGATGATGAGTGGTTGTTCTCTATTGTGGACGTGTTCGCTCCAAAAAACAAATATCGTCGGCCGAATGATCGGGCCGATAATATTCTTCTTCATTTTCATAGGGTCGCTTCAGAAAATAATTATCCGCCGAATAGAATAGTAGGGTTGATAATATTATTCTTCTCCGTAAGAAAAATAATCATCGGCCGAATAGTAGGACCGATAATATTCTTTGTATTCGTAGGGTGCGGGCATGCCAGAACAGGTGACGGAGTTTAACCGTTTTAAAATGAATGAATCTTTGTCTCTTTTAAACATATGGAATAGAATCAGACGATTTGTGAGAAAGATAACTCAACTCACACGAATGGGTTCTGATTGCCTCAACAAAGGGGACTTTTGGGTAAGCGAGAAAAATAAAGTACGAAAGAATTGAAAGATACTGAGAATGTAAATTTACAGGAATATAAAATTGGTAATGAAAGTGTAGGTTGCATGGAATATAAAATAGACGATAAAAGCAAAATATAAAGGAAAAACTGTTATAGCAGAGACATTTTTATGATGGTCGGAGACCTCTGTAACGGAGGTCTACGTACATTATTTATAGCCTAAAATATATCCTAAATACCTTAGGGATAAATAACCTAAATTTTAATCATACCTAAACACTAATACCAACTTTAATTTAAACTATTCAAAAAATGTCCAACACTCAAAAATACTTCAAACTTAGTTGGCAAGAGTTTCAATCACTGATTCCGTCTTCCATTCCTTGTCAAAACGTTGCTTTAAACATCCAGCCTTCAACCACTAGGCCAAAAATTTTTGTTGGCTTAATTGCTTTAGCTCATTCTCGGTCCATCATCTCGACCCGGTCCAATTGTCAGCTCATTTTCGGCCCAGTTTTTTGGCCCATTTCCGGCCAATGACCGAACGTTCGTCAAGTGCAAACGTTCACACTTTATGCACTAGTCGTCAATTGTTTAATGACTTTGGTGAACATTCACAAATTGGAAACATTCACAATTTATTCACTGACGTTTTGTACTCTTATCAGGGCGAACGTTCACAAAAATGCGAACGTTCGTAATTCTTTAATGTTAGCTTATTTAGAGTGTCAACATGACCAACAATTTTTAGTTAGTTGTATCATGATAGGAGATTTGGTTGTGACTAATTCATTCATTTTTATAAAATAATATCAACAATTGCTATTTTTAGGGATGAAAAATCCTAAGGTGAAGTTCATAAAAGGTCAATTAAGTAGGTTTTACGGTAATGGACTTAACAATAGTTATCTTTTTATTGATTAAGTTCACTTGAAATTCTTCCATGATTTACAGAAATCAAAGATCTATTATGTTCATGTGTCGAAATGACTTAATTTTTCTCTTTACATTATTTTGCCTGTTGATAATTACTTTAAGCTGAGAGTACCTTTTTACAATTTGATATGACTCTTTCCTTTATATTTCACCATTTTAAAATGTCTGAAAGAGAGAGTTTGGTGGTGGTTTGTTGAAGAGAAATGACAGATGACTATTTTGTTTTTATACTTTAACCAATTTAATATTTATGTGAAGAGAGTATTGGATGGTGGTTTGTAGACCTGTCAATGGATTGAATTTTGATCCGAATTCGATCCGAATCCGAGTCGATTAGTCAGATTTGGATTGCAAAAAAAATCCGATAACCCGAATTTGATCCGAATCCGATAATCCGATTCCTTAACAAATTGGATTTGGATTAGCCTAATCCAATCCGATAATAATCCGATCCGATAAAATATACATATTTAATACTGTACATGTATGTAAATGTTAGTTGTTAATTATTTTATTATTTATTAATAATGATTGATCATAAATACAATCATTAAAAGTGTGAATAATTTTAGTGTTTCAGTATTTATTGATTTTTGTATTTTTTTTAATTAGATATTCGGATTAGATAATCTATAATGAAGAAATTCGAATATGAATTAATTAAGTGAAAATCTGTCGAATTATTGGATTCGGATCGCGGATCGGGAGTTTTTGTCATCATTATCAATAGACTTATCAATAATCCGATTATGATCCGAATCCAATCCGAATCCGATATTAACCGGATACGGATTGAAAATAAAATCCAATAACCCGATTAGGATCCGAATCCGATAATCCGATTTCTTAACAAATTGAATTTGGATTTAACTGATTCGATCCGAATCCGATCCATTGACAGGTCTAGTGGTTTGTCAGAGATAGAAAACGTGGTGGTTGTTAGATTACTTAAATACTAATTTTGATTAAGTTGCACGGCTAAGGATAAAAAATTAGTGAATTGTACGTGAGACCAGTTTTATTCATAAAATTAAATGGGTTATTTCGTCCTTTAATCAAAGTAGTCAAAATCGTGATCCTATGAACTTGCCTGTCAAATTCAGGCTCAAACCTATCAACTATCCTAGGGTCAGACTTCATTCAGACTGATCAAGGTAGAAACTTCATCAGGAATTTGCCGAGGAGAACATCATTGGGACCAGGCATTGGATCTTTGTAAGGATGGGATATCTTGAGAAAAGCATTCAGATCCTTTAGAGTCTTGAACTTTTGCTCTTCCAAAGGAAGGCTAGCATTCTCCAAGCACATCCTCCACCTGTAGCCGATCCACAGTGGAGAAGTATTGTTGAACCGTTTGAACATTTCCAGTCCTCTCTGATGACACATTTCAACAGTGGATCTCTCCACTACCAAAAGATTCTCCAACTCACCCTTCCTTTCGAGAAGTTTGGAGTTGGAAGTTGCCAGCTCATTGTTCTGAGCCATCAACTCCTTATTCTGGGCCATCAGGTCCTGACGGCCCTTCTCCGCCTCCTGATGATTCCTCTCCACTATTTTTGCCCGAAGGGTTTGCTTATCCAAGGTCATCCAGAAAGACTCTAACTCGGCCTTGTACTTCTGCATAACCTCCTCCCTTTTCTAGAGAAGGGCTGCCTGGCTTGCCAAAGCTCTGCTATCACTATCCTGATTCGCATTGTAGGCCTGAGTGTAGTACAACATCTGCCAAAGTAAAGTATCAGTTAGCGGCAGAAAGATAAGGTGAATTTTTTTTAAGTGTTAGACAGAGAAGGATAAAATAGAAAATGAAAAACTTCATGGCTATCTCAGGTCCAGTCATAGCCAGCTCAGACCTGTCCAGTTTATTGATAGCCCTTCGGTAACGGGCGTCCAAACCTGAAGGCCCATAGTCCGAAGAGCATCGGGGTTACCGATGGTCTCTTGGCCAGCAACCAACGTCTGGTTTCCAGGGAGAACTAAAGTAGGGTGTCAGTCAATAGCCTCATCAACAGTAGTGGACTCACCGAGAGTACTGAGGGTGACTAATGTCCTCAACCGGACCCTTCGATCAAACTGGTCGTGCTCAGAAGGCCTGGGGTGAGAAGAGGAAGTAGGTAGAGCAATATGCGATGGAGGAATGGGAGCCTCTCCAGAAGGGGGTATAGGAGGAACCTTTTCAACGGTCGGGGGCACGACGCTGATATGAGTAGCAAAGGTAATGGGGGTGTCAGATTGAGAAGCCTGAGACTTGGAGGGCCTCTCCAAACCCAAAGAGATCAGGGGAATCCTCAGAGACATGAATCTTGCTCCGGATGAAGATATTTCCTGTAAGACATCATCAGTAAGGAAGTTAGAGCATTTTCTTAAAGGTTTTGACCAGATGCTAAAGTTCAAAAGTTCAAAACGTGATCGGATGTAGGGGCTAATATCCTTGTTAGAAACCCCTAAGAATTTATGAACATATCTCCCCCTGTGTACATCACATGTCTGGGAGAAACAAGCCCCCTTATGCAAAGGCCTCAAGGGAAGAAGGAGGTGTTTGTTGAAAACTTTTTGGACAGGTAAGTTGAAGGAAATATGATATCTCTAGTTGCCACTCACTAAGACCATCCTTTCGTTTCAACCCTTGTTTGACTTATCCAGACCGTCACACATCTTCCTTCCTCGAAAGGGAAATAAGTTGTAACGTCCATTGGAATCCCTAAGGATTTGGAGCTTGTAAGAGAATAGGACTTCGGCAAGGCCCAGATATAGACCTAGGTCCCTGATGAAAAGAATGGTCATAACTAGGATCCTGAAAACGTTAGGTCCAACCGGGAGTGGGGCCAGACCAAGAAAAGAAAGGGCAAATAGAGAAAATGGGTGTATGGGAAAGAAAAGGAATTTCAAGTGGTAGGTAGAGAGAAGGATCTAGTTATCACCCACCTTTTCACCCTTCCTAAAGTCAAAGTCCTTCGGGTAATTAGAAATAGTGACATCCGAAGGGATTTGGTATTTTTCCAGCTCGACGTTCACACTATACCTAGCAGGAAGTGGGTCAGCATAGAAAGGCTCAACCGTAGGCTCAGTATCGGATTCCCTGGCTGATTCCCCAATCGAAACAGGGTCGGGAGGGGCATCACCGAGATGGGTGTTATGGATCTCCACATATCCATTAGTTTCAGTAACCTCAACAAAAAGGGGACTCAGGCAACGGTCAGGATCATTGGAGAAAGGGATATGGTCATTAACCGATTGAGTATCATCACTATTAGCCATGATGACAGAAATGTAGAAGAGAAAGAAGAAAATGTACGATACATGATTTCCGATAAGGTTTTTGAAGTCTCTAGAGAACAAATACAAATTCTGGCAAAAAAATGGGGAGCGTTAAAGTAAATAGAGAAGAATTAGTGAACATAGGAGTAAAAAGTGTTTCAAAAAAGGAACTTTGAGGTATATACTCGGTAAATAGGGGAAGGACAATGGTCATGAACGACGCCCAGAGGTCACGCACCGTGTTTTCAACCCCCAGATTGTGAAAATCAAGGAGATTGGTGGGCGTTAGGTGTGTGCAAAATATGTGGTTAAAAATGACACCTTAATGACACTAGGTTTTACCCTTCTCCAAGCGCACAGATCAATTGTAGAATAACAACAGCTTGAGTAAGGGATATCGATCCCACAAAGACTAAGATTGTTCACTATAATAGTTCAAAAACACTGAATTATATTTATGAAAAATTGTTTGTTTCGGTGGTCAAAGACTGAATTATCTAATATTAACTAAATTAATCTAAAAAGCAAAGTAAATTGGTTTGTGATTCTAGAAAGAGAAAAACTAGGGTTTTCGTCACTCCACCACTAACCGCATCATATAGTTCTATCAATATATCAATTACATGAGGGTGATCCATTGACTATGAATCAGGTCGTACCGCGCCAGCAGTTTGACCACCAAAAGGAATTACCATCAACCGGATCACGACAATCCATCTTAAGACTAAACTGATAAGTACATGTTAATGATGTTACTCTAATCTACTCCTAATGCATGAAAATAAACTAAAGCATGTCTATATCAGTTTGTCAAGGCATGGACTGTATAACTTAGGGTTTCAGGTTTTATTACCACCATTGTGTAGAAAATCATGACTTAAGCATCCGAGTTCCAGCCTATAGTGAATAAGCATGATTGTGTAAGATAAATACATTCATTCAATTTAAGACAAGAATAAGAACAAATATATAAACTTGTATCAAGAATAAAAACGGTCTCTCATCTAACACAATCATCACAGTATAGTCATAGTTTCCCCTCTCTACAATTGAAAACAAAATCAGAAAAACATTACTTGGCTAGGGTTTTGCTAAGAAAACCCTAGGTACCGAATTAGTTGATCATGGCGGAGAGAATTTGCATTGTCGTTGTAGAAACGCTCTCTACGGTCTTCTTCTTCGGATCTCTAGGTCTTCAATGGTTCCTCCCTTTTGAATAAGATGAATCTCCATAGACGTATCTGAAAATTATACGTGCCAAGAAGCTCTCTAAAATCTATAGCAAAACTTGGTATTTATAGACAAAGTTGGGGGAAACCCTTACTTGGAGAATATGATTACCCTTTTTGGTAATTTCACACCCAACTGAACAAAACCCTAATATATGATGTATAATATGTGTATATATCATGTATAGAGGTGTTGGGGTTGAAATAAAGTCATTCGGGTGAAAACAAATCAATCCGGGTCAAAATAGGATTTTGGCCCGAAATTAAAATTCCCAGCTTTTTCTGCAGAACACCTCTCACGCTTTTGATTATAACTTGAGTTTTAAACATTGTAAGAAGGATTGTGATATATATTTGGAAATATCACTTCAAGCTCTTGGTTTTAGGCACAAGAATCACCTCATTTGAACCTTTTTTGACTGAGATATGAGTGCCCGAAGTTGGCTAAAAGTTTGGTGCTGGAAATACTGGACTATGCCCAAGCGTAGGTTAGGGGCGTAGGGTCCAAATCTGGATCACAAACCAAAGCGTGGGTATGGTAAAATTTTGCCTGTTTTTTGCCTCTGGTGACGTAGGGTATGATGCATTTTTACTGTAAAATCCATTTTTTTTTCATATTTGAGCTAGACTAGTCGCATTTGACTCCCGATGCTTTTGGTTGAAGTAATAATGTCTGGAAATGATATTTTTTCCCTTCGCTGAGATAACAATGTCGAGAAAGGACCATTTTGCCCTTTAGTTGCTCTTCTTTGCTCTGGCACACCTCTTAATTGCTTTCTTGAGATAGAAACGAACATGAACACGGTTAATTCACCAATATTAGCTCTGTTTCTTCATTAAGCTCCTGAAACATGTTTACACCTCCAAACGAGATAAAAATACTTTGATGATTCTTATTCTATCTAACCTATCTACTATAACCTAATCCCTTGGTTTTGTGAGGGTCAACGATTACACTTAGCACGTGTAACAAGCCTTTTAAACCCCTAGGTTACCCCTACTGGATGAGTGAAATCTCGTGAAGGTTTCCAGTGATGGTACCTACAAACATCTCAATTCCTTATGTAATTACACATTCATGAATTCACACACACAAGTCAAATAAGTTATGATACAACACATAAAATAATATGAATGCAAATACTCCCACTCACTACTGACCAATAAATATCTTGAGCTTCATGTCGTGAATGGTCCCCACTAAAGTAAATACTTCATTACTCACTACTCCTAATCCGGACAACCCTCTGTGTTTTTGTGAACACTTAACTATAGTATTTCAATCTCTATCTACCTACTTGATAGATAAAGCTTTACCTTTTGTATTTTTCTAAGCTCTGGATTTTCTAGTGATGATTTTCAGTCCCAACCAACTGGGCCCGAGCTTTTTCCTTGGGATTTATGCTAATTTGTTCCCTCCCCTTTAAACGCTAACAATGATATTGGTTATACCAAAGCTCGGTTAATCAGTTCAAAAAATTACTTTTTGAATTTTATTTTTTTTCCTCAAAAATAGATTTTCAACTCATCCATCCAATCATAACTACTCCTTATCTCTCCTTATATTGTGGCAGAAATTATTTTTCAACTACATAGTTAAAGATCAACTACTTTTCCATAGTGAATGTATGCATGTGCTTATAGGTCAGGATCGCCTCTCTTAGTTTCAATTTCACTAATTATTCACCCATGTAGACCATATCACTTCGCTAACTCGATCTAATCATTACTCTCATGAGCGGGAACATCACATCACATACTACTTATGCATCATAAACATAAACTCAGTCAACTCGTAATGCGAAACACTCATGCATGAAAACAAAGAACTCCTCAAAACTTTCAATTCGTTTTTTCAAAATTTTCAAAAATTTTCCTTTCTTGTAACTATATACCCTCACCCCCAAACTTAAATGTGACCACACATGGTCAAAAATAAAGAATGAGAACAGATACAGTTACCCTTGAAGGGCAGTCAAAGATTCTTTGAAATGCTCAACTTCCTCCCCCAAAACTTGATTCGGATCACCTGTAAATATACAACAAACACATACATAAATATCAGAGCAAGGGAAAAAAATTGTAAAAATTACCATAAATTGACACAATTTTTCAAGGAATGTTTGAAAATTTTCTTTTTGGATTTTATTGATTTTTTTTAAATGAAACAAAAAAAACGATTTGGCCTTAAGGGCCTACAATCTCTAAGAATTGAAATTGCAGAAATAACTTACCTATTATTATACAAACCGAGGCTAGACAGCCTAAGACCAATGTTTAACATCTTTGGCATGACGTTTCATAAAGGTTTATCCAACACCTTTCCTCTTTGCCATACTTCCCTTAATTAAATGACAAAATGTAGGAGGTGACTCTCTAAGCACTCTCACCAATAGACAATTAGTACTACTCATGACATCGAGTACATAACAATAATAACCATGTAAAATACCCCATTTTTCTTGTTCTAACTTCAGCCCCTGTATGGTCAGTGCTTCCATCAAATCCTCCTTCAACACCTTAGACAACAATCCCTCCACCATCTCATCACTCTCCAGTAAACTGACAGACGCCATAAATTTCGGTCCCGGATCAATCTCCTCATAAAATCTCAGTCTCTGCCCATGTATCCTAAACCTTTTATCGAATACTACTTCTCCGTGAGGGTAAACCGATCTAACCTTGTGTGGTCCTTCCCATCTTTGTTGGAGTTTACCCAGAAACACTTTCAGATTTGCATTACATTGCCGTTTCCGGCCAAACTTAAGGAACTTATGACAAACATGCTTAGCATGATGTACTCTTATTCGAGCTATATAACTCCGAGCATCCTTATACGCACAACTCCGTATCCCCTCACATTTGTCTCTCAATCGTGGATCTTCCAAGGTATATAACTCTTCTACCATGTGTATACCTAATACATCTACAAAGGTGTTCTTAAGAGGGGGGGGGGGGGGTCATCCTTAGTAGGTTCTGTAAAAGTTCATGACCATTGATCATCTCTAGCATTCTTTACACCTGTTTTATCTTTTAATTCATCATCCTCCACACGTAACATCATCTCAGGAAGCTTACTTTCAGGCACCAAGTTCCGTGGAGGAATAAGTTGAGGTCCAAGAGACTCTCTTGATGCTTTCTCTGACGGTGAATACAACGCATCTTCCAACGCAACAATATCTTTCCAACTAGATCGCTATTGGTCCTCTCCATTTTCAAAATTCACCTCCGACCTTTTCATCACAATCTCCAAATCATCTCTTACACTACTCTGAGGTACAACTTCTTCAACCATCCCCTCTATTTTAAAACACTCAGTTGGTTCATGTTGTTGATGGTTGGTATCAAAGACATTCATCCTCATATTTAAATTCCCAAAATATATTTCCATAACCCCTGTTCTGCAATCAACGCATGCATTTGCCGTAGCCAAAAATGGTCTTCCTAAGATAACAGGGATATGTTTCCTCGATCTATGGTCAGGTTCCATGTCTAATACTACAAAGTCTACAGGATAATAGAACTTACCCACCTACACTATGACATCCTCCAAAATTCCTCTCGGTTGTTTAGTTGATCTGTCTGCCAATTGAAGCAGCATCGAGGTAGTATTGAGATCTCCCAACCTTAGCTGCTGATAGACCGAGTAAGGTAATAAATTAACACTCACACCCAGATCAAGAAAAGCTCTACCAATCTTCTGGTCAACAATGATACAAGAAATAATGGGAGCATCGGGATCTTTCCTCTTAGATGGAGTATCACTTAGTAAGATCGAACTCACTTGTTCAGTCAAAATCTTTTTTGGGACCTTAGTTCTGTTTTTATGCTTTTGAGTACAGAGATCCTTCAAAAATTTGGCATAGGGTGAAATTTGGTCAACAATGTGTAGAACAGGTTTATTGATCTCGACTTGCCGACATGGATCCAACACGTCTCTCTCCTTATGATTTTTATACGGAATCGACTCTCGGAGACGTTGAGGGTAAGGTGCTACTTCTTTATATGGCGCCCTTTCTAGTTTTTCATCTTCCTTTACTTGAGGTTGATCTTTCTGAGCTTTCTCAACCTCTTTCTTCTGAGCTTCTTCTTTTGCCTTTCTTTGAACTTCTTCGACCTTTTGCTTCTTCAGCCTCTCCTCATGCTGCTCCTCAGCCTTACTATCCACTTCTCTTCCATTTCTCAAAATTGTGACTGCTTGGACTATCTCATAACGAGTCTCAACAAAGGATCCATGCTCTAGTACTTATTGCAGTTTTAGGTTCACCACCGATTGACTAGGCAATATTCTCACCATCATATCCATAACATCCGCTAATTGTGCCATTCGGGCTTCCATTTGAAAAAGGGATTGGGAATGAGAATTCAGTATTTGGATGGTCGCCTGAGAATTATTAGATTGATTTTTAAGTTCCCTCAGGGTACTCATCATCTTTTCAAAGTTAGGCGGTCTTGATAGTGAATTTTGAGTTGGATGTTGATGTTGGAAATGGTTTTAAGGATATGGAGGGTAAGCTTGATTTAGATTGAATCCTTGGTTTTGGTTTCCTTGAGGTTGGGTCTGGTAGTTATATGGCTGGACAACTTTATTATTATTGAATGGTTGGAGAGCCTGAGAATTATTGAATATCTGTCTGGGTTGGTAGTTTGAATGAGAATTTTGAGCCATGATTATTGTTGGAGATTGGAATGATTGCTGACTCTGCTGGAACCTTGGTTGTGGATATGATTGTTGTTCCTGAATGAACATTGGTTGACTGTTAGATGATTGTCCTTGTGGGACCCTTTCTGGTTAGTTTTCCACATTTGTGGATGTATAAGAAAAGAATGGGTGATTTTTGGCATTGGAAGTGTATGAATTTTTGAAAGGAGCATTATTTGAATAGTTCCACAATGCGTTGGCATCAACGTCCATTCTGTCTTGACACTCATTTTGGGAATACTTGGCTTCTACCTCTGAAACTTGTCTCCTAGGTGAATGATTTTGCTTGAGAAGCTTGTCTACTTTCTCTCCTAACAACGCCATTAAATCTCTTACATCATCATGATTCACCTCATACACTTTTTCAGATCTCTTGTCAAGACCACCCCTAGACCTTAAATCAGATTCATATTGGATTGCATTCTCACTTATATTGTCAAACAAGTTTAAAAGTTCTTCTGCTGGCTTCAGGGTAAATTGTCCTTGTGTTGACGCATCTATCAAAGTCTTATGTGCCTCTCCAAGTCCCATGTAAAAATTTTTAACCACATCCTGTTCAATGAGCCTATGGTGGGGACACTTATACGAAATTTCACTATAACTCTTCCAAGCATCATGAAACTGCTCACCAGGAAATTCTCTAAATTTTTTGATTGCATCTTGTGCCTCTAAGATCTTTCCCATGGGATAATGCTTCTCTATGAATTTAGATTTAAGGATTTCCCAATCACTTTTAGTCGCTTTGGTTAATTTAATTTACCATCTTTTATCTCTGTCTCTCAATGACCAAAGATATATACACACTCGCAAATCATTCTTAGATAGATTATCGTACCTAATAGTTAACGCAACTTCTAAGAAATCATTTATGTGCTGGTATGAGTCTTCCATCCTAAGGCCAAAAAAATTTGGAAGCATATTAATCATGCTTGACTTGACCTCGTAATGTTTCACGCCTTCTTCTTCTGGGAAATTTGCATAGGAATCATACGCATCCGGTGCGTAATATCCTTTCAACGATTTGGCTGGTGCCTTCTATTTATTCACTCTTTGGTCACCCCTCTTCACGAAATCCACAATTTATTTTTTCCAGATAATCACAAAATTGCAGTTTTAACATACTAAACAACGTTTTTCAGCTTAAATCCACAATGCTCACTGGGTTCTGTTCAATGACCCTTTTCCACTAAAAAATCTCACATCGTTTGCAAAAATCGAACTTTCTGATAGAAAACTGTAGATTTGTTTTTAGTTTTTAAGATAATAAAACTAACTACTTCTAAACTCTTCTAACTATTAACAAAAAGAAAGATAAAAATTATGCGCAAAATTAAGATAAACTAAAACTCACAAGAGGTCCAACGACGCAACATTCATTGCTCCGCTAAATCCCCTTATGCTTCTCAGAGTACCTTGCAAAAAGACACAAATTTAAACGTTATATACAATACAATAAAACAATGCAAATAAACTACTAAAACTATTGAACAATGCCAAGTCCCCGGCAACGGCGCCAAAAACTTGGTGAGCGTCAGGTGTGTGCAAAATATATGGTTAAAAATGACACCTTAACGACACTTTAGGTTTTACCCTTCTGCAAGCGCATAGATCAATTGTAGAATAGCAACGGCTTGAGTAAGGGATATCGATCCCACAGACACTATGATTGTTCACTCTAATAGTTCAAAAACACTGAATTATATTTCAAAAAATTGTTTCTTTCGGTGGTCAAAGACTGAATTAACTAATATTAACTAAATTAATCTAAAAAGCAAAGTAAATTGGTTTGTGATTCGAGAGAGAGAAAAACAAGGATTTTTATCACTCCATCACTAACCGCATAATATTGTTCTATCAATATATCAATTGGATGAGGGCGATCCATTGACTGTGAATCAGGTCGTACCGCGCCAGCAGTTTGACCCCAAAAAGGAATTATCATCAACCGGATCGCAACAATCCATCTTAAGACTAAACTGATTAGTACGTACAAATTATGTTACTCTAATCTACTCCTAATGCATGAACATAAACTAAAACATGTCTATATCAGTTTGTCAAGGCATGGACTGTGTAACCTAGGGTTTCAGGTTCTATGACCACCATTGTGTAGAAAATGATGGCTTAAGCATCCGAGTTCCAGCCCATAGTGAATAAGCATGATTGTGTAAGATAAATACATTCATTCAGTTTAAGACAAGAATCAAAACAAATATATAAATTTGTATCAAGAATAAAAATGGTCTCTCATCTAACACAATCATCATAGTATAGTCACAATCTTCCTTCTCTACAATTGAAAACAAAATCAGAACAACTGTTAAGAAAACCTTTGATACCGAATTAGTTGATCATAACAGAGAGAATCTACATTGTCAGTGTAGATACGCTCTCCATGGCCTTCTTCTCCGGATGTCTAGGTCTTCAATGGTTCCTCCCTTTTGAATAAGATGAATCGTTAGAGGCGGCTCTAAAAATTATACATGCCAAGAAGCTCTCTAAAATATGTAGAAAAGCTTGGTATTTATAGGCAAAGTTGAGGGAAACCCTAACTTGGAGAATATGATTACCCTTTTTGGTAATTTCACACCCAACCGAGCAAAACCCTAATATATGATGTATAATATGTGTATATATCATGTATAGAGGTGTTGTGGTCGAAATAAAGTCATTCGGGTGAAACAAATCAATCCGGGTCAAAATACGATTTTGGCCCGAAACTGAAATTTACAGCTTTTTCTGCAGAACACCTCTCACTCTTTTGATTATAAATTGAGTTCTATACATTGGATAAAGGATTGTGATATATTTTTGGAAGGAGCACTTCAAGCTCTTGTTTTTAGGTGCAAAAATCACCTCATTTGAACATATTTTGACCGAGATATGAGTGCCCGAAGTTGGTTAAAATTTTGGTGCTGGAAATACTGGACCTACGCCCAAGCGTAGGTTAGGGGCGTAGGGTCCAATTCTTGATCATAAACCAAAGCGTAGGTATGGTCCAATTTTGCCGGTTTTTGCCTCTGGTGATGTAGGGTATGATGCATTTTTGCTATAAAATCTATTTTTTTTATATACTTGAGTTAGACTGGTCGCCTTTGACTTCCGATGATTTTGGTTGAAGTAATAATGTCTGGAAATGACATTTTTGCCCTTCGCTGAGATAACGATGTCGGGAAATGACCATTTTTCCCTTTAGTTGCTCTTCTTTGCTCTGACACACCTCTTAATTGCTTGAGATAGAAATGAACATGAACTCGGTTAATTCACCAATATTAGTTATGTTTCTTCATTAAGCTCCTGAAACATGCTTACACTCCAAATGGGATAAAAATACCAAGTAATGGAATGTAAAGACATAACAGACACATGATAAGGGCGAAAAATGACAAATATTAAGCACATATCAGAGATACAAGCCACATATTCAAAAACCAAATAATGATGTATATCAGCAACATTAATAGCAACCACCACATCAGCTGACAAGAGGAAGGAATCTATCTACTGCATGTTAAATTTCAGTCATGTGCTTTGGTATTCGAAAGCCCGTGACCAAAAGGAGCTTGTGTACATACAAGAATTTCAAGTCCATCTAAATTAGCCCATTAAACAAATTACTGTTAGCCTGAGAACAAAAGCCCATGAATAAGATATTCTAGAACTACTTGGTCACCAGGGGAGAAAATCCTCTTAAGGAATGAATCAAGATGAAATTAGAAATAACTATCAATCCCGTTAAAAAATGGATTTGATGGAAGGTTTGAAAAGGAACAATAATGGGCTTGCAAGCCCAACATGTCGTCTTATAAATAGGGCCATAAGATCCCCAATAAAATTCATTCGTGTGTTATACAATTTTGAGCATTTACAATAATAGTTATGTTTTACATAAAATATATATATAAAATTCAGTTAATAAATATGGATCGAAGTCAACATTGATAACCGAGACTGACCTAAGTTAAATATTGTTATACCATTCTTGAGGGAAAGTAATGTATTTATTATTTATTTCCTTCTTTTATTATTATTATTATTAATATTATTATTATTCAGATTATTATTATTATTACTATTATTTAGTAGAGGAATTGAAAATTTTACCGGATCACTTTTTATTTTTTGGTCGCTTTGAGTATTATATTATATATATAAAAAAACATTAATACAATTTACATGGTCCAATCGAAAAATATAAGTTTTCACAGATTCATGGTCCACTTAACCACAATTTTCACCGATTGGTTTATTCGGTTTCTATTTCGAGTGAAAGCTAGGATTTTCATAGGCCTTGTTTGGAGGGTGGCTTGTTCTTCGTTTGAGGTAGGGGGAAGCATCTCTAATCTCTTTTTCTTTGATTCGTGAGTGTGCGATTTCGTTTCCGGACTTTATAACCCTAGATATAATTTTTGCAAAGTGTATACATGAGAAATATGAAATTAGGATTGTATGTGTTTATGTGCTATAATCCATATTTATGTCATCCCAAAATGAGTTGTGGAATTTTAGGATGAAAATATACCTGTATGCATATATATATGAATATGAGTATTGAGGTGTATATGTATAAGTGTAAGTATACATATAGGATTTCGGGTGTTAGTAGTGTAGCCTTGATAGCATAAGTAGGTTAGCTACCTTGGTTAGTGAATTGAGATGTGGAACTTAGAGTGTTGTTCTAGTTTCCCCATACTTGTGAATTTTGAGGGTTCTATATTGAACATTAAACTTATGCATGAAAATAAGTTAATGTGTTGATTAAATATTTTAATTAAGATAAAAGCATGTTAAATGAAAGGTAAAGTTATCTTTGTTAATTAGAGGGTAACTTGATGATTTGGGATCATGAATGTGCATAAGAAAACGTACTTGTTGATTATTGCTTTAAATGAAATTTAAAAGCATGTTGAATGATGAAAAACATTCGTGTTGACATTTTGAGAATGTTGGTTATAAATATGATGTGATACATATTTATCTTGATGCATGGGTCATTGAGGACATAGTGCATGGGTTCACCTTTGGTATTGATAATTGAATTGGTGTTGATCTACATCCGTTATGAAATTTTGCATAAGTAGACTTGTTCGGGATTGTCGTAATAATTGACCAAGGGGTGCTTCTTGCTCCTATGGAACTAATATTTGGAGAAACGCAGACGGTAGGGGGAGGATTTGGTGCACGACCGCGTCGTATTTGACGTCTTCCTTGTTAAAAGTGAAAAGAGAGAAAAATCACGTGGGAAGAACGGTATGATAAATCTGCCTTCATTAATGAGAAATAAAAATGAAGTGTTAGAGAATGATCCGTTGACCCTTGGAGTTAGGGTATGTGTGTGGTCGTGTGTGTACCACGAGGTGTGTGAGTCACATTGCATTGAGTTGCCTTTATGTGATTTATGTTGGCATGTGGAGCATGTTTAAATATGGATTTTGTGATATATAATTCACATGTTATTAAAATGCCAAAGTGAAATGGAAGGATGTAAGAATATGATTTGCATGCTTATTTTGAAGTATAATATGAGATGAATATTTATAGTTGTTGTTATGTGCTTATGTATCTTAGGCAGTGTTATGAGTTGGTTTAATGACTTTTTTGTGATAACTAAAGTCGGTAGTGGACTATGGAGTTAAGTGTGAATTGTGACCTTTGAGAAGGTGAGTGATAGTTGAGCAATCTTGATTGGTAGTGGGGTATTAACCACTTGATGTTTTTACACCTTAGAGGGGTGTACGATCCTTGATAGGTTGGGATTTTGGTTGGCTATGTAGTGATGGCCATTTGATACTTCTTTTTCATTTGAGGAAGGTATCGTTGATTATACTCTGAGGTTTTGAGCTTGATTAGGTGAGATGATGATTGATCCTAGTCATTTATGTGGTAATGGTTCTTGATTCCATTAGAATTCTAAGAGAGAAGATATTGTATGGGAATCGAGGTTTCAATGGATTTGAGGTGGTTTTGATTGAACCTAGTTAGTATCCAAATATTGGCTACTAAGTCTTGTTTTTCATATCCTAAACATAGGAGTGTTCTTGAGGTGGTCAACTTAACCATCTTGAGTGGTTGAGATGAGTTATTGATTTGAGAGTTGAATTGAGTTCCCGGTTGAAAATAGGGTTATGGGGTTATTATTTTCCAATTTTGTTGAAGTGTTGTCATTTTTGGACTTACTTCTTCATTCCTCATTCTTCTTGGTTCATGTGGGATGTTGAGTCACTCCGCATGGTGTTGTAGATGTTTTGGTATGTTTGGGTTTGGCCCGGAGTCGTTCGGTTTCGTTTTAGAACTTTTCGGGTACATTATTTAACTTTGCATTCTGGGGGCCAACGAGTACTCGGTGAGTGCGTAAGTCCGCGCACTTGTGCGAAAGGCCCTAAATCCACCCGAGAGTTTTAAGAGTTTTGGTCGTAAAATGGCTACCGAGTACTCGGTGGGTATGATACCGAGTACTCGGTGAAAAATGATTTGTGTACTCTTTTTAGCTTCTTTCAGTTCTCTCCCTTGTGCTTCATCACTTCTCCTACTATGCTTGAGGCATTGATTAGTGGTCTTTAGGGATGAGTTTTATTGAGTTGAAGGATCGGCTTAGGTCCATCTTTCTTGAGTGTTGGTCGTGGCGTGATGCCGAGCCACTCCTTTATATCATCATTTGATCCATCGGATTGGAAACGAACGTTGGGTTCCATGGTTCTAGCGCATCACTTTTCCTTCATCATCCTCGGGGCGCATAGGAATTCTTGAGTTGTGGTTGTTCGGTTGACTTGAGAGTGTATTATCTCGGTATGTGTGTTTCATACCTTTTTTCATTCCGAGTTTTTGTTATGATGTGTGTGTCTTAGTGCACATACATATTGGTGGTTTTCCTCATCACGGGTAGATGTCCCTCCATGTTGACAAGATATTCCGGTTATTCTTTTGGTTAACATTGGAGTTTCATCCCTTGTTTGATGTCATGGTCTTGTGTGGCCATTCTTCAGGGTAGTGTTCACGTACCCTTCATAGTTGATTAGCTATCCTTCCTTGTTCATAGTGGGGACGTTAGTGATTGAACTGATATCCTTGTGGATAATATTATGAGATTGAGGTAGTGGCATGTGTAGTGCTACTGATGTGAGTAAGGTTCGCCTTTGTGAATAGGTGGATGTGTTGTTTGTGTATTGTGTATATATACATTGACGATGGTTATGGACGTGAGAGTTTCCTTTGTACTGGTTATGGATGTTTCTCGTTATGGGCATCATGGTTATTTTAGTTCCTTTGGAGTATATGGTTGTTCTTGTCGCCACTAGAGTGATTGGCTATGTTATGAAAGGGTATTTTGTACTTGGAGTACGGTTATGTGAGTAATGTAGACTACTAGTGTTGGATTGGTGGGTATTGGTCATAGTGTTCTCTCGTGAGGTTAGGACAACATGACTTGTACTTCTTTGTTGTATCTCTGTATATATATACGTATAGATATATATATAGGTGTGTGTTTTCCATATGATGTGATATTATGGATTCGTTATGTGCTAGTTGCCTTGATGATGCATGGTAGGGGACTAGAGGGATTTGTTTCAGGGGTCTCTTATTGGTGTGATAGCCATGTGGGACGATTGACCAACTTAAGGTAGATGCATGTACACGGGTTAGTCTTCACTCGAATTGGATGGTTAGGATACTTTTTCCTACGGGGCTCATTGAGCTCACCCCGGCGTTGGTTTGCCCTGGTGGTCTACACCAATTTTGCAGGTGATGTTTCGGCTATGTATCAGGTTTTCTTGCAGGAAGACTTGTGGCACGGATACTGTTGCGGGTTATGGGATGTTTTTACTTAGTGTTGTTCCTGTTTAGTTTCCTTTACTTGTCCCCTGTATTGGGACTGTTGTTGTACTTCTTGGGAGCTAGTCTGTTGGCACATCCTTTCCTTGTATTTGACATCGTTGTACAGATGTATTCTTTTGGCACCTAGATGTGCATTGTGTATCATTTGGTTAGATTCCGCATTGTTTCTGTATGGAATTATTATTGTTAATAATATTCCATTCATTTTATTGGTATTGATATTCTTAGTTTGTCACTCATTTTATGGATCATGACCTCGAATTTTTCGGATGTCCCGGTTCGGGAGTCTTTGGAAATTTGGGGCATGACAATTTGTTATCAGAGCACTAGGATTCACTGTCTTAGAGACAATGGGTGAGGGTCGGTGGTACGTTCGATGTTAGAAGTTATCTACGATTTCGATCTACGTTTTCTCTCTGTGCTTCCGGATTTTTGTGTTTTTCGTTGTGTGGCATTGATGACGTGTTTTGCTAGATATATCCCGTTATTACTAAATTCCAACGGAGTATGACCACTCCTCAGTTGATTTTCCTTTTCATACTTATATCATGGGTTAGATACCGAGAAATGCGAGTAGATCATTCAGTCTGATCAACCGGATGTGTCTCACAGACTAAGGTATTCCCTAATTTTGAGGACGAAATCTCCTAAGGTGGGAAGGTTATAACTCCCTGCGTTTTCCTTTCTCATTTCTAGAATTCTTTTCCATGTGTTAACGTTTTGTGACGTCATTTATTCATGACGTCTTGTGTATTCTAGAATTCTTTTTTGTATGGAATTATTATTGTTAATAATATTCCATTCATTTTATTGGTATTCATATTCTTAGTTTGTCACTCATTTTATGGATCATGACCTCGAATTTTTCGGATGTACCGGTTCGGGAGTCTTTGGAAATTTGGGGCATGACAGTTTGGTATCAGAGCACTAGGATTCACTGTCATAGGGACAACGGGTGAGGGTCGGTGGTACCTTCGATGTTAGAATTTATCTACGATTTCGATCTACGTTTTCTCTCTGTGCTTCCGGATTTTTGTGTTTTTCGTTGTGTGGCATTGATGACGTGTTTTGCTAGATATATCCCGTTATTACTAAATTCCAAGGGAGTATGACCACTCCTCAGTCGATTTTCCTTTTCATACTTATATCATGGGTTAGATACCGAGGAATGCGAGTAGATCATTCGGTCTAATCAACCGGATGTGTCTCACAGACTAAGGTATTCCCTAATTTTGATGACGAAATCTCCTAAGGTGGGAATGTTATAACTCCCTGCGTTTTCCTTTCTCCTTTCTAGAATTCTTTTCCATGTGTTAACGTTTTGTGACGTCATTTATTCATGACGTCTTGTGTATTCTTGGTACGCGTAAAATTTTCGCATTTATATTTTGGACTTAGCGGGACGAATTCGTGGTATTTCGTTTCCGGGTTCCTGGATTTGAGTGTTGCCAATGACTACATGAGTTCGTCGTAACATTTTTTTGTTGTTGCTTTGACGATCGTGTTCCGTGCTCGAACGTGTTACTTAGTTTATGGTAGACGTTTCGGTGTAACATTCATGTGATTATGTGTTTATTTTTATTTTTATTTTTTGAACTTTTGGGAGTGTTGGGTATTCTCGGTATTTCACTTGTTTGGGAGTTATTGAGGAAGTTTGAGAGTCTTCCTATGTGGTTTGGATTTGTCCCGTATTGTTTCGGAGTTTTCCGGTGTCATATTGGGGGCCTTGGAGCCTTTTCTTGCACTTTGCAGTTTTAGGGTTATCGAGTACTCGGTAACTGTTCATACCCAGTACTCGGTAACTATTCTTACCGAGTACTTGGCCACCGAGTATTCGAGGTACAACTCGGTAGTTTTCACAGATTGCCTATATAAGTTAGTGTTGACCTAAAACATTCCAGCTTTTCTCTCTTCTTCTCCATACTCAGCCTATTGGTAAACAAGGAAAAAAGATTCAAGAAATGTTCAAAACTTTCCAACAGGCGAAAATCAATCTTCCTCTTCTTGATGCTATTAAGCAAGTTCCTCGCTATGCTAAATACCTAAAAGATCTATGTACACAACAAAAAGGAAGAATCGAACTCACAATACTAATAAAATAGTATTAACCAATCATGTGAGTTCAATAATATCAAACACCACTCCTCGAAAATATAAAGACCTTGGAGCCCCAACTATTTCCTGTGTAATTGGAGATCAAGAAATTGAGAAAGCTCTTATTTATTTAGGAGCTAGTGTTAATCTACTATCATATTCTGTTTTTTAGCAACTAGGCTTAGGAGAATTAACTCCCACACCTATCATTCTACAACTTGCTGATAGATCAACCAAAGCACCTAGAGGAATTGTAGAGGATTTTGCTGTTCAAATTGATAAATTCTTCTTTCCAATGGATTTTGTTGTTCTAGACACCGAACTTGTGTATGATCCTATGAAATAAATACCCGTAATCTTAGGAAGACCTTTCTTAGCAACTTCTAATGCTTCTATTAATTGTCGATATGGAGTTATGGATCTATCATTTGGAAACATGAAGGTGCGAAAGAATGTTTTTGAAACTGGATATCAGTTGGATAGTAGTGGAGAATTTTCTGTGATTAATACACTTGATAAAACACGACCAAAGCTGGTACCTCAACCAGTAGATAGACTGTTTGGAAATTGCTTAGCATATCAACTAGACGCATCAGAAGAAAGGAAATTGCTAGAAGAGTATAAAGCAACAACTAACCGAATACCTAAATCCTTAAGTGTTTTAGATTATTATTTTGAGGTGGTACGAAATCAACACAGAGCTAAGATAGAAGAAACAAATAGAAAGGATGTGATGAAACCCGAATCTACTTTACCAAAATTGCGTCTGCAACCTAAAAAAGACAATTATCTTCCAAATCATCCCTTAAAATATGTATGTGTTTTCTTTAAGGATGAATATTCCGAATTAGCAATTGAAAAGGTTATAGAAGAGCTTAAGAAACGAAGATTAGAAATGTTTTTACATCCTGCTTCATTTGTGGCTTATCCTAATTTAGTTCAGGAGTTTTATCAAAATATATACTTAAAATATCCCAAGATTAGTAAAATATTGTATACGAAAATATAGGGGCACGAGATAGAAATATCACCTAGCACTATCGCAAGAGCATGACGAATTCCCAATAAAATACCCTCGGATTTAGAAAATGCTTTCCGAAAAATAATCACTCCTAGTCCTACAACTCTTAATATGACTAGAAGAATATGTGGAGATGACAATATTAAATTAAGCATGGGAGGTATTACAAAAGCTAGAATTAGACATGAACTATGGTTCTTAGATACGATTATTTCAAGACATGTCAGTCTAAAATTTGGTAATATACGAGGGCAATCACTTATCAAAATGCTTTATTATTTCGACAGGGAATATTGGATTTCAATCCCCGAGATCATTTATGATCATATGGAAACATTTTGGGAAGCTGTAATAGATTGTGAGATTCCTTTCGATCAGAAATGGAAAATTCTTTTTCCTTTCTTAGTCCAAGCTATGATAAGAGATCAGTTAGAACTCAACTTCAAAATTCCATCAGAAACCGGCATTTATGCTAGTAAAGACTATGACCATTAGAAAATTTTCAATCCCCTAAGTTATGAAGAAATGGGCCGATGGTGGGAATTTCAATTAAAACTTATTAAACATAATAAGAATCGTATTAAGAAAAATAAATTAAAAGTTCGGTGTACTAGCACATCTGTCAATATGATAGATGTCATGGATGAACCCGATTAGCCACACTAAAGCTGTCGTGCCATCGACATTAAACAATGGTCTCGATTTAGAAGTTACCTAGGATTTTAAGTATGTTTTATTTTATTTATTTAACTTAAAAATTTTGAAAAATTATAAAATTTTATTTCACCGATCAATCGAAGATGTTCTCGATCGATCAAGGTAGGTAGTTAGCGATAATTAAATGTTCATATTTATTAGGTTATTACATAAATTCAATTTATATAGAATAATCACCTCATTTAAAGAAATCTTGAGTACTCGAAGATCCACGCCAAGGCGCAAAGAAAAACGCGAAAACAAAATCCATGACCTCGACTACTCGAAAAAGGAACTTCGAGTACTCGATGGTTCATACATTAGAAAAGTTCCAAAAGTGAGTCTGAAAGCCCCAGAACGACGCCAGACGACTCTGAACTAATCCCGAACACATCGAAATATCTAAAACATTATATGAAAAGGTTTAACATCCGAAATGGTCCACGGAGAATGAGGAAAGAAGAATGGAGTCCAAAAATGACAACACTCCAATGAAAGCGAAGAAAGATAATCTAGCAACACAATATTCAACCGTAAACTCAATTCAACTCTTAAATCATCAAACTCGTCTCAACGACCTAAGACGGTTAAGTCGACAATTCCACGAACATTCCGATTCACTAGAAAGAGAAACCTAGTGGCCGATACCACAGAACTCACTAGTTTCAATCATTATCTCTTCTGATTCATTCAAATCTCAAATTCACATTCGACACCACATCTCTTAGATTATTAAAGGAATCAAGAGACCGTTGCTATAAAATCGACTAGGTTCAATAATAACCTTGTCTACCCAAACTCAAAACCTCGAAGGTGCAATAGATGATACATTTCTTAAAGTGTGTAAGAACATCAAATGGTCATTACTACACCACCAACAAAGATCACAAAACTATCACCCTGATGAGACCAGAATAGTTTGTATTCTGGGCGTTAATATACCTCTTGTTAGTCTATTTATTCTATTAATTTTGTATTTTTATGCAAGTTGCGTGTTAAGGGTGTTTTCAGGGCCTTAATGCAAAAGTGTGTTAATTCGGGGTTTTGAGCAAGTATGCGGAATTCGGAGCAACACTTAGAAGATATTTACACTCGAAAATCAGCCAAGTACAAGTCAGTGAAACAAGGTACAAGTGGCGGAAGCATAAAATTCGAGGATTAAATAAATATTAAAATTCAGGACCCACCGATCGATCGGTGAGGCTTTTCGATCATTCGGAATACGCCATCTTGGAATCTGTGCAAACATATACTATAGAATTCTGACTTTGTGTACAAGTATATATCGGGGCAGAACTGTCGATTCAATGCCATTTCTTAGCCCTTAAGTTCTCTTGGAGTGCAAGCAAGGAACATACCATATCTGCACCAACTTTTGTCTATAAATACGGGTAGAAATCATGAAGAAAAGAGAGCTCTGACATCTTGAAAATATCTTTGTATTATTTCAAGAACGTATTATTGTTCATAAAAACCCTCTCTTTTTGAGAGAGATTCCCTTCCTCAAGAACTCAAAAACCAACCATCCAATCATGAAGACGGTTGCTTCATCAACAATGGAGTCTCCCATTTCATGCCTAGAGAAGATAATTGTTAGCGTGCTTTTTAATTTCATGTTTTAGGAGTTGTTGTAGTATAGATGCATACAACAGTCATACTAATCGAAGATGGATTGTAGAGAATACGGACAGATTGCTTCCTTTTTTGGACTAGGCAACTGCTTGTAGCATTACTAGTCTGATTCATATGAGTTTACCGCCCTTTTGCAATAATATAATTAAAGGACTATGTTATAAGGCTAGTGGTGGAGTTGGAATTCAACCCTAGACTTGTTTATTTTGAGTGAAACCAAAAATATTTATCTTTATCTTTATTTTATGTTTAGTAGTTTAATACAAGAAACCAATCAAACAACTTTTATAAATATAATTCAATTTGGTACTTTATACGTCACGCCCTGAATTTCCAAAGACTCCTGAACCGGGACATCCGATGAATCCGGGGTCGTGATCCATAAAATGAGCGAAAAATTAAGAATATCAATACTAATCAAATGAATGGAATATGCTTAACAACAATAATTCGATACTCAACAAAGCAGAAGCTAAACCAAATGATACACAAGGCACATCTAGGTCCCGAAAGAGTACATCTCTACAACGATAGAACGATACTAAATACAAAGAATGGATGCGCCAATAGACTGGCTCCCAAGAAATATAAGAACAACGGTCCCATTACAGGGGACAAACAAAGGAAACTAGAATGGAGCAACACTACATACTAATGCCCCAAATCCCGAACATCATTTGTACCACTCTGGACAAACCCAGAACCTGCAAGGAGGAAACAAAAGAAAGGTGTCGTTGCACCGCAAGCAGTCCCTAGCTGAAACAAAACTTGCAAAATGGTGTAAACCACCAGGGCAAACCAACACTGGGGTGAGCTCATCGAGCCCCCGTAGGAAAAAGGGAATCGAAATCATCATATCCTTCGACCGTCCAAGTCCAGTGCGAACCAACCCGTGTACATGCATCTACCCTAGGTCAGTCAATAGTCCCACATGGCACTCACGCCAATTCGAGACCCCTAAATATAAATCCATCTAGTCCCCTAACATGCATCGTCAAGGCAACTAGCACATAATGAATCCATAATATCATATCATATGGAAAACGCACACCTATATATATACGTATATATATACATAGATACAACAAGCAATTAGAAGTCACGTTGTCCTAACCTCACGAGATATTACTATGACTAGTACCCACCAATCCAACACTAATAGTCTACACTACTCACATAAACATACACCAAGTACACAATACCCTATCGTAACATAGCCTATCACTCTACTGGCCACAACAATAACCATAGGCTCTAAATGAACTAAGATCACCACGATGCCCATAACGAGGAACACCCATACACATACAACACATCCACCTATTCACAAAGGCGAACCCTACTCACATCAGTAGCACTACTCATGCCACTACTTTAATCTCATAATACTATCCACAAGGAAATCAGTTTAATCACTAATGTTCTCACTATGAACAAGGAAGGATAGCTACTCAACCACGAAGGGTACGTGAATACTACCCTCAAGAATGGCCACACAAGACCATGACATCAAGCAAGGGATGAAACTCCAATGCTAACCAAAAGAATAACCGGAACATCTCGTCAACATGGAGGGACATCCACCCGTGACGAGGAAAACCAGAAATATGTATGTACACTAAGACACACACATCATAACCGAAACTCAGAAGGAAATAAGGTATGAAACACACATACCGAGAGAATACACTCTCAAGTCAACCGAACAACCACAACTTAAGGATTCCTATGACGCCTTGAGGACGAAGAAGGAAAAGTGACGTGCTGGAACCACAGAACCCAATGTCCGTTTCCAACCCCATGGATCAAATGATGATACAAAGGAGTGGCTCGACGTCACACCGCAACCAACACTCGAGAAAAGCGGATCTAAGTCTATCCTTAAACCTGACAACACTTATCCCTAAAGATCACTCATCAATGCCTTAAGCACAGTAGGAGAAGTGGTGAAGCACAATGGGGAGAAGGGAAATAAGTTATAAAGACTACACAAAACAGTTTTCACCGAGTACTTGGTATTCATAACCACCGAGTACTCGGTAGCCATTTTATTCCCAAAACTCTCAAAACTCTCGGGTGAAAAATGAGGTTCGCACGTAAGTGCGCCCACTTACATACTCACCGAGTACTTGGTAGAATCATCACCGAGTACTTGGTGGCCCCAAGAATGCAAAGTCAAGGAATGAACCCGAAATGCTCCCAAACAAAACTGGACGACTCTTGGCCAAACCCGAACACACCAAAAATTCTACAACACCATGTGTAGTGACTCAAGATCCGACATGCACCACGGAGAACGAAGATTGAAGAATGAAGTCCAAAAAATGATAGCACTTCAACAAAACCGGGAAAAGGATCTTACAACTCGATTCCCAATCATGAACTCAATTCACTCTCAAAACGATAACTCATCTCAACCACCCCAAGTGGTTAAGGAAACCACCTCAAGAACACTCATATTCTTATGAAATGGAAATGAAAACCTAGTAGCCGATACACGAAACTAATTATTTCAATCACTACCTCTTCCAATCCATTCAAACTTCAATTCACACTTAATATCACTTCTCTTAGATTACTAATGGAATCAAGAAATCCTTACCACACTAGTGACTAGGATCAACCCTCACCTCACTTAATAAAACTTTAAACCTTGAAGTACAATAAATGATTCATTCCTCAAATGCAAAAGAAGTATCAAATGGCCATCACCACCTAACCAACAAAGATCCCCAAACTCTCAAGGATCATACATCCCTCAAAGGCGTAAAAACATCAAGTGGTCAATACCCCACTACCAACCAAGGTCACAAAACTATCACCCTATTCTCAAAGGTCACATTTCACAATTGACCCCATAATCCACTATCGACTTTACTTATCACAAGAAAGCCATAGAAATCCAACTCATAACCCCACCCGAGGGCATAAAAGCACATAACAACAAGTATAATTATTCATCGCACATTATACTTTAAACAAAGCATGTAAATCATATTCTCACATCCTTTCATTTCACTTTAACATTTTAATAACATGTGGATTATATATCTCAAAATCCACATTAAAGATGCTCATCAACCACATGGGATAACATCATGATGCACGTGTAAACATAATCACATATTAGCAACTCATATACAATGTGACTCACACACCTCATAGAACCCACCTCATGAAACACACTTTGCCCAACACAGATTAACAAATACGCATTCTACCTATTTACATTGAGAAAGAGTACCGTACTGATTTTTCCCAAGTGATTTTGACACTTCTCACTTTCAACAAAAAAAGGCGATTGCATGAGACGACCTGCGACTAAAGATTCATACACCGAATGTACGAGACGACCCGCGACTTTAAGGATGGGACGACCCAACCTATATCAATGATTTTTGGCTTTTTAGTTTTGTAAATGGGGGACACCTCCTGACCAGTTGTTGCGATGATTCGACACAAGACTACTCACCCATGGTTACACAACCGGGCGTAGCCCAACACCAATTGAGTTCTCAATACAAAAGGTTTACCCATGCACTATGTCCTCAATGACCCATGCATCAACAGAAATATGTATCACATCATATTTATAACCAACATTCCCAAACTGTCAACGCAAATGCTTTTCATCATTCTACATGCTTTTAAATTTCATTTAAAGCAATAATCAACAAGTATGCTTTCTCATGCACCATTCATGATCCTAAATCATCAAGTTATTCTTTAATACACAAAGATAATATTTCCATTTATTTAACATGCTTTTACCATAATTAAAGCATTTAACTCACAAGGATACATTATCATGCACAAATAATGTTCCAAATCATCAAGTTACCCTTTAATTCACAAAGATAACTTTACCTTTCATTTAACATGCCTTTATCTTAATTAAAGCATTTAATCAACACATTAACTCATTTTCATGCATAAGTTTAATGTTCAATATAAAACCCTTAAAATTCACAAGAATGGGGAAACTAGAATAACACTCTAAGTTCCACATCTCAATTCACTAACTAAGGTAGTCAGCCTACTTATGCTATCAAGGCTACACTAGTAACACCTGAAATCCTATATGTATACTTACACTTATACATATCCACCTCAATACTCATATTCATATATATATGCATACAAGTATATTTTCATCTCAAAAGTACACAACTCAAAACCCATCTAACATACATCATATACCTATTTCAAGTACAACATAAACATGGATTATAGCAGATAAACACCAATAAACCCTAAATTCATATTTCTCAAGTTTACACTTAGCAAAAATATCCCTAGGGTTATAAAGCCTGAAAACGAATTCGAACATTCACTAATTAAAGAAAGAGAGATTAAGAATGATTTCCCTTTCCTCAAATGAAGAATAAGCCAAACACCAACTAAGGCCTATGAAACCCTAGCTTTGACCCGAAACCGAAATCGAATAAACCAATCGGTGAAAAGCTTTGCCATAGCCTCCTAAGAATGAATCAAGACTCAAACCACAATGAAACAAAAATCAATATATGGTTTTGTTGGCCTTGAAATTCTATTTCGGATAATAACTCTTATTTTTGATATTAACAAAATATTTAAAACCGTGTTTGGTACTAATATTACTTTGAGCTAAGTGTTTCAGCAAGTTCAGGTAAAATGATTCGAAAAGATCATAAATACCAAAAAGCAACAAGCGATAAGGAAATTCAAGCGCAAACTCGAAAAAGGACAAAAAGGTCTAAGAAAGACAAAAGCTGGACTTAAGACCTGGGGTAGATAGGTTGGGGTGAGAATATTGTAACAAGGTATCTTATGTGTTGATAGGTCTTATAAGCTCAAGTAATTAAACAAACGAACTCAAAACGGATAAAAAACAGACCTTGAAAATATTTCTTGGAGTCACCCAGTCGACTGGCCATGAAATGGCAGCCGACTGACTATGACCCAATCGACTAGCCAATAAGGACCCAGCCGACTGGATGAACCAGTGAGCTATAAACAGTTTTGACTGCATGAGGCAGTCGACTGGCCTGTCCAAGGCAGTCGACTGGCAGTTAAGGACCCAGCCGACTGACTGAACCAGAGAGTTATGAACATTGTTTTATTACCTGAGGCAGTCGACTGGCCTATCCAAGGCAGTCAACTGACTCACGAGGCAGTCGACTAACCCTAGCCGTTGGGAAAAATATTTTAAATCTAAGCATGGAGGCAGTTGACTGGGTGCTTCAGGATTTTAAGGAAAAGTATTTCTAAACAATATTTTTGCCTAAAAACAAATGATTTTGCTTACTAATTTTGAAGTCCTACTCTCCATATTGTCTAGGATGAGATACACTCTCCTAACCCTAGTGTTGCACTATATAAAGAAAGAGATATGGATTGAAAACCTGAGGTTCTTATGTGAGAAATTTTCTAAAAATCATTAATCTCTTATTTTCTCTCAAGCACTTTCTGAAAAATCTTTTGATAGCAAGAAAGATCTAAATCTCGCTTTTCACTTCTATCATTTTGAAGATTTAAACTCAAGCTTTGTGCTTATTCTCTTATTGAAAATATATTTTGAGAATATATATATCTTGAGTTCTTGAAATATCACCTAAAAACACTTGAACTTATATTGATTTATCTTCCATAAAAATCTTAGGGTTTTGAGTGTTTTCGTTTCTTGAGTGATATATTGATTGCATACACAAATTTGTGATCTTGGGTGAGTGAAGCCCATTGTATCAAGGGAGGATTGTTCTCTTGATTGTGTGAAGAGCTATTTTGCTCTTTTGTAAATGTTTTGCTATTACACCTATTGAAGGAAGAGCCATTGTGTGAGGATTGGGAAAGTCTTAAGGAAGGGGATTCTTTGAGCCGAGGAGTAGGAGTTACCGAATCTTATAAAAATCACGGTGTCAATATATCTATCTCTATCTTCTTACTTTATGTTCGTGCATGCTTAATTTATATTGTGGTAAATAGCTTGTTGAAATTAAGTTAAATTATTCATTGCATATTTACCTTGTAAAGTAATATAGAATCTTGTTGCATTTTCTAGTAAGAATTAAAAGGAGTTAGAAAATTATTTTTAATCCCTATTCACCCCCCTTTAGGGTAAATTAGTGATTTACAATTTGTATCAGAGCCTAATCTCTACTTGTTTTAGACTTAACCGTCTTAGAGAACGATCATGGCCTCAAACATAGTCACTCATGTAGAAGGACAATCAAACAATAGTCCCCCATGGTTTGATGGTTCAAACTATAGTTATTGGAAGACTAGAATGATAGACTTTCTTCAAGCTATTGATTATTAAATTTGGCTAGTTATTGTCGATGGACATTTCACTATTACCAAAGTGGTTGATGAAAAAACTATCCCCAAATTGCCCAACTAATGGGATAATGATGAGCGTAGACTTATGTCTTTTAATGCCAAAGCTAAGGTTAATCTAAATTGTGCCTTAAGTCCAAATGAATTTAATCGCGTCTCTACTTGCTTCACGGCCAAAGAAATGTGGGATAAACTTGAAGTTACTTATGAAGGAACTACTCAAGTTAGAGAATCTAAAATTGATATACTTATGCATGAATATGAATTATTTGCCATGAAGGAAGATGAAAATATCAATTCTATGATGTCTCGTTTCACTAATATTTTGAATGGACTAAAGCATCTTGGTAGAATTATTCCTAGATTCGATGAGGCACGCAAAGTCCTTAGAAGTCTTCCGGTCAAATGGGATGCGAAAGTGACGGCTATTAAAGAAGCACATGATCTTAGCACAATAAGTCTCGATAAAATTTTCGGGTCACTCCTTACATGGGAAATTACCTTAAAATCTCGTGAAGAAGACGTCAAGCCTAGAAAAGGTATAGCCTTACAAGCTTCCACTAAAAGTGAAACAAATGAGAGAATCGAAGAAGAGGTAGATGAAGACATTACCTTGATCACTCAACAATTCAAGAGATTTCTTCAACGAAAGAAGGCTAAAGGTCGGAGGTTCTTAAAGAGCAACAAACTAAGAGGAGAGACAAACAAGAAGGAGTCCATTACTTGCTTCAATTGTTGAAAATCGGGGAACTATAGAATTGAGTGTTTCAAGCCCAAAAAGGAGAACGAGAAAAGGCCAAAAAAAATGGCCATGAATGCAACATGGAATGACTATGACTCTTGTGATTCGGATGAGGAAGAAAATGGTGAGGAAATTGCAAATCTTTGCCTTATGGCAAATGAAGATGAGGTATATTTAAATTTACATGCATTAGATAAATCCATTTTGTCATATGATGAGTTTTTATTTTCTCATAATGAATTACAAGATGCATTTGAAAATTTGTATGATGAGTTTGAAAGACTAGCTAAGAAACATAGTTTGCTTAAGAAATCTAAATCTTCATGTAATTCTACTTGCCTCACCATAGTTGATTTAAATGCAATAAATGACAAAATTATGAAGATAGAAGAGGAAAATATTTTGTTGAAAAAGACTATTGATGATCAAATAAAAATCTTAGCAAAATTCACAAAAGGAAAAGAAAACTTGAGCATCATACTAGGAAGACAAAGAAACTCTTTTGACAAATACGGCTTAGGATATGATGCATTCAACAAAGATGCACTTTTATTGAAGAAAATAAAATCATTAAGGCATACTTTTTCAAGACAATCTTCTTTCTCAACTTCAATTGATCACAATCATGTTTCATGCTACTATTGCAAGAAAATAGATCACAAAGCAAATGCATGTTTTCTAAGAAAGAAGAAGAAAATTGTCTCAAAAATGTTTTGGGTTCCAAAAGGAATCATTGCATCTCTACGTGCAAAAGAAAACTCGGTAACTAAATCATTTTGGGTTCCTAAAGGAACTATTGCATCTCTTTCTAACCATAATGGACCCAAAATAGATTGGGTAGCAATAAAAGTCACGTAACGCTGTGTTATAGGTATGCTCGAAGTCCGCCTCAAAAGAAAGATGGTTTCTTGATAGAGGATGTTCAAGGCACATGACGGGGGACAAATCGAAATTCATGTCCCTAAAATCTTATGAAGGAGGAAGTGTTACTTTTGGAGACAACTCACAAGGCAAAATTGTTGGAATTGGATCCATTGGTATATCTTTTTCTCTAGCTATAGATAATGTACTTTTAGTTGATTGGTTGAAGCATAACTTGTTCAGTATTAGTC
This sequence comes from Cornus suecica, assembly GCA_963922005.1. Lineage (NCBI taxonomy): Eukaryota > Viridiplantae > Streptophyta > Magnoliopsida > Cornales > Cornaceae > Cornus > Cornus suecica. The sequence goes on along the minus strand of OY998238.1, from coordinate 39,497,389 downwards.
AACTTTGTGACAAATGTTATGATGTTATCTTTAGGTCAAATGCATGCATAGTTGAGAAAGATGGAAAACAATTGTTCAATGCAAAGAGAAACGGAAATTTATATACTATGTTGCTGTGTGAATTAAATGAACAAGATGTTAAGTGCTTTGTCACATCAAGTGAAAATAGTTAGTTATGACATAGACGCTTAGGACATGCTAGTATGGACCTCATTCAACGTTTATCGAAAAATGAATTAGTCAAAGGCCTCCCGAAGACTAATTTTTCAAAAGATAAAATATGTAGTGCATGTCAAATAGGTAAGCAAGTGAAATCTTCTTTCAAGAGAAAGAAAGATATCACCACTTCTAGACCTTTAGAGTTACTTCATATGGACCTCTTTGGTCCGGAGCGAACGGCTAGCTTAGCTTGGAAACTCTATGTACTTGTTATAGTGGATGACTACTCTAGATTTACTTGGGTTCACTTTCTTGCTCACAAAAATGAAACTCACTCCATTCTTGATAAATTTTATAAAGTCATTCAAAATGAAAAATATTTGAAAATAAAGAAAATTAGAAGTGATAGGGGTAGAGAATTTGACAATCAAGATCTAGAGAAATTATGTGATGAATTCGGTGTATCTCATGATCTCTCGGCTCCAAGATCTCCTCAACAAAATGGGGTAGTTGAAAGAAAGAATAGATCTTTACAAGAAATGGCAAGAACTATGTTAAATGAAGATAATCTTCCCCGAAACCTTTGGGCGGAAGCGGTAAATACCACTTGTCATGTCATAAATACAGTTATCATCCGAATAAAATTGGACAGGACTTCGTATGAGTTGTGGAATGGTCGGAAACCCAATATTGGGTATTTCAAAGTGTTTTGTTTTAAATGATAAAGATAACTTGGGAAAATTTGACTCCAAATCGGATGAATCAATTTTCTTAGGTTATTCCTCAACAAGTAGAGCCTTTAAAGTCTTTAACAAAAGGACTTTAACCATGGTAGTATCTATCCATGTTATTTTTGATAAATCACTACCTCTACCCTCACCTAAAGTTGAGCTAGATGATGATGAAGTTGTAGGGATTGAGGATAGTTTCAATAATCTCAATATCTCCAACTCATCAAGTAGGCAAATGGATAAGAGTAAAGTTGGAAATCAATCTAATGATGACTTGACTTGCTCCATTCCTAAATCTTGGAGGATTGTGCACAATCATCCTCTTGACCAAGTCATAGGTAACCCTTCACAAGGTGTGAACACAAGATCTCAACTTAGAGACTTGTGTAACCACATGGCTTTTGTGTCCAACATTGAACCCAATAACTTCCACGAAGCTCAATGTTATGATTCTTGGATCATGGCTATGCAAGAGGAACTAAATCAATTTGAACGCAATCAAGTTTGGCATTTAGTCCCTCAACCCACACATCAAACTATAATAGACACTAAATGGGTTTTTCGAAATAAAAAGGATGAAAATGGTGTGATTATTCGAAATAAAGCAAGATTGGTAGCTCAAAGTTACAATCAAGAGGAAGGCATTGCCTATGATGAAACCTTTGCACCCGTAGCTAAATTAGAAGCAATTAGAATGCTTCTTGCATTTGCATCATCTAGAAATTTCATTATTTATCAAATGGATGTCAAAAGTGTTTTTCTACATGGAACTATATATGAAGAAGTGTTTGTAAAGCAACCACCCGACTTTGAAAATGAACTTTTTCCAAATCAGGTTTACAAATTATCTAAAGCCTTGTACGGGTTAAAGCAAGCTCCTAGAGCTTGGTATGAATGGCTTAGTGACTTTTTACTTCAAAAAGGGTTTTCTAAAGGCAAAGTTGACAACACTCTCTTTACAAAAACTGTCAAGAATGATTTGTTGATTATCCAAATATATGTTGACGACATTATATTAGGATCAACAAATACTTCTCTTTGCAAAGATTTCGCATCTTGTATGCGAAACGAATTTGAAATCAGTATGATGGGTGAGTTGAATTTCTTCTTAGGGTTTCAAATCAAGCAAAGCTTGGATCGCTTATTTGTTAGCCAATCTAAGTACACTAAAGATTTGCTAAAGCGATTTGGCATGGAGGAATCCAAACATGCCATTACTCCTATGAGTACCTCTATTAAACTCAACAAAGATGAAAATGGAAAATGTGTTGATATTACTAAATATAGAGGCATGATAGGAAGTTTACTCTATTTAACTACTAGTAGACCGGATATCATGTTTAGTGTATGCTTATGTGCTCGCTTTTAATCTTGTCCTAAAGAATCTCACTTGCTAGACATAAAACATATTTTTCGCTATCTTAGTGGGACGATTAACTTAGGACTATGGTATCCACGTGGCTCTACACTTGATCTCACTAGTTATTCAGATGCCGATTTTGCGGGTTGTAGGGTGGATAGGAAAAGCACAAGTGGTACATGTCATTTTCTAGGTCACTCTCTTGTTTCATGGTCAAGTAAAAAGCAAAATTTGGTTGCCTTGTCTAAGACTGAAGCCGAATACGTAGCGGCCAGTAGTTGTTGCGCCCAAACTATTTATATTAAGCAACAATTACTTGATTTTGGACTTGTTTTCAATCTCGTACCTATTAAATGTGATAACACTAGTGCTATTTGTATCTCAAAGAATCCTATTTAACACTCTCGCACAAAGCACATAGAGATTAGGCATCATTTTCGATGGGATCACGTAGCCAAAGGTGACGTTGAATAGATTTTTATTGACATTAAAAATTAACTAGCGGATATTTTTACAAAACCTCTTTCGGACAAACCATTTTCAAAAATTCGTAGAGAAATAGGAATGGCCATGGATTTTGAAGTATTCAGTTAATTTTCAAACAAATCTCGTCCACGACCTCGGCTTTCAAAATTTAAATTTTTTTCAAAAATTATTTTTGAGGGGGCAGTTGACTGCCTCTCAAACGGCCAGTCGACTGGATTGACCAGAGAACTTTTTTCATTTTTAGTAGTTTCAGCTAGTCGACTGCCTACCTTCGGCCAGACGACTGTGTCATGAGCCAGCCGACTACCTCCATCTGGCTAGTCAACGCCTCCATTTGGCCAGTCGACTGCCTCTATGCGACCAAGTTTTTATATCTCTCTTCTCTTCGTCTTCTCTCCACTCTCTCCACAATTTCTCCCATTTCTTCCTTATTTCACGTCATTTAATCCCTCTTTTAAACCATTTTCCCACTTCTCCACGTCCTTTCTTCCATTATCCCCACTTCCATCTTCATATATACAAATACATATACACCTATATACATATCTATTTTCACTGATTTTTTTTTCATTTCACGTTTTTCTTCTCTTTTCTTCTCAAAATGTTTTCAATCATCTTGGTTCTCATCTCTCTCATGGCTCCAAATGTTGTGCGCATCAAGAAACGCGCTCGTCGGGGTGGAAGCTCTTCGGCTGCACCTCCTCTACCATCGTCTCCAGTTCATGAGGACAGTGATTCAGAGCCTAAATCTGGTCCGCTGTCTCTTTCTGATCTTCTTGGTGGTGAAGAGAGTATTCGTCTTTTCGAAACTCAATTCATTCATTGAAAGTTTTCTCGGAGTCGCATTGTGACTCAACCCTTGTGCGAAGAGATTAGCACTAATACGTTCAATCTATTTCAAAATATGGGTTGGGATTTCTTCGTGTATCTTGATGTTTTGATTTTTCCACGAGCCGTCAAAGCGTTTTATACAAATCTGCAGAATCCTTCTCAACCAAGTCCTCCCGCCAGCAAACTTTGCTCCAATGTTGCGGGCGTTTCAGTTGAGTTGACCGAAGCAGTAATTAATACTGTATTTTGGCTACCTACTGGCCGTATATCTTACTTCTTCGCATCTATTTAGTACTCTTCGAGTGATTTCAATCCTCTCGAAGCACTTCGGGCCATTGCTGAGTTTCCTTCGTCCTCGCTTACTCCCGAGGCTCGACTTGTGCACAATGTTATCACGTATTCCATTTTGCCCAAGTCCGGAAGCCGGAGTCTTGTGTCGATCATGGAAGCTTTCCTAGTCTATTGTGTCATGACCGGTCGAAAGGTCAATCTTGTTTTCCTTTTCATTTCGGCTGTTCTCGAGTGCCACAAGAAGAAATGCGCACTTATTTTTCCTACCCATTTGTCATATCTTCTTGGTCGGAGTGGCGTTCTCATCTCTCTCATGGCACAATCCAATTTTTTGGAGTAAATGCATATCGGTAAAAATGCCGATGGAGTGTCGGTCTCACTTAGGGTTACTCCTCATGCGGACCAAGCTGGTCCCTCTACTCCTCGTCCCGAGGCACCTCGTCCGGAAGCTCCAACTTCTTCTTTTTCGTCTCTTGGTAGCGATTTCGATATTACAGATTTTGGGTTCGGGGGAAATCCTGAAACTCTTACCCAAATCTTGGAAATCATAAAGCGCAATGAGGAGGCCCAAAAGTGCAATAAGGAGGCCTAAAAGAAGATGACCGAGGACATGAAGCGCCTTGAGGACAAGATCGACCTCATCACCACTGCCATGGACACACTTCGTCGTGACCCTCCGCCTTTTTGATGTCGTCAAAAGGGAAGAATGTTTTGGGTTGGGTTGTAGGTGTTTGGTAGGTGTTCGGCCATAGGTCCATTTTGTGTAGCATAGGACATTACCTATGTTTGTTGTTTATGCTATCTTTCGTTTTATTTCTATGCTTTATCATTTTGTAATGTGTAGTAGTAAAATAACATGTACCGAACTTGCAATTATTCATTGATAAATGTTGTTTCTATTATCCATCAATGCATTACATAAATGAGTATCGAATTGCAAAATTTATTTCCTAAGGGGGAGCATGCAAATAGAAATGAAAATATGCATACATTGAGGGGGAGTATCAATTGATACTTCACCATTTATGCGCAAACATGAAATATTTTGTCAACATCAAAAAGGGAGAGATTGTTGGCCTTGAAATTCTATTTCGGACAATAACTCTTATTTTTGATATTAACAAAATATTCAAACCCGTGTTTGGTACTAATATTACTTTGAGCTAAGTGTTTTAGCGAGATCAGGTAAAATGGTTCAGAAAGATCATAAATACCAAAAAGCAACTAGCGATAAGGAAACTCAAGCGCAAACTCAGAAAAGGACAAAAAGGTCTAAGAAAGACAAAAGCTGAACTCAAGACTTGGGGTAGATAGGTCAGGGTGAGAATATTGTAACAAGGTATCTTATGCGGTGATAGGTATTATAAGCTCAAGTAATTAAACAAACAAACTCAAAACGGATCAAAACCGGACCTTGAAAATATTTCTTAGAGTCACCAAGTCTACTGGCCATGAAATGGCAGCCGACTGACTGTGACCCAATTGATTGGCCAATAAGGACCCAGTCGACTGGCCATGAAATGGCAGCCGACTGACTGTGACCCAGTCGACTAGCCAATAAAGACCCAGCCGAATGGATGATTCAGTGAGTTATAAACAGTTTTGACTGCATGAGGCAGTCGACTGACCGTTAAGGACCCAGCCGAATGACTGAACCAGAGAGTTATGAACATTTTTGATTGCCTGAGGCAGTCGACTGGCCTATCCAAGGCAGTCGCCTGACTCACGAGGCAGTCGACTGACCCTAGCCGTTGGGAAAAATATTTTAAATCTAAGCATGTAGGCAGTCGACTGGGTGCTTCAGGATTTTAAGGAAAAATATTTCTAAACAATATTTTTGCCCAAAAACAAATGATTTTGCTTGCTAATTTTCAGGTCCTACTCTCCATATTGCCTACGGTGAGATACACTCTACTAACCCTTGTATTGCACTTTATAAAGAAAGAGATATGGATTGAAAACCTAAGGTTCTTGTGTGAGAAATTTTCTAAAAATCATTAATCTCTTATTTTCTCTCAAGCAGTTTCTGAAAAATATTTTGATAGCAAGAAAGATTTAAATCTCGTTTTTCACTCCTATCATTTTGAAGATTTAAACTCAAGCTTTGTGGTTATTCTCTTATTGAAATTTTTTGAGAATATATATATCTTGAGTTCTTTAAATATCACTTAAAAATACTTGAGCTTATATTGATCTATCTTCCATAAAAACCTTAGGGTTTTGAGTGTTTTTGTTTCTTGAGTGATATATTGATTGCATACACAAATTTGTGATCTTGGGTGAGTGAAGCCTATTGTATCAAGGGAGGATTGTTCTCTTGATTTTGTGAAGAGCTAGTTAGCTCTTTTGTAAAGGTTTTGCTATTCCACCTATTGAATGAAGAGCCATAGTGTTAGGATTGGGAAAGTCTCAAGGAAGGGGATTCTTTGAGCCGAGGAGTAGGAGTTACCGAACCTCGTAAAAATCACGGTGTCAATATCTTTATCTCTATCTCCTTACTTTATGTTCATGCATGCTTAATTTATATTGTGGTAAATAGCTTGTTGAAATTAAGTTAAATTTTTCATTGCATATTTACTTTGTAAATGAATATAGAATGTTGTTGTATTTTCTAGTAAGAATTAAAAGAAGTTAGAAAATTATTTTTAAACCCTATTCACCCCCTCTAGGGTAAATTAGTGAGTTACAGGTTTGACAAGAAAAACCCAAAACTAGGGTTTGAGAATAAAACACACAAGGAGAGAAAACCACTTACCAATCCATGGCTTAAATCGAAGCCGAGAATACCACGACCGACCTCTGTGTTGAAGCCGTCTCCAGAATCTAAGCCCAAATAGATGAACTAGGGCAAAAAATGAGAGAAAACCAAATGGGGAGATAGTGACTAAGTTTGGAGAATAAATGAAGTGTTTTAGGTTAACACTCACTTATATAGGCAATCTGGAAAAACTGCCGAGTTATACACCGAGTACTCGGTATGAATAGGTATCGAGTACTCGGCAACCCTAAAACTGCAAAGTACAAGAAAAGTGGCCAAGGCCCTAAGATGACAACAGAAAACTCTGAAACAATCCGGGACACATCCAAACACTCCAAAACACGTAGGAAAACTTTCATACTTCCTCAACAACTCCCACACAAGTGAAATATCGAGAATACCCCTCACTCCCAAAAGTTCTAAAATAAACATAAATACATAATCACATAAGTGTTACACCGAAACGTCTACAATAACTAAAGTAACACGTTCAAACATTGAACACGATCGCCGAAGCATCAACAAGAAAACGTACGACGAACCCACATAGTCTTTGGCGACACTCCAATCCACGAAGCCGAAAATAAAATACCACGAAGTCGTCTCATTAAGTCCAAAACGTAAACGCGAAAAATTTACACGTACAAAGAATGCACAAGACGTCATTAATAAGTGAAGTCATAAAACGTTAACACTTGAAAAAGAATTCCAGAAAAGAGAAAGAAAAACGTAGGGCTATACATTATAATTATTTGAAATACTACTTTGCTCTATGTGGTTCGATACCCTTTCTACCTACTATACTATATACTACTCGTGTACTTGCAACTGAGAGGTTAAAACAACATCGTGTTAATTCATTATTTTTAAAACTATTACTTTCACACGCCTGGAACCAATCACACTCGTTTTCTCTAAGGCCTCAACTCGCAATCGACTCTATAGTCCGTCATTGACTTTAACTTATCAAAATAAGGCCACAACATTATCTTGCATACCACATAAGGGCAAACAAATACATAATCACAAGTAGAAGAATTTGCACTTCATTATACAATAAAGGTAAGACATGTAAATCACATTGTTACATAATCCAATATCATTTGAGTATTATATTGACATATGAATTACAGTATAAAAATCCATACTAAGCATGTTCTATAATCACATCAAATAATATCATGAATTATATGTGATTCTACAATGTCATCTTGTCATGTATGTCAATACTCATACAAATGCCCTAAATTAATGACAACACGGTGCCAATGCAAACCTTATAGACTGAGGGTAAACGGATATAAAATCTCTAACCATTCAATTCTGAGGATTTCGGCTCATAAAGGAAGGTAGAGTACCGCCAAGATCATTCACTTGAGAGGATGTACACACTTAACAAGGAAGATCGAAAATACGAAACACGGTCCGTAAATCGTAAAGCGCAATGAAGAGGTCCAGAGGAAGACGGCCGAGGATATGAAGCGTCATGAGGACAAGATCGACCGCATCGCCACTGCCATGGACGTCTTTCGTCGTGACCCTTCGCCTTTTTGATGTCGTCAAAGGGGGAGAATATATTAGGGTGTTTGTGTTGGCCATAGGTCTATTTTGTGTAGCATAGGAGGTTACCTATGTTTTATGTTTGTTGTTTATGCTTCGTTTTATTTCTATGCTTTATCATTTTGCAATGTGTAGTAGTAAAACAACATGTACCGAACTCGCAAATTATGAATTGAAATATGTTGTTTCTATTATCTTTTCATGCATTACGTAAATGAATATCAAATTGCAAAATTTGTTTCCTAAGGGGGATCATGCAAATAAAAATGAAAGATGCATACATTGAGGGGGACTATCACTTGATACTTCACCATTTATGCGCAAACACGAAATGTTTATTCAACATCAAAAAGGGGGAGATTGTTGGGTTTGAAATTCTATTTCAAGCAATAAATCTTATTTTGATATTAACAAAACATTCAAAACCGTGTTTGGTACTAATATGACTTTGAGCTAAGTTTTTTAGCAAGTACAGGTAAATGATTCGGGAAGATCGCTAAAGCAACAAGCGATAAGGAAACTCAAGCGCAAACTCGAAGAAGGACAAAAAGATCAAAGAAAGAGCAAAAGCTGGACTCAAGATCTGGGGTAGATAAGTCGGGGTGAGAATATTGTAACAAGGTATCTTATGTGTTGATTGGTCTTATAAGCTCAAGTAATAAATCAAACGAACTCAAACGGATCAAAAACGGACCTTGAAAACAATTCTTGGAGTCACCCAGTCGACTGGCCATGAAATGGCAGCCGACTAACTGTGACCCAGTCGACTGGCCGTTAAGGACCAAGCCGACTGGATGAACCAATGAGCTATAAAACGTTTTGACTGCATGAGGCAGTCGACTGGCCTGTCCAAGGCAGTCGACTGACTGTGCCCAGTCGACTGGCAGTTAAGGTCCCAGCCGACTGACTGAACCAGAGAGTTTCGAACATTTTTGATTGCCTGAGGCAGTCGACTGGCCTATCTAAGGCAGTCGACTGACTCATGAGGCAATCGACTGGCCTTCTTGAGGCAGTCGACTGACCCTAGCCGTTGGGAAAAATATTTTAAATCTAAGCATGGAGGCATTCGACTGGGTGCCGTCAGGCAGTCGACTGGGTGCTTCAGGATTTTAAGGAAAAATATTTCTAAACAATATTTTTGCCCAAAAAGAAATGATTTTGCTTGCTGATTTTCAGGTCCTACTCTCCACATTGTCTAGGGTGAGATACACTCTCCAAACCCTAGTGTTACCCTATATAAAGAAAGAGATATGGATTGAAATCTTAAGGTTCTTGTGTGAGAAATGTTCCAAATATTGTTCATCTCTAATTTTCTCTCAAGCATCTTCTGAAAAATCTTTTGATAGCAAGAAAGATCAAAATCTCATTTTTCACTCTTATCATTTTGAAGATTTAAACTCAAGCCTTGAGCCTATTCTCTTATTGAAAATATATTGTGAGAATATATATATATCTTGAGTTCTTGAAATATCACCTAAGAACACTTGAGCTTATATTGATCTATCTTCCATAAAAAACTTAGTGTTTTGAGTGTTTTTGTTTCTTGAGTGATATATTGATTGCGTACACAAATTTGTGATCTTGGGTGAGTAAAGCCCATTGGATCAAGGGAGGATTGTTCTCTTGATTGTGTGAAGAGCTAGTTATCTCTTTTGTAAAGGTTTTTCTATTCCACCTATTGAAGGAAGAGTCATAGTGTGAGGATCGGGAAAGTCTCAAGGAAGGGGATTCTTTGAGCCAAGGAGTAGGAGTTACCGAACCTCGTAAAAATCACGGTGTCAATATCTCTATCTCTATCTCCTTACTTTATGTTCATGCATGCTTAATTTATATTGTGGTAAATATCTTGTTGAATTTAAGTGAAATTATTCATTGCATATTTTACCTTGTAAATTAATATTGAACCTTGTTGCATGTTCTAGTAAGAAGAAAAAGAAGTTAGAAATTATTTTTAAAACCCTATTCACCCCCCTCTAGGGTATTTTAGTGACTTACAACAATCAAATCAGGATGTCTGAAGAGGACGCACCCAAAACGTTTTTCGCACTCCAATGGGGAATTTTCATTTCATTGTAATGCCTTTTGGACTGAAGAATGCAGGGGCGACCTACCTAAGGCCATGACTGCTATCTTCCACGACAAGATCCATGATTCTGTTGAGTGTTATGTGGATGATTTAGTGGTCAAATTGAAGCTGTGAACGGATCACATTGACGACTTGAGGAAGGTCTTCAACAGGTGCAGACTTTACCAACTAAAGATGAACCCAGCAAAATGCGTTTTTAGCGTGACTAGGGGAAACTTCTTCGGGTTTGTTGTGCACTAGAGTGGTATCGAGGTCGATGATGACAAGACGGTAGCTATCATCGCCTAGGATCCACCACGCTCATTGAAGCACCTTAGAGGGTTTGTTGGCAAGATCTCCTATCTGCGACGTTTCATTCCTGATCTCGCCGAGCTCATGTAGCCGTTTCTACCTCTTCTAAAGAAGAACTCTATTTATGTTTGGACCCCCGAGTGCCAACAGAGTTTTGAAGCTATCAAGAGGATCTTGGATGCACCGGATACCATGACTGCACCCTGGCGTGGAGTGCTCCTCCAATTTTATGTCTCAGCGACCGATCATTTACTAGGGGCGATCCTCGTCCAGGAGGAGGATGAGCATGAATGGCCAATCTATTATGCTAGTAGGGTCATCCGTGGTGCTGAACTTCGGTACACTATAGCAGAGAAGCAATGTCTTGTATTGGTTTTTACCGCGAAGAAGTTCTGGCATTACTTGTATACGCACACTGTTGAGCTGATCACCAAAAGTGAGCCAGTGCGCTACATGGTATCCCAACCTCCTTCTGGTGGACGTTTGACCAAGTGGTTGATGGGCCTGTTAGGAATCGACATTCAGTGTGTCCGACCCACGGCCATCAAAGGGCAGTCTTTAGCGGACCTTTTATCTCATTCTTTTACAGCAAGGGCTCGACCAACCTGATAATGGCCGAGACCGGGGAATGGGAGCTGTCATTTGATGGAGCATCCACTGCCAGTAATAGTGGGGCTGGTATCATCCTCACACCGAGCGGTGGCGGGCCTCAGGTCCATCTTTCTTATCTGTTGGATTTCCCTTGTTCCAACAACGAGGTCGAGTATGAAATGTTGCTTTTGGGGCTAAGAGAGGCACATAGATGGGGTATCCAGCACTTAAGGGTCAAGGGCGATTCTCAGCTCATCATTAAGCAGGTCACGGGCGAGTTCGCTGTAAAGGAGGCCAACCTTGCTCCCTATCGTACCGAGGCACTACTGTTGCCTTAAGAATTTCGATACTGTCGAGTTCACCCATGTTTCTAGGTGTAGGAATCGTTTCCCCGACACTGGCAACACTGGCGTCAAAGATCAGACTTGAGCAGGACAACTTATCATTGGAGGTACGGAGGTGCTCTGCCCCCTCAGCAGCGGAAGGCTCCGACTCGGTGAAGGTCAATGATTGGCGTGTCTCAATCATGGAGAGCATGATAAATGAGGGTTTCGATGGGTCATCAACCAAAGGTTTTGTCCTCATAAAAGGGGATCTATACTTCAAAAGGCCTGAGGGTGTATTGGTTCGATGTGGCTTCGAAGAGGAAGGTGCTTCCATTCTTGAGGGGACTCATAGGATTGTATGCGGCGTAGAGGATGTTAGCCTTTACTGGAGGATCCAGCGCAGAGGTTTTTATTGGCCCGGAATGATGGCAGCCGCTAAGGACGTGCAAAGGAGTCGTGTTCTCTCTGCTCGCACCCCTCAAGGCGGTGAGAGTGCCTTTCAAGTCAATTTTTCTGACTGACGAAGGCCATACATTGACTTCCTCCAGGAGAACAAGCTACCCAACCTCAAGATGGATGCAACGCTTGTTAGGAAAAAGGTGACACATTTCTTCCTCCTTGAAGGCATCCTCTAGCGCAAGGGAATTTGTGGGAAGCCACTGAAATGTATCAACAACGAGAAGGCCACCATCGTCATGACCGAAATTCACCAACGCGACCATCAGGGCGGCGCAAAGCTATATCAGCACTTGGTGACCTGCGGATATTATTGGCCCATAATGGAAAACGACACTGCCACTCATGTGCGACGATGCGAAGCTTGTCAGAAGCATGGAAACCTTATCCACGCTCCCACTGTTAGCCTCCTTTCTTTATCCACACCTTGGTCGTTCAATACTTGGGCCTTAGATATCATTGGACCTATCACGCCCAAGTCCGGAGGGCTACTGAGCTTTTCACCAAATGGGTCGAGGCTGTTCCATTAAGGCGGACTGTTGCAACTGATGTGCTCAGGTTTATAAAGGAGCGAATCATTTATCGGTTCAGGGTGCCATACACCATTATATCCGATAATGGGACGCCCTTTGTGAACAAGGACATAAGGGCTCTTCTGGAGCAGTATTAGGTGCTGCATCACACTTCCACGCCTGACTACCCCAAGGGCAATGGCCAAGCTGAAGCCACCAACAAGATGCTGATCCGGATCCTGAGCAAGACGTTGCATGATCATGGGAAAGGTTGGGCTGACCGGTTACCAATGGCGTTGTGGGCTTATCGTACTTCCAAGCGACGAGCAACTCAGGGGACTCCATTCGCTTTAATGTATGGGGTCGATGTCGTATTACTCGAGGAATTGGAGATGACGTCTGCATGTTTCGCGGCCTCATGTGGGCTGATAACGATCAGCAAAGGTGATGTGTTGGAAGTCTTGGATGAGAGGAGGGATGCTGCATCAGTAGCATCACAGAAGTATAAGGACAGGATTGCAAGGACTTAGAATACTTCTGTCAGAGAAAGTGTTTTCATTAAAGGAAACTTAGTCGTGAAGACGGTTGGCGTTGTGATGAGGGGCCAAAACCCAGGGAAATTCGCACCCAAGTGGGAAGGACCTTACACCGTAGCCAGAGCCTCACCCAATGGTTATTCTGAGTTAACAAAGGTTGGAACCGGATTCTTGATGGGCCCCCTTAATGCCAAGTGGATCCAAAGATTTTATCCATAAGGACATCTCATCTGACCACCTCTGACCTCGCCGTGCCGTGCCGCGCCTCTTCCAAGACATTCCATTTCTACTCTTCATTTCTTTATTCTCTTGATTCTTTGTCTGAGTCAGTTAGGTTGTCAGAAGAATTGGGTCTCTCCCCCATGGAGTCCCCAACCTTTTGTCTTTTCATTATTGTCACTTTCTTTTAGTTAAGTTCTTTTCACAAAGGAATCATCACACATATATAGGCATACATGTAAACAAAAAAAAATAGAGAAAGATCTTTACTTAATGAAAATATTTTATTTGCAAAGGCATATGTGTTACATTTTTCTGATTACAAGTATTGTTCTAAATAATAAATAATACACAAGTCAAGGCTTAAGCCTCTATCAAGGAGAATCTCCAATGCAAAAGGATAGCCTTGAAAGCGCGCTCGAGCCTTCTCTTTCGTGCAAGGTTCGTAAGAAAGCACATGTGCCGCAATGACTTTTCCCCCCTTTATCTACTTGCATGAACAACTGTCAAGCCTATGCCTTCCTTGTTACGACCTGCATATTTTAAAAAAATAAAAAAAAATCAACAACAAACAAACAAACAAAACAAAACAAGGCAAAAGAGCATTCATACATGGACATTAACTTTAAACGAACTGTTAGTTAGCAAAAAAATCTGTGTCACTCAAAAAGAGTGCAAGTTTAAGCATGTCGAAGCACACTTCCAAAAAGAATAGTAAAGCCTGCCCTCAGGCAGGCGCAATATTGTACCTGTGTTAAAGTTTACATTCCCAAAAATATATTATCAAATTTTTTAAAACTGTTGCTAATAACCAACAAAAGAAGATTGTTTTTAAGATTGCAGGGACTAGGTAGCAAGATAGGTTTTCATGGAAAGAGAAAAGGATTAGTGTCCCTCATGCGGTCTTCCACCCATTGCCCGTCAGCAGCCGAACAACCTCCGCCTCCTTGTGCGCCGCCTCGGCGTCGTTCTTCTCAGCATTCTCCAATAAAACCTCGGCGTCCCTCCTCATCTGGGATTCCTTCTCTCTGAGCTTCATGGATTCGGAATGAGCATTCTCACCAACAAGGCGTAGGACACCGCCATTATCCCTCACCTCAATCTTGTCCAGCCTTTCTGGGAACCAGTCCATGTTGATCCCAAACTGCACGGCCTGGGAAGCGAACCTCCTGGAACCATCCAAGGCCAGTAGAGTCACATTCCCAATAGTGGCCCTGACCACCTGCTGGAAATATTGAGCGAACCCATCAAGCATGAGCGCCTGGGCTTCTTTGAAGACTATGGTGAAGCCATCGAACATCCCAGGGTGGGCAGTAGCAAGGTGATTCAGGGTTGAAATGGAGTTCCCACTGTAGTAGAACCCCTCCATTTGGGCAAGTCTGGGGGACCCTCTGAAGCAGCGGTGGTCTAAGATCTATAGAGGCGATTTGGCATGGAGGATTTCCAGGAGTCTGATTGGGAGAACTTTCAGGGACATGAGGGGAAGACGAACGACCACCGCTAGAAGGAGCAGCTGCATCCTCATTAGATAACACCTCGACATAGGCTGAGTTTGGAGGGGCTGAGGAAGGAGACTTGAATGTACCGGCTTTAAGGGCGGAGCGCCATGGTCTCTTCACTGACGGACCAGGACGACTTGGGGATGCATGCCTCTTGGGGGGTCGGTGGCCTAAGGGAACCTAATCTTGGTTGTCCCCCTCATCTGAAATGGGAGTTTTCTTGGCAGGATTGTTCCTCTTGAAGCGATCTGCAAGGGGAACATCATCATCACTGTCAGACGAAGATGAAGTATAGGAGTGGAGACCAGTCTTACTCATGGCCATCATTCTTTCTCTCTCTTTTTCTCCCTCTTGTCTTTTAATTTTCTCTCTGGCTTTCTCTTCCTAAGTATTTGAGACTTATAATTGAAATGTAGATGAAAAATAGGTAAGGGGAAGGGGTATTTATACCTGAACGGATGGACTCTTGGGTTTTTGAAGAATGCGAGGCGCCGGATCCTACATTCAAGGAGGAATCAGTTAGAGTATTTAAATCTTCAGAGGTAAAAATCGTCTGCGTTGTATCCCATGGAGTTTTAGTGTGAAGAAAATCCATGTCCTCGAAGACGTCGGCAATGTCATCAGGAGGAACCTCCAGGCCGGGGGAATCAGTCATCTTCCTTCTCGACGACCTTGTCCTATTTGCAACGGAAGGATGCTGCGACTCTGAGGAGGCACTTGGCTAAAAATAAAAAATAAAGCGAGGGGGAAAGTTATTTAAACTTTTAGAAGTTTGTATTTCTTTTCTTCCTTATATATACATATATATGTGAAATAAAGAAAACCCCACTCGAGAGGGGGCAATAAATGTACTAATAAATTTACTTTAAGTATAGGATTAGATTGCTTACATGGACGGATGCACTGGGAAGCCTATGGGAGGGAACCTAGGGCCTTGCTTCGTCCTGTGCAGGCCTTCGCCCTGATGAAGTCGGATGATTTTGTGTTGCAGGAATCTGAGGGATTGGCTATTCAGGAACTACAGGGCCTTGACCTTGTGGAAGTCGTACATCAAAGGGCTCCAGCGGGATGGTGCGAACTACTCTCATTGACCTTGATCTTCGCTTCGGTGGGAACATGTCGCGAGAAAACACCGGCACGTCAGCAATAGCATGCGCCATAACATAGATGGGACTTCCTTTAGAAAAGGAAACAGTAGATTCATGCACCACCATGTCGTCCCTGTCAATGATCTTAGGTTTATTAAAGCGAGTCGATGACTGGGCAAAAGCCTGCAGAGCGTCAAGGTTTGACCTCCAGAAAACACCGAATGACCGAGTGATGTCACCATGATGGAGACTGGATGGTAAGGTGAAAGGCCGGGGAGGATTGTTCAAGGAAGGTAGGTTCCCAACAAGGAATCTCTCTAAACTAAGAGCAAAACTTAACGCAGTGACTGGAGCAGTAGGAACAGCCTAGTAAAAGCTAAACTGGCGAGCTACCCGATGAGGATTCTAACTGGAAAGAGACACACTGTCCTCAAACCAGGCGGGCAATGAGCATTTCCTCATAACCAGCAGAAGTTCAAAATCCGAACGGGGCGAATTGGGGGCAGGATTGAGCATGCGGGGTTCTTCACTAAAAAGGGACTAGACAGGGAAGCCAGGTAGAATTGCAGAGTAGGGCCTGAGCTGAAACTCGTCTTCCAGGTCCAGCACTAGGCTAAGATCATTATGGAGGACAATGTCAGACCATCTAGGGGCACGGCTAAAGCCCCAAGGATCTTCGAATGGCCTGACAACCTCTAGAGTATGTGGTGTAGGGAAGAACTCTGGGAAGCGCTCCATTACAAACAGAGATAAGAAGAGGCTGGACACAGGCGCCCTCACTTCACAACGGCCTATTGAGCGGCGCATCCCAGCCACCACTGAGTCGAGCCTTTTATACAGCGTCCCAAGGAAGAGTGGCCCGAGTGCAATAGTCCTACTAAGAGCCATATGGGCCACCAGGTAGAAGACCCTCTTACTCATACAATCGTTAGGATGCCCTTTGAACACATGGCGAGCAAGCCAAAATACGAAAAAGGCAGCCAAATGATGGGGACTATCCAGAGGCACACCTTGGGTGTTGTCTGGGTGAAGGGGTCGGCCTGATACAGGGTAGGTGAAAAGTACCTGGCCCAGTTGGCAAATTTACACTTGCCCTTCTTCTTTACGGTGCTATTGAGGTAGGGGGCATGAGTGAAGGAAGCTTCCAGGAAGTCTACTGTAGTTTGGAATTCTGGAGGGATGGTGTGGGGTTTGAAATTGTATTCCCCAATCAAAGGAAGGTGCATCAGGGACTTCACATCTTCCAGTGTTGGGGTAAACTCCCCCCCAGGCGGGAACAAAAGTGTGTGTATCTATATTCCAGCGAGAGATTAGGGCTTGCAACGAGGGGTTTGAGCGCCGAATGTTTACATGGCGGCTTGAATCAAAGGCCGTCAGGATCTAGGCATGGCTAAGGGTTTCCACATAGTCCGACCTTGAGAGAATGTGCTCGCACCAGTAATCCCATTCCGAGATTGGTGTCGTATGGCCATCAAATTTGAGGTTCAAGTAAGTGTAATCGCCCCTCTCGATGGGAAATCGTATGTTTTTCACCGGCTTCCATTGGGTACCCGATATGGAGGGGGCATCGCCCTTTAGCAGTACTGGTTCGCCCAAAATTTTAGGATTCAGGCGATAATGTCGGGCCTGGTGCCAAATGAAGTCGACTTCCTTGCCGAAGAAAGGAACGTGTCGCCATTCGTCGTCGCTGGGGACTGTGCCATCATGCGCCTTCGAGGGAAGCATGGCTCCTATAGAAAGGGGGTTTCTCTTTCTCTCTCATTTTTGCTTTCTCTCCTGTTTTTCACTCATTCCTGTTTCTCTTCCTGCTTTCTCTCTTGATTTCACTTTTATCTCTCTGGTTCACTCTTTCTTCAAACTTTTGCTTTCTCTCACAGTGAATTCAGAAATTACAGAGTCGTACACTTGATTGTTTTGTTCCATTTCCCTAATCTGGAAAGGTATTTGTAAGCCGCTTCTCTGCGCTTTCCCCATCCGTGACTGCACCAATTCCGAGGAGTTGCGTCATGCGAAATGTCGCCATAATGGGGCTGCGAAAAGGCACCTTTTTGCAGGGGGCTGCCATTATTGTCTTGTCTCACTACTCTTTTCCTCTTCTGTGTTTTGGCACCAGTTTGTCTTTGAGAAGGGAATTGTTGGTTCAAAATTCTAAACTTACCCTATTATATACTTATATAGCTATACACACACACGTACACGTGTACAGTTTTAAAAAAAGAAAAAGAAAAAAGAAAACTTACTTATTCAAAAGAATATATATATACATATGTATATGTACCATCTTAATTTATTTTATTCCTTATTTTTACCCTATTACTTATGTAGATTGCTAATCAAATAAAAAAAAACTCTTTTGAAAATTACTATCATACCCTTCCACGTGATTTTTAAAACATATGTACTTGCAAGAAAGTGGTCGTTTACCTTTCCTTTATTTTGCTTTGTTTTGCTTTACTTCTTTCTTTCTCATTAACATATTTTATTTCTCAATTCAATGTTTTCACATTTAATGTTTGCATCATTTATTTTCTTTTAAAATTTCGTTTCATTATTGTTTTTTTACCTTCTCCTTGCTTATTTTCATTCCTTGTTGCCGTTTTTACCGTTCATTTGGTCATCTCTAATTTTTTATTGTGTTTATTACTTTTCATAACATATTTTTAATGTACATATGTACGCTATAAATATGTATCCATATATATAAATAGGTAAAATGGGAATATAAATATTGTATATACGGGGCCTGCTATGTGCATGTAAGCCCAACTTTAAGGTGGTGCCTCACATGCACAAGGGGAAAATTGTAGGCATAGGTATTAATTTAGGGTGCACTCAACTCGTAGAGGGGTCTCATTTAGGGTACTGGGCTACTGGGTAGAGCCTCGGACCCGCCCCACTGAAGTTGGTATACAGGTTGACCCAATGTGTCCGACATCGAGGCGGATTACTCGTGGTAACTTAAAAGCCTTCTATAGGTGGTCCTTTTTGTGGTAGCGCACCTGTGGAGCTGAAGAGCGTACATGGGAGTAGTACCTCCATGGTCTACGGGTCCTTATGACGTAGCAGTCTCTCAAGGGCGTCTACCACCATTTTTTCACAACTCTAACGGTATATGCATGTACTGTGAAGGCTATTGGGGAGTGGTCCGTTGCACGACTGATCCGGCTGTGGCCATAGATGCTGCGTAGCCGTGACACGTGGACAACGCGACACCATCCTCACATTTTGAAGGGATTGGAAAGAGTATGTGGCATGGAGGCTTGGAGCGTAGTTTAGTCATGAAAAGGTTCATAATATGAATTCCACCCATTATTCATAATGTGGAAGGAATTCTCCTTATAGGCCCACATTATGTCTCTCATCACTTATTAGAGAAATGTGGAGCATTCGTCGGACTTGGGGACCACTACAATTAGGGCAATATTTTGAGCCAAGTCACCTATAAATAGAGGGAAATAGTGCATTGCCTAGGGATCCGGCATACCCAATTTCCCACATCATTCCCTTTCCTCTTTTTCTCTCTTTCTTGGAGGCTACTCCTTCAAGGATGGCTGCCATTTTTTCCCTCTCCCTGCTGCTTCGTCAGTGCTTCGGCTATGGAGCTCTGATTTTCGCCTTCTTCACGTCTGACCCTTCTTCTCTACTTGTTATTCCTTTCTCCAACTCTTGGTCTTTAGCTACTTTGGGGATATTTTATTCTTGGGGCTTTTGAGTTAGATCTATCAATGCTCACTACCCATTCTCTAGCTGTGATGAGGCTACACTATTTGCTCTTCTCCACCATCTCTTTTCTCTCCTTTCATTCTCTTTGCTTGATATTTTCGACCATGGATTATGACCCAGCTGTTCTGACTTGCTAGTGGAGCCTTCTCTCTAGTTCTCTCTTGGTTATTAGCTTTTTCACCCACACATTGCGAGATGAGGTTATAAATCTTATTCCCAATATGCTAATCCAAGTTCTAGACTATAGATTATTGAAGATGCATTCCATGTAATGGTGAAGAGAGTTCTTGAGAGGGTAGAGACATTTAGGAAGGAAATGAGATAGGGGAAGAATTCTAGTTTTGCTTTCGATGAAGAATATACTTGGAACCATGAATATTTTGGAAAAATAGAGGGTAAGCGCGAATGGGATGGTTTTTTTAACAGAACAGATGAAAATCTGGGGTCTTCATAGGAAGATTAGAAAAGACATTAGAAAAGACCAGATGCCAACAACAACAAATTTCTATATGAGGTTTGGGAGCACTGAATCGACGCCTTATATTGGAAATGGAAGAAATTTAGTTTAAGTTCTTCCAAACATAGCTTTGGTTGCATTAGTTTTACTAAATCTGCTAGTCTTTTGTACAAATACATGTAGTTTATACTAGCTATGGTCTATTATTTATGTTTGTTTTCTTGAAATTACATGTCCCTTCCCCCGATTCCTTCAGTTCATGGGAAATTTGTATTCTAATTCTCTTTCTTTCCTTTATTTTCTTAATAAAGGCTGAATGTTTCTTTTTTTCTGTTTCATTTTCTTCTTTCCAACTTTGTGGGGGAGAAATATATCTAGGTCAGAAATTTTTTCTATAAGAATATGAATGTATAGCTTATATATACAATGTTTGAGTTCTTCGGGAAAGTTGAAAAGACTTCTATATCTTTATTCTAGATTTCAATTTCCATCAACTAAGCTACTTAATCATCCTCAATGAGGAAATCTTAGGAGTTTCGACATAATGATAAGACTATCATCTAGTATATAAAATGTACCAATCTTAGATAGCTCATTTTGAAAATCTCCATTAGATTGTCCAAGAATTTTGATATTTCTTTTTAGTGTCTACTTTTTAAAGTTTTAGTAATTAAAATTACCTAGGCGACTAAGGAAAATAGCCTAGAGGGGGGGGGGGGGGGGGGGGGGTTGAATAGGCTTTTTATGGATTTATTGACAAATTAAAATTTAATTGCGAAAAAAAGTAAATTTTAATCAAATTCTCTATTAAAATAAATCATGTAAAGATTAATCTAAGTGCAGAAAATAAAGATCAATAAACCATGAAGCCTCCTACTTCGATCTCCGCACTTAGATGGCTCCGTTTCTCAACGGATCAATGCAACCACGTTACAATAGGTGGTGTGATATTTTTTACCAACGGATCATCGAATTGTGCATAAAAATATTTGATGTAGAAGCACAATTGGATAATGATGTTGTACAGGTGTGTACAAAGTATGTGGTTAAAAATGACAACTTAGGACGCTAGGTTTTACCCTAAGGAAGCGCACGTATCAATTGTAGAATAACAAAAGCTTGTGTAAGGGATATAGATCCCACAAAAACTAAGAATGTTCACTTTAATAGTTCAAAAAAAATGAGTTATATTTCTGAAAGGTTGTTCATTTTGGTGGTCGAAGACCAAATTATCTTAATTAACTAAATTGTTCTAAAAAGCAAAGTAAATTGGTTTGTGATTCAAGAGACAGAAAAACTAGGGTTTTCATCGCACCGCCACTAACCGCATAACATAGTTCTATCAATGTAACAATTGCAAGAGGGTCATCCATAAACTGTGAATCAGGTCGTATCGCAAATAGCTAAATACGACCCCAAAGAGGAATACCGTCAATCGGATTATGACAATCTATCTCATGATTGAACTGACTAGCTCATGCCAATTAAATTACTCTAATCTACTCCTAATGCATGAAAATAAACTAAAGCATGTTTATATCAACTCGCCAAGGTATGGCCTGTGTCAACCTAGGGTTTCGAGATTTATTACCACCATTGTGTAGAAAATCATTAGTTAAGCATTCGAGTTTAAGCCTATAGTGAATAATCATGATTATGTAAGATAAATACTTTCATTCAATCTAAGACAAGAATCAGAATAAATATATTAACTTGTATCAAGAACAAAGACAGTCTCTTATCTACTTCAATCATCACAGTAAGGTCATATTTTCCCCTCGTTACAATTGAAAACAAATAAGAACTACATTACTTGGCTAAGGTTTTGCTAGAAAACACTAGATACCGAGTTAGTTGATCATGGTTGAGGCGAACTGTATCTTTGGTGTAGAATCGCCTTGCATAATCCTTATTCTTAGATCTTTAGGTCTTGAATGGTTACTCCTTCTGAATGGAACCTCCACCCCTTAATGGCAGCAGTAATTCTGAATATAAACGTGGAATAACTCTCTGAACGAACCCCTAACTTTGATGTAAAACCTTGTATTTATAGAAAAAGGTGGATGCAAACCCTAAGTTCGCCCTTTTTGGTAATTTCGCTATCAATCAATCCAAACCCTACTCTCTAATGAATAATAGGTGTTTTGCACGTACTTCGAGGTATGGGAGTCGTAGACGCATCATAGAATAAAAATAGGGACAGATCGGACATTGCAGCAGGAATTAAAACTTCATGCCGCAGCTACGCCTTAGGCGTAGGGTAGTTATGCCTTAGGTGTAAGGCCTAAGTGTAGCTCTAAGCGTAGATTTTCACTTTTTTTGCCACTTTTTGCTTCTGTAGGCGTTGGCTTGAGCGTAGATTCTTCATGAAAACAAAGTTTTTCCGCAACTGTGCCAAAATGACCGTCTTGATTCCACAAGACTTTTTGCTTTAGGTGACGGCTTCGAAAAATGCCATTTTTGCCCTCCAAGAGGCATTTTCGTCTTCAAAACACCTCTTTGACTCTCCTCTTGGATAGAAACGAATGCATACTTGGTTAATTTACCAAAGTTAGCTTTATTTCTTCATTAAGCTCTTGAAATTAACATGCTTAAATACACAAATGACATAAAAACACCAAATAATGGAATGAAATGTCGTAACTATAGTGAATTAAGGGGTCAAAATGTCTAACATGTGACACATATTAGATAATCACCAAAAACTAAAGAAATCCTTGATATAGAATAATCAAGCGATCTCTTTTTCTCTCTCCCTGTAGACGAATCTGATCTATAACAGTATTTCAGAGATCTCACAAAAGTCACACCAAAATTCTGTAGAGACTCCTATATTGAGTAAACTTGTATCATGCATTCATAAACTTATTAATTAAGTCATGTAAAAGATGTATAAGATAGTACAGACTCAGACCATCCCACTTACTACTGAACAACAACTATTTCGAGTTTTATGTTATGAATGATCTCCACGAAAGTAAATGACTTTGTTAATTTATACTCCCAATCCAAATAAATCACCGTGTAATTGTGAACATCCTCTTATGGTATTCCAATCTCCCTTCTTTTACTTCATTGATCAAACTTTGCCTTTTTGAATGAAAAACAACTTCATTCTATCTTATCACTTATCCATTTTTCTCTTTCTAAGCTCCGGACTTTCCAGCGAGATTGTTTAGTCCCATCCAACTAAGCCCGAGCTTTTTGCATGGGATTTATACTCATTATTTTTATCCACTTTAAACGCGAACAATGATATTGGTGATACCAATGCCCGATTACTCAGATAAAAAAACTACTTTTTGCTTTTTTTTTACTCCCTTTTTTTTCAAGATTCATCTTTTTCTCTTTATTAATTTTTTTAAATTCCTCCATATCTCACCCCATCTCTCCCTTTTAATAGCAGTAAATCTAATATTTCAACTACATAGTCAAAGGTCAACCATTTTCCCACAATGAATGTGTGCATTGTGCTTTATAGGTTAGTATGCCTTTTTTAGTTTCAATTTCACTAATCCATTCACCCATGTGGACCACATCACTACACTAACTCAATCAAATCATTGCTCTCATGAGCAGGACTATCACATCACATACTACTCATACGTACGAAATAGACTCTTATCAACTTGTAATGTAAAATAGTCATGCATGAGATCAAAGAACTTCAAGTATTATTTTTTTCAAATTTTTTCAAATTTTTCCAATTTTTTTTTCTTTTTTATATCAATCATTCCTTCTAACTATATACCCTCACCCCCAAACTTAAATGAGACCATGTCCTCATGGTAAAAAATAATGTATGAGAACGGATATAGTTACCCTTGAAGCGCAATTTTGAAATTTCAACACTTTATGTGTGTTCTTCCCCTCAATCTTGGTTTGAGCCACCTATAGAAATATTCTACAAAGCACAAATACCCAATATCATAGCAAGGGAAGAAGAAATATATCATCGTTTTTCCGAAAATCATTACTCAGTATTTCACAAGGAATGATTTTTTTTTAAATGAAATAAACAATGATTTGGCCTTAAAGGTCTATAATCCTATAAAATTGCAAAAAAACGTTTTGGCCTTAAGGGCCTACAATCCAATGAAAGTGAAATTGCAACTGAACTATAACTATAAAGTACAAACTAGGGTAAAAAACTAATCTTTATCTCCTAGTACCAATGTTTTACGTCATTAGCACGACGTTTCCATTTGCTTCTGACCCACATCGTCGCGATATATCAATATGAAAAACGCCTTAAATTTCGGTCCTGGATTAATCTCCTCTTAATATCTCAGTCTCTGCCCATGTATCCCGAACCTTTTATCGAATCCTACTTCTCCGCAGGGGTAAACCGATTTAATTTTTTGTGGTTTGTCCTATCTTTGTTGGAGTTTACCTAGAAACACTTTCAGCTTTGGATTACATTACCATTTCCGGCCAAGCTCAAGGAACTTAAGATGAACATGCTTAGCATGATGTACTCTCATTCGAAGTATGTAACTCCGAGTATCCTTATACGCACAACTCCGTATCCCCTCACAATTATCTCTTAATCGTAGATCCTCCTAGGCATATAGATTTTCTACCATGTATACCTAACACTGGTTCATCTAGAAAGGCGTCCTTAAGAGGAAGGTCATCCTTAGTAGGTTCTCTAAAAGTACATGACAATTGATCATCTCAAACGGCCTCCACACCTTGCTTATTCGTCACTAAGCTCTTCTCTCGACCTTCAGTGCCGTCATATAACTCAATGTTATAAAGTGAGTTGTTGAGCACTAATACCGCTAGTGACATAAATGGAGATTCACACAAATCTCTTAACTCATCCTTTGGTTGCAAACCTAGAGCTCTTTCAAATGCAGTGATCACTTCTAAATTAGAGTGGTGTTGATCCTTCCACATGTCAAACTTTGAATTTGACCTTTCAATCACAACATACATGTCATTTCTTGCTCGAATCTAAAGTACCGGTTCTTTACATGTCTTATTGACTTCTTCTACATTAAAGCACTCGACCAATGTAATGATTTGATGACCTATGTCAAAAACATTCATCATCACCTTCATATTCCCGAAAGATAGATCCATCGCCCCTGTCCCACAATCGATATGCGCATTTGCTGTGGCTAAGAATGATCTTCCTAATATCACTGGGATATGTTTCTTCAAGTCTTGAACAGGTTTTGTATCGAGAATTATGAAATCCACTAGGAAGTAGAACTTGTCCACTTGAACGATGACATTTTCTAGAACGACCCTCGCTTGCTTGATCGATCTGTCTGCAAATTGGAGCTCCACTGAGGTAGGACTGAGCCCTCCCAACCCTAGTTGTTAATAAACTGAATATGGTAGTCAGTTAACACTCACACCCAGATTAATAAGAGCTCTACCAATGTTTTGGTCACCAATGACACATGGAATAGTGGGAGAACCAGGATCTTTCCTCTTAGATGGTATGTTACTTTAAAGCAATGAACTCATTTGTTCAGTCAACATAATTTTCTTTGGAGTCTTCGCTCTGTTTTTTAGCTTTTGCGTACAAAGGTCCTTGAAGAACTTAGCATAGGGTGGTATTTTCTCTATAATGTCTAAGAGAGCTAGATTAATATTGACTTGTCGAAATGTCTCCAACATATCTGACTCTTTATTCTTACCATTTTTGGTCGAACTTAGCATAGGGAATGGTGTTTCCTCATCATATGGTGCCCTTTCTGGATCTTCATGTTTCTCAACTTGAGGTTGATCTTACTGAACTTTCTCAACCTCTTTCTTCTGAGCTTCTTCCTCTGTCTTTCTGTTAACTTCTTTGGCCTTTTGCTTCTTTAGCCTCTCCTCATGCTGTTCCTCAGCCTTACTATCCACTTCACTTACACTTCTCAAAATTGTAACTGCTTGGACTATCTCATGACGAGTCTCAACAAAGGATCCAAGCTCCAGTGCTTGTTGCATCTTTGGGTTAGCCATCGGCTGACTAGGCAATTTTCCTGGCTCTCTTATATTCATCTAATTAGCTATTTGGCCCATCTGGATGTGCAGTTGTGTCAATGCTTGAGTATAAACGCCTAGCATGTTCTGAATGCCTATTAAGGTCTAGTCTAGACTATCATTATGGAAACCGAGTGGAGGAGTTTAGCTTCTTTGAGGCTAGGTCTGGTAGTTATATGGTTGGACAGCTTGATTATTATTGAATAGCTGGAGAGCTTAAGAATTATTGGATGGCTATCTGGGTTGGTAATTTGACTGAGGATTTCAAGCCATGATTATTGGTTGGGATTCAAATGATTATTGACTTTGTTGGAACCTTGGCTGTGGATTATATGACTGTTGTCTATCAGTGAACCTTGGTTGTGGATTGGGCAATTGTCCTTGTTGGAACCTTAGTGATGGGTTCTCCACATTTATAGATTTATATGACAGAAGTGGGTGATTTCTAGCATTTTAGGTGTATGAATTACTGAAAGGAGCATTATTTGAATAGTTCCATGATGCATTGGCATCGACATCCATTATTTCCTAGACACTCATTTTAAGAATACTCAGCTTCTACTTCAAACATTTCTCTAGGAGGGGAATGACTTCGCTGAAGAAACTTGTCAATTATTTCTAGTTTCTCTCATATCAATGCCATTGAATCTTTCACGTCATCATGATTCACGACATAATCTTTCTCAGGTCTTCTATCTTGTCCACCTCTAGACCTCAACTCAGATGCATGTTGAATCGAATTCTCATTAATATTGTCAAACATATCTAAGAGTTATTTTGCCGGCTTCAGGGTACATTGACCTGTTGTTGCCGCATCTATCAAAGTCTTATGTGTATCTCCAAGTCCCATGTAAAAATTCTTAGCTATATCCTATTCAGCGAACCTATGGTGGGGACACTTATATAAGATTTCATTATATCTCTCCCAAGCATCATAAAACTGCTCACCAGGCAATTCTCTAAAACATTTGATCACATCTTGTGCCTCTGAGGTCTTTCCTATGTGATATTTCTTCTCTATGAATGCAGATTTAAGGGCATCCCAATAAATTTTAGTTGCTTTGGTTAATTTGATATACCATCGTTTGGCTCTTTCCCTCAACGACCAAGGAAATAATCGCACTCGCAAGTCATTCTTGAATAAATTATCATACCTAACAGTAGAGTCTACCTCTAAGAAATCATTTATGTGTTGGTATGGGTCCTCAATTCTAAGTCCAGAAAATTTAAGAAGCATATTAATAATGCTTGTCATGATTTCAAAGTGCTTCGCACCTTCTTATTTTGGAAAATCAACATATGAGTCATATGCCTCTCGTGCATAGTATCCTTTCAGTGACGTCTCTGGTACCCTCGGTCGGTTGCCTCCTTGGTTACCCATCGTGTTTTCTTTAATGATTTGGTTGGTGCCTTCCTCTGAATGACAATGACACTATTCAATAGCTCGACGTAAATGACGGAGAGTATTTTCAATCTCAAGATCGTACTTTATTATCTCAGTGCTAGAATTAAAACGGGTCGATCTATCAGTCATATGTTATACAAACGACTATTTTTTATTTATTTATTGAAATCTTATAAAATAAATACTAACTAAATTAACTAAATGAAAAAATTAAGGCAAAACTAAAACTCATAAACGGTTTCAGACGCAACTTCAGAAGCTCCACTTTCTGCTTTTATGCTTTCAGAGTACCTATGAATCACAAAAAAATCTAATTTTAGATACAACTATAATAACGTAATATAAATAAAATACTAAAGCTATTGAACAATGCTTAGCCCCCAAAAAAGGTGCCAAAAACTTCATGTGGTCCAAGTGTGTACAAAATATGTGATTAAAAATGACACCTTAAGGACGTTCAGTTTTACCCTACGCAAGCGCACATATCAATTGTAAAATAGTAACAGCTTGAGTAAGGGATATCGATCCCACAAAGACTAAGATTGTTCACTTCAATAGTTAAAAAATAATGAGTTATATTTCTGAAAAGTTGTTTGTTTAGGTGGTCGGAAACCAAATTATCTAAATTAACTAAACTATTATAAAAAGCAAAGTAAATTGGTTTGTGATTCAAGAGAAAGAAAAACTAGGGTTTTCATCGCTCCACCACTAATCACATAACATAGTTCTATCAATGTAAAAATTGCAATAGGGCAATCCATAAACTGTGAATCAGATCGTACCGTAAATAGTTAAACACGGCCCCAAAAAGAAATATCATCAACTGGATTGCGACAACCCATCTCCTGACTGAACTGACTAGTAAATGTCAATTAAATTACTTTAATCTACTCATAATGCATGAAAATAAACAAAAGCATGTCAATTATGGTCATAGCTTCCCATCATTACAATTGAAAACAAATAAGAACTACATTACTTGGCTAAGATGTTTCTAGAAAACCCTAGATACCGAGTTAGTTGATCATGGCTGAGGCGAACGACATCTTTGGTGTATAATCACCTTCCATAATCCTCCTCCTTGGATCTCTAGGTCTTGAATGGTTTCTCCTTCTGAATGGAACCTCCACCCTTTGACGGCAGTAGCAATTCTGAATATAAACGTGGAAGAACTCTCTGAATGAACCCCTAACTTTGATGTGAAACCTTATATTTATAGAAAAAGGTGAAGGCAAACCCTAAGTTCACCATTTTGGTAATTTGACCATCAATCAATCCAAACCATACTCTCTGATGAATAATATGTGTTTTTCACATACTTCGAGGTATGGTAGTCGTAGACGCATCATAGAATCAAAACAAGGGTAGATCGGACATTGCAGCAGGAATTAAAACTTCCTGCCACAGCTACACCTTAGGCATAGGGCCTAAGCGTAGCTCTATGCATAGATTTTCACTTTTTGGCCACTTTTTGATTCTGTAGGCGTAGGCTTGAGCGTAGACTCTTCATGAAAACCACTTTTATCCATAATTATGCCAAAATGACCGTCTTGATCCTACAATACTTTTTTATTTACGTGACGGCTTTGAAAAATGTCATTTTTGCCCTCCGAGATGCATTTTTGTCTTGAATACACATCTTTAACTCTCCTCTTGGATAGAAACGAACGTGTACTTGGTTAATTCACCAAAGTTAGCTTTATTTCTTTATTAAGCTCTTGAAACATGCTTAAACACACAAACGACGTAAAAATACCAAATAATGGAATGAAATGACGTAACTATAATGAATTAAGGGGTCAAAATGTCTAACATGTGACAGCTATTAGATAATCACGAAAAACTAGAGAAATCATTGATATAGAATAATCAAGTGATCTCTTTTTCTCTCTCTCTCTGCAAACGAATCTGATCTATAAAAGTATTTCAGATATCTCATAAAAGCCACACCAAAATTCTGTAGAGACTCCTCTTATTTTATAGAGAGAAGTATCCTATATTGAGTAAACTTGTATCCTTTTTGGACTAGAATTCCTCCCTTATTTAATCCTCTTATAATTTGGAGTGAATCTGACCAATATTGGTGTATATATATTTTATACACGTGTTATGACGTATTGTACTGTAATCCTAGTCAAAATAGGTCACAATAAACAACAACTCTCTCATCAGGTCGGTGCACTACGCTTGGCCCTTACGCTTAAGCGTAGGTCATGCGTAGCCCAAAAATCCATAAGCGTAACTCAAGCGTAGATTTTCAACTTTCTAGCCATTTTTAGCTACTATAAGCATAGCGCAAGTGTAACAAATTTTATGGAAACTACTTTCCCCAACTTTTCTTCTATTTGAACCCCTTTAACTCCATTGATATGTTTAGTTTCGGCTCCAAAAAATGTCATTTATGCCCTCCGAAATTCATCTTTTGCTCAAACTTGCTTCCTCTTCATTACTTTAAGCTTGATTTGAATTTGACGAAGCTTGTTGATGCCTTTGTTTGAGCACTTTAATTTTCCTAAACCTACCAAACCTCACAAGTCACTCAACATGTTTATTGTCGAGAACATGCTAACAATGAACAATTCTACAAATGTTCTTACAATCTCCCCCTTGGCATTTCTAAGACAAACCATATTTTACAAAGATATCCTCATGAACAACAACATAATATCTATACTTATGAACACACACCCACAAAAATAGACATAGAATATCAGTTCGCCCTCATGACGATCTTCCAATCCTGCAGCCACAACACTAAACAATATACCATGAAAAATAAGTGTGGAAAACAGATATAATGATTACAAGAATAACATAATATCAATGAAAGCATAATGATCATCATAGTATAAAAATACTCCTTTTCCCCCTGAGAATAAACTCCCCATTACATAATACTTCTCCCCCTTTTTGTCACTGAAATCACAAGCAAATATATAATAATTAAAACATATGAGAGATATAAAGGAAAACCCTCAAATCTAAACATAGGGAAACGATAACAGGGGGAACTCTAGAGACTCTAAGACAAGCACTAAATACTAAGATAAAGTATTGTATAAGATTATATCCAGATTCTCGAGTAACAGAAATCTCTACAATGCATGAATGCAAGATGCTCAACTTAAAAAAATATTTTTATTCTTAGAAACATGTGAGTAGGGTAGTAGAGACAGTGAACTAATCATTAACACATCATATTCGCATATTTAACTTAGCTATTATAAACACGATAGTGAAGAAAATCAGCACACATACCTTGTAGTTATAAGTAGTCACAAGGCAAGCTTTACATAGCATTTGCATATATGAAAAATATTTAGCTGCAAACAAACATCTAAGATGAAAGCAATACGTACTAATTTTAATAATCTCCTCACTAACCGTGATGATACTTCAGTCCAAAACCTAAGCTAGAAGTCAAATATTTAACTCGAACCTGATTGATAATTAAGGGAAACACAATTTATTTTCTTTTTGCCTCGAATTTTTTCTTTTTCACCCCTTCATATATCTTTTTGTTTCTTCCCGTTTTACGCAAACACTCACTGCTTTGTGGCAAGAGGCCCGATTACTTGGGTTAAAAATTTGAGATAATCATGTCCGCCTTTTTACATGAATACTCAATGTTTGTTGAGGCAAGAGACTCGGTTATTCAGCAGAAGGACCATTGCTTTATAGGGTTTTTAAAGAGACATTCATATACTTCTTTATTTCATTTTTGTTTTTAACATTACCCCAACAATATTCATGAGCATGCAATAGGTATTCAAAATCATCGATCAATCTAGCCTAGCTCATGAACCTACATATTACTTCGGATTAGATGAGAAGACTAAAAATTTTAGTAAGCATTACAATCATCTCCGAAGTAAAACAAGCACCCAAAGTTAATGAGTTTTAAAAATAGTACTGAAACATGTCAAGTGACCAACTCATATCCTCGGGTCAGACTAACACCTCCAATTCTCATAAGCATAATAATGTAAGTAAATATGATAATAAAGTAAAATATGTCAACCCTTTGTACCCTTAGCCAAGCTCAACATGCTAAGAATTTTAATTTTAAATTTTTATCATTTTTTCATAATGATGCATGCATGAATAATCCTAATAATAACAAAACATAATGCATGCATAATAATAATAAAAAAGCATAAAAAATGCATGATAATGTATATATTCTAGGATAAAAGATAATGCAAGATATTCCTAGAATGATACATATGAAGACAACAATTCTAATGATAACATGCCACTCGATTTTCTAAGACTCGCATGCTTTTGAAAATCTAATGGTTTTGTAGAAATATTTGTCGGTTGAGAATCTGTGGATATATACCCAAGAGCTTTCTCAGAACTAGAGTCACATGTTCTACATGCAGTATGAGCAACCAAACACTATAGCTCACCTTTCCTAACCCACACTTTTTTAATTTTCAGTGCTCTATTTTCCAGTCTCGACAACCTCTTCACATTTTTACTCAACACCCAAATTTGATCTTCAACATTGGGTCATTTTTGAGTTCTATGTTTCCACTCTGATTTCAAAGTTTCTCCTCTTAACTTTAAACACACGAGACGAATGTGACCTTTCACTCCACAATGATGACATACTGAGAAAAACCTTTGAAAACCATTATTTGAACCTGTAACACCCCATGTTATTTCCCTTTTTCTTAAAATTATTTTTGATTTATTTTCGGTTGTGACGTCACTTATTCATGACGTCCTGGTTATTCCTCGTACTTTATGTGTAAATTTTTCGCATTTATGTTTGGATTCGCCTAGGCAACTTGACTATTGTCTCTTTGATGACTTCGTGGAGTTTCTTTTGATTACGGGAGTTGACAGTG
The DNA here is from genome assembly GCA_963922005.1 of Cornus suecica. NCBI lineage: Eukaryota > Viridiplantae > Streptophyta > Magnoliopsida > Cornales > Cornaceae > Cornus > Cornus suecica. The sequence goes on along the minus strand of OY998238.1, from coordinate 39,465,183 downwards.
ACGTTTAGTGTTTCCGACTTGGTAAAACATTGACGCGAGTTCTTATTGTCGACTAAGTGGATTTGTTTTTACGTTTGGCATTAGGTGTTTCGACAGGGTGGCGACACGCTTAGTATGTCCGACGTTTAATGTTTCGATTCAGTTATTCGAGTTCGGCATTTAATGCTTTAGGGGTTCGACGTTTTTGGTTTCCCCTTGTAATGAGATTGGTATGTGTTTTTTTTAGCTGGCGTGCTTAGGAGTATTTATGTTTCCTTTGCTTGTTTTCTCTGTGTTTGTATGTACGTGCCCCTATGTGTTGTTGTGACATTACTTGTTTATTTCTTTTCGGTTTCTCTACTTACCTTAGTTGTTTGGCTTATGTGCTTAGGGGTATTTGTATTACATTACTCGTTCTCCGTGTTTATATGTATGTGATACGTGTTAGTAGATTTGTTTGTGTAGATGTTAGTGTTTACATGTTCTTGGAGTTTCGGTAGGATAAGGCTTGTTAGGTGTTCCAGTGGTTGGGTTGTGTACCCCGGATCATTTATCTTTCTTTGTATTATTTATCGGGCGTCCAGTGGATTTTTCGGGTATTCGTGATTTCGTTTAGGGATTTTCTGATGATTGTCCCTTTATTATTATTAAATTGAGGAACTATGTGCATTAAGGGTCTTTAGTGCAATTTTGCATGAATATCAAGGTAGTTTCATGAATCTTCACACACCATTCTCCACCACTTACCATGTTCTTCATCTTTTCACTTTTTCTTCATTTTCTTCACTTCCCGTTGGAATTGGACCGTGACTCTAACTACAAACTTGTTATTGACCTCATGGACTACACAACCATGTAAACATCCCTAAATATTTCCTTCGATTTTGGCCTAAATATCTTCCATTCAGTTTTTGGGTTTTCTTTGATTTTTATCTCTAATTCTTTGAGATTAATTTGATGGGTCTTTAATTCTTATTTAGGACCCTAAGGAGAAGTTTTCTACCGATTGATTAGGCTTAGGGTGTTATGTGGATGAAGCTAGGGTATTAAGCTTGCTTGATGTGTTCTTGGAATTTGCTATGGAGGTGGGATTTTATATATATATCAAATTCTCACACTTGTAGTGTAGGGAGCCGTAGATTTTATTATTGTTTATTTATCGAGCATGTTTTAAATGTTTAGGAAATTATGATTTTTCCTGATATTGTTTATTTACGTGTATATGTGATAACATGTGTCTAGTTCCTAGCTATAGACGGGCTTAGGAGTTTGTATTAACTCAAAATTGAAATGCCTCAAGGTGGACTAGAAACGAGGTGGGAGATAGTAATTCCCATGAGAAATTAGAATAATTAAAAACTTACTTGATTTGATTAAAATAGGCAGCCAAGTACCCCTTGGATTTGAAGTAGGTGAGTGAAATTTGTGAAAATTGGACTTGAACTCAGACATGTTATTAGTTCCCCTTTGGTTTGTGTTTTACTAAAATGAAAACAAGTTAGGGGAGACTTGAAAATGAGGGACGTGAAAACTTACACTTAGACGTTGCTCTAGTTCCTTTTTTATTTTCTTGTAAATTATAAAGAACTGTAAGTGGAGAACTTGGATGCCCCTGAGATGGAAATATTATTTTAAATTAATTATAAGCATGCTTTAAATGAAAACTGGAAATGTACGTTATATCATTGAGCATTGGGTCCATGTAGAGACATATTTGCATTTATGTAACACCGTGTGCATATGTTGATTCGGTGTGAGTCACATACCTCATTTGAATCATATATACGTTTGGACTATTTGGATAGTCGCAACAACTGGCTAGGGGGTGTTCTTGCACCCAAGGAGCTAGCATTTCTCGAATCCTGAGATGTTGGGGTGAGGGCTTAGGCCTCACTTGCCATTCAGGATGGACTTGTGGTCTCCATACTCTATTAGGCGACATCCACCCTTCCCTTTGCGGGCTTGTTACCCCCATTAGTGAACGATTTGGGATTCCTTGATATCTGTTTAACCCTCTAATAGATAGGTTGCACTTGAGTTGCATTGACACTGTTACGAGCATTGACGTTGAATTGGTATTCACATTTAGTATCTATCTGCCATATGATTATCTGTTGAGATTTTATGTTGTTATTATTGGCAGATATTGAGCATGTCGGATTATTTAAAAAATAATTGATAATATTCCCTTGGGCACTACGGCAGAATGGTTGTAACTGTGATGATATTTATGGATGCAGATCACTTGTAAACGATAAAACAGCACTCAATGTGAACGAAAATTTAATGATTTTCAATTGGAAAATAAATAGTATAACAGTAATAAGAACCATGATTAATGGAGCCACGATTGACAGATATTCTGGGTAGTTACGCGAAACTAAGTAGAAAGAGGCCTTGCTGCATAACTGTTCCCATAGAGTTGGGTTTCTAGTTGAGCTAGTCAACCTCCTTACTGAGACTTAGATGAGGTTGTGGTTTTCGACCATATAGGCCTTTGTTTTGGGTTATTGATGCTAGCGCGAGGTGGCTGGCGTACCCCTCCGGTGGGGTGGTGAGTTTATTAAGTTAAAAGTTGGTCTAGGCTCGTTAGTCTTACCGTCTCTCTTTCAACTCCTGTATTTTGAGTTTGTCGCTCTTCTTTTTACTTTGAAGGTGTTTTGAGAAGTAAAACGATTTTTAGCTCGTATCCCTTGAAATCTCGGTTACGATTTGGATCTTTAGGACCAAACTAAGGCTCTCTCAATATTTTGAGAACTTAAAGCTTTTAGTTTTTATAAAGCTGTGTTTTGGTTTACCTCGGGTCCCGCCAACTATTTTTGAAAATCCTAAGTTAAGAAAACTTGTTTTATAAAATGTGATTTGAACTCTTGGGGCTAGGAGTATTAAAAGCAACCCCATTTTGAAAAGTGTCAGGTGATTTCATTTTGAAAACAGTCTTGAAAAGTCAGTGAGTTCAAGGTACTGTTTATCCCTATTTTTAAGATCTCGAGACTGTGCCGAGATCTCAGTATCGTTGGAGTTCAAGAAATCCAGATTTCTTCTAGTTGTTTCTGGAATTCCTATTGAGCCAGTTATGTCTTGGGATTTTTTTTTTTAGTTTTCTCAAATTATTAAACTAATATTGAAGGTCTAAGGACCAATTTTAAGGAAAGTTTAAAAAGGGATTTTGAAATGGTTTTTGTTTTGAACTCTTATTGTTGTTTTTCTTTCTCTTCGTCATCATTGATCCTTGGCTTTTATCCCGGACTGGAGATATTAAGGTTTCAGCCTTTGCAGCTAAACTTATATTTACTTATGCGATTACTGTCCTTGTTATATCCTCGGGTAAGAGACGTGATGCTGAATTGCGCACACAGAGTGCGATTCCTATTACTTTGGTTAAGTTCAAAGACGTTAGAACCAAATAGATTTGACCGGGTCTTAAACGTTTTCTTAAAAACTGGTTGAATCTTTCGAGGTCTAGTATTTTTCTTTAAAACCGGAGGACCTTGGCATCTGTTTGGGACCAAATGACTCCGGTATACCTTTCTTGTGCCTCGATAGGCGGTGTGAGTTAGGAATTATTTTTGTTAGTTATCAAATCCGAATTGATGATAGTATATTTTTCTGCTTTTGTTCCTTCGAGTGAACGGATTAGTTCACTAGTTATTGTGGATAAAAGGACCAAATTGAGTTAGAAATTGTGATAGTGAGACTCTCCAGGAATGATTTGATAGTGGTATGATGTAGAAGTACAGTTAAGTTGAGGTGTGGGTGTGGGCGTGGTTGTGATTATTCTTTTTGGGTAATCCATAAGAGTGACTTATTTACCTCCTAGGAGCTTTAAACGGTGTACTCGGTGCATGGTGCGATGGATAGTTAGTTCTTGTAGTACCTCAGGGAGATGGTGCGTATTGGAGTATATATGTATACGCGTAGACATGATTAGTCACTAACAAGATTATATATATACATATATATATCTTATATACCTAGATATATATTCGACTGTGCTTACATGTTTTATAGGATTGAGACTTGTGGGTTGCTCTATGTTTCATGCTTTATGCCTTCTTGTGTGGTCGTGAGATATGATTTAGATTATTTGTGGGGCTATTTTGGGGTCTCTGATTGGCCTGAGTGCCAGGTGAAATAGTTGACTGACCTAGGATAGATGCATGCACACGGGATGGTTATAGGTTCCTGATGGCTAGGGGTGTGTTTGTTAGGGATATTATTGGTGAGTCGTTATTTTTGCTCACCCCCAAAAAAGTAATAGGATTACAGGTGTATGTAGCGCAACCCGTACGGTGGCGACGGTACATGTGATTTAAGACGCTTTTGTTTAGATTCGTTCCTGTTATTTGTAGATACTCTTTATATCACGTTTCTCCTCATTTCGTTATTCGGAGGCTAGTGTTGTAGTTTGGGAGCCAGCCTGTTGGCATATCCCCTTTCGTTGTATTTTTTATTTCGTATATTTATTATTTCAGAATGCCATTTTGTTTCTTCGGTAGTGCCATATGGTTTTCTTTGTAATTTTATTTGAGCATTGTGGTTATGTAAGTTCTAAAGGGGTTGTGTAGAGGTATTGGTGATTTTGTTTTCCACTACCTCGGCCCAAGTAGGTTTCTGGAATATTGGGTTGCATGCCATTGTTATTCTTGACTTATTATGGGCAGGTAATTCTGGTCTGTTGTGGGTATGTTTCCGGATGTTCCATTTACAAACGAAAATTTACCGGATTTTTGTTAGATTTCACTGTTGTGTTTCTATCACTCAGGTGTAAATAGAATACCTTATTTTCATCCTTATTCCATGTGTTTCCTTATCGTTGTTGATTTTAGTTGTCATTTTCAGTGGCGTCATACCTCGGGATTCGCTGATTCTCCGGATGGGAGTCTTAGGAATAACGAGGCGTGACAGAACCCTTATGGTATTTATAGGTAAAGGGATGCTTACTCTCAACTAGATTTCTGACATACGATTGAGCATTAGTGATAACTGCTTAATATTGTCCCTTTTAAGCCCCTATCTTGCTATTTGTATGTATTTTAATTCCGTTATTTGGTATTTTTATGCCGTTTGTATGTTTAAGCGTGTTTCAGGAGCTTAATGAAGAAAAAGAGCTAACTTTGCTGAATTAACTAAAAAGATGCTTATTCCTATCCAAGAGGATAGCTTAAGAGGTGTTTTCAAGAGAAAAGTGGCTTCCGGATGACAAAAATGTCATTTTTTCGAGTCACAACTTCAACGATCGTGAGAGGCAAGTTGAGGGGGTTCGAATGACACTATTCTCAAGAAACGTTGGTTCTGGGAGTTTCGCTATGCATCCAGTAGCAAAATTTGGTTGGAAAGTGTTATTTCTACGTATGTAGCTCAAGCGTAGTAACCCTTACGCTTCATGTGTAAGGGGGTTTTTCAGCACAAATTTCAGTCAACTTCGAGCGGGTATATCTTGGTCAAACCAGGTCCAAATGGAGTGATTCGTAAGCCTAACATCAAGAGCTTGCACTCAGCTTTCTAAAATGATATTATATGCCTCTATCCAATAGGTGTATATCAAGATATGATCAAAAGAGTGAGAGGTGTTCAGCAGAAAAAGCTGAAGATTTCAGATTCGGGCCAAAATCATATTTTGACCCGGATTGATCTGAATTGACCTGGATGACTTTGTATTCGTCTCAAATACCTATATGCACGTTTTTAGACATCTTATATGTTTTATTCAAGGGTTTGCCTTAGTTTGGAAGTAAATGATACTAAAAGGGAATCTTATTCTCAATAGGAGTCTAACGCAAGTTAGGGTTTCCCTCAACTATGTCTATAAATACCAAGGTCTTGAACAGATCTAGGGGACTTTTTTCATCCCAATTTTCATACCTTTCTTTTTAGATTCATATCATCAAAAGGGAGAAGCCATTCAAGACCTATAGATCCAGAGAGGACAACCATGGAGGGCGTTTCTACATGAATGATGCAGATTCCTTTTACCAGGAACAACTAATTTGGTATCTAGAATTTTTTAGCAAAACCCTAGCCAAGTAATATAATTCTTTTATTTGTTTTCAATTGTAACATGGGGAAGCTGTGATAATACTATGATGATTGATTATAGATGTGTGACCGTTTTTATTCTTGACACAAGATTTTATATTTATTCTTAATTCTTGTATTAAATTGAATGAATATATCTTCTTATATAATCAAGTTAACATAAACATAGTGTGATTTTCTATATCAATGGTGCTTAACACTTGATAGACATGTTTACACAGGTCATGCTTCGGCAAGGTAATATAGACATGTTTTAGTTTAATTTCATGTAACATGAGTATATTAGAGTATAGTAAATAGCAGACACTAGTTACACTCTATCCTAAGATGGGTTGTAGCAAATCCAGTTGACTGTATCCTTTTGGGGTTGTATTCGACTATTTGCAGTACGACCTGATTCATAGTTATGGATCGCCCTCTTGCAATTGAGTAAATAGATAGCTATGTTATGCGGTTAGTGGTAGAGTATGAAAACCCTAGTTTTTCTCCCTATTGTGCTTGTCTTAATCTATCTTTATTTGTGTTCTTAATTAATTAGTTAATCAATCACAAACAACAAACTATATTTTTTTAGCAATTCGAGAGTATTATTTTACGAGAATTCAGAATACGACTTAGTCTCTGTTGGATCGATAACCTTTCTCAAACCGAACTATACTATAATACAGTTTGTGCGCTTGCGATAGGTAAAACCTAGGTTATCTTAAGGGTGTGTTCTTAACACATATTTATAGCAACCCCGATGGGCTATCAAGTTTTTGGCGCCGCTGCTGGGGACTAACGGATATTCTAAATTTTAGTAATATACGAGTGTTTTGCATTATGAGTTAATTGAGTTTATGTATATGATGCATGAATAGTATATGATGTAATATTCCCATTCATGAAAGTAATTATTAGATCGAACTAAGTGAAGTGATGTGGTTTTACTTGGGTAAATAGACTAGTAAAATTGAAACCGAAAAGGACAACTTTGACCTATAAGCACAAACACACATTCACTATGGGAAAAACAGTTGATCATTGACTATGTAGTTGAAAATTTAAATTTTACCACAATAATAGGGGAGATGGGGAGTTGATATAGATGGAATGGAGGAAAAGTTGAAAATTTATTTTGAAAAATAAAATGCAAAAAGTAGTTTTTCGATTTGAGTAACCGGGCATTGGTATCACCAATATCATTATTCGTGTAAAAAGGGGAGAAAACTAATGAGCATAAATCCCAATAAAAAAGCTAGGGCCTAGTTGGTTGGGATTAAAAATCCTCGCTGGAAAGTTCGGAGCTAAGAAAGACAAAAAGGGATGAAAAGTGGAATGATGGAAGGAATCATTTTGTAAAATATAATGGTTTGATCAATGAAGTAGAAAACGAAAGATTGAAATACTATAGTAGAATGTTCACAAAACATAGAGGGTTATCTAGATTGGGAGTAAAAAGTAACGAAATCATTTCTTTATTGGAAACCATTCATGACACGAAAATCGAGATAGTTATTATTCGGTAATGAGTGGGAGTATTTGAATCCATATTATATTATGCATTGTATCATGACTTGGTTAATCCATGTGTGAACATAAGAATGTGTGATTACAAAGAATGGAGAAGTTGTGGGTTGTATATCTAACCCTCACGAGACTTCACTCATCCACTCGGTGTTGCCGAGGGGTTTAAAAGGCTTGTTACACGTGCTAAGTGTAATCGTTGACCCTCATGAAAGCAAGGAAGTTGTGTAGATTAATATAGGTTAGTTTGGCAAAAAATCATCACAAGGTAGGTAGTGTTCCTAAGTTCATTGAAAAGGGACTAACAATATATAAGTTTGGGGGTGTGATAGGTGCTCAATATTGTCCATTTTAAGCCTCTATATTGCTATTTTTATGTCTTTTCATTCCGTTATTTGGTATTTTTATGCCGTTTGTGTGTTTAACCGTATTTCAGGAGCTTAATGAAGAAAAAGAACTAACTTTGGTGAATTAACTAAAGATATGCTTGTTTCTATCCAAGATGAGAGCTTAAGAAGTGTTTTCAAGAGAAAAGTGGCTTTCGGAGGGCAGAAACCTCATTTTTTCGAGCCGCAACTTCAAGAATCATGACAGTATCCTTTTTGGTGTTGTATTTGACTATGTGCGGTACAACCTGATTCACAGTTATGGATCACCCTCCTGCAATTGAGCAAGTAGATAGCTATGTTATGCGGTTAGTGGTGGAGTATGAAAACCCTAATTTTTTTCTCTATTATTCTTGTCTTAATCTATCTTTATTTTATTTCTTAGTTAATTAGTTAATCAATCACAAACAACAAACTATATTTTTCTAGCAATTTGAGAGTATTATTTCACGAGAATTCAGAATACGACTTAGTCTCTATCGGATCAATAACCTTTCTCAAGCCGAACTATACTATATTTTGATTCGTACGCTTGCGATAGGTAAAACCTAGGTCATCTTAACGGTGTGTTCTTAACACATATTTCTAGCCACCCCAACAGGCTATCACGTTTTTTGGCGTCGTTGCCTGTGACTAACGGATATTCTAAATTTTAGTAATTTAGTATACTTGAATTGTTTGTATTATATTATATCTAAAGTTGGATTACTTGTTTTTACGAGGTACACTAAAAAGCACGAAGGGAATTGGCAGAGAATTAACGATCGTGTCATTGGACCACTAATGAGTTCTAGTGTATCTTAATTTTACGCATAATCTTAGCTTTATTTTTTGTTCATAGTTTTTATTTATAAAAGAAAACAAAATCTTCAGTTTTCGTGTAAACTATCAGAAAAATCGATTTTTGAAAAATAAGAGAGCTTTTTCAGTGGAAAAGGTCCAATAAGCAAAACTCACTGTTTTAGAGTGAGCCCAGTTAATTTTAGACCAAAACACGTTGTTTAGGACCTCAAAACCACAATTTTGTGATTGTAAAAAAAAAAAAAAAAAAATGTATAATGGTTATACCAATTCGGCGAATATTCCATATTATAATTCATACAACCCAGATTGGAGATATTATCCCAATTTCCAATATCAACAATCAGGTATGGGAAATTTATATCAGAGCTTTAATGAGGATCCACGATATTTTGAACACGAATCAGGGTATCGACGTATAGTCAAGATTATTATCATCAACCATCGAATCAATTCCAATTTGAAAAGTCAAGTGCATATTCGTGTCCGGATCCATTTTCTTTTGATTAATGCTTAGGAAATTTGAGTGAAATCAGAGAAAGGGGAATAGCTTGTCTGGAGTCATTATCTTCTAGAGAAAAATTCCTAGCATCTTTGAGCAAAATCGAGACCCCTCGAAATTGTCAAGAGATCACATACCATAAAGACCTTTCATATTTTACAAACACTGAAAACATTTAACCAAGTTTCAATAAAGGTCAATAACCATTTAGTACTCAAGATTCTCAGTCCAATAATACCCAAGTATTCCAACCCTCTAACCAAAATCCACTCCAGTTCCAAAATCAAAATATGATGCCTAGATCAACTATTGATGGAGATAAACTGTTGAGCACCTTGAGAGAGATTGAAAACCAATTGAACTCTAATTCTCAAGCATTGATTAGGTTAGGAATTCAAAGAGAGCAATTAGTTGATGTTGTAATGAGAATGGAGGGAGTAAAGAATCAAGTGGTAGATAATTTTAAAGATGAGGATGACAGGTACAATGAAAAAGAGGAACGTTTTGAAGTTGAGAGTGACGTTTCACAGGATGAGAGTGCACAAACCATTTCTTTACCAAAATAGCCAATAAAAACACCATATGAACCTAAAAAAATATTTACCCAATGCCTCGATGAGTTGTGTTTTGAAAATAAACAAGGATGTGATAAGTACTATATAATTGATGGGATTGATAAGGTGATGAAAGACCCATTACCTTATTCGGTGACAGAAGAATCATTGGACATAAATACTAAAATTGAGATGAATGTTGAGCATGATAAAGGAGAGAAGGTATGTGACGATTATTATGTGCTTGATGTCTTGCTTGTTACTGAGTGTTCACAATGGACACCTTGGACTTATTTACTTCCCACACTTGCTCCACCATATGGTGGAAATGTGGAAGAGAAGAAGGGTGTTGGATAACCCTTTGCAAATCTGTCATGCCAAAGACGTTAGACATTGGTCCTAGGTTGTGAAAGTTAGTTTCTAGCATCGGTTTGTAGAATAGTAGGTCCTTTAATTTTTAGAGATTGTAGGCCCTTAAGGCCAAATATTTATTGATTTTATTTTAATTTTATAGGATTGTAGACCATTAATGCCAAATCATGTTTATTTATTTTAAAATAAATAAATTCATTCCTTGTGCTATATTGAGTAATGATTTCCGGAAAGCGATGATGAATTTCTTCTTCCCTTGCTATGATATTGGGTATTTGTGCTTTGTTGAATATTTCTATAGGTAGCTCAATTCAAGTTTGGGGGGGAGAATAGACATGAAGAGAGGAAATTCCAGAACTGCGTTTCAAGGGTAACTATATTATTTCTCACAAGTATGTTGGTGAACCATAAGAACATGGTTTGAATTATGTTTGGGGGGAAGAAATAGTTGGTTATGTAGTTAGTATAGGGAATGATTGTAAAAAAACAAATTGAAAACATATTTGAAAAATTAATTTTTTTTGAAGATATTCTTTATTTTCATGCACAAGTGTTTTGCATTACAAGTTAATTGAGTTTGTGTATATGATGCATGAGTAGTATGTGATGTAATATTCCCATTCATGAAAGTAATGATGAGATTGAGCTAAGTGAGTTGATGTGGTTTTTACTTGGGTGAATAGATTAGTAAAATTGAAACCGAAAAGGATAATTTTGACCTGTAAGAACAAACACACATTCACTATGGGGAGATAGAGAGTTTGATATAGATGGAATGGATGAAAATTTAAAATTTTATTTTGAAAAATAAAATGCAAAAAGTAATTCTTCGATCTGAGTAACCGGTCCTTGGTATCACCAATATCATTGTTCATGTAAAAAGGGGAGAAAACTAATGAACATAAATCCCAATAAAAAGCTAAGGCCCAGTTGGTTGGGGTTAAACATTCTCGCTGGAAAGTTTGGAGCTGAAAAAGACAAAAAGGGATGAAAATTGGAATGATGGAAGGAATAAGTTTTTAAAACAACATGAAAAATTTTGATCAATGAAGTAGAAAAAGAAATATTGAAATACTATAGTAGAACGTTCACAAAACACATAGGGTTGTCTGGATTGGGAGTAGAAAGTAACGAAATCTTTTACTGAAGTGGGAACCATTCATGACACAAAGCTCAAGATAGTTATTGTTCGGTAGTGAGTGGGAGTATTTGAATCCATATTATCTTATGCATTGTATCATGACTTGGTTAATCCATGTGTGAACTCATGAATGCATTATTACAAACAATGGAGAAGTTGTGGGTAGTATATCTAACCCTCACGAGACTTCACTCGTCCACTCGGTGTTACCAAGGGGTTTAAAAGGCATGTTACACATGTTAAGTGTAATCGTTGACCCTAACGAAAGCAAAGGAGTTGTGTAGATTAGTATAGGTTAGTTTTGCTAAAAATCATCACAAGGTAGGTAGTTTTCCTAAGTTCATTGAAAATGGACTAGCAATATGTAAGTTTGGGGGTGTGATAGGTGCTCAATATTGTCCATTTTAAGCCTCTATCTTGCTATTTGTATGTCTTTTCATTCCGACATTTGTATTGTTATGTCATTTGTGTGTGTAAGCGTGTTTCAGGAGCTTAATGAAGAAAAAGAACTAACTTTGGTGAATTAACTAAAGATATGCTTATTTCTATCCAAGATGAGAGCTTAAGAGGTGTTTTCAAGAGAAAAGTGGCTTTCAGAAGGCAGAAACGTAATGTTTTTGAGCCACAACTTCAAGAATAATGACAAGCGAGTCGAGGGGGTTCGAATGGTACTATTCTCAAGAAAAGTTGGTTCCGAGGGTTTTGCTACGCATGCCCTATGCATCCAGTAGCTAAAAGTGGTTGAAAAGAGCTATTTCTACGCAACTGCTCCGCATCCCAAATTGAAGCGTAGGCAGAGCTATGCTTCAAGTGTAGTAAACACTACGCTTCAATCGTAGGGGGGTTTTAAGCACAAATTTCATTGAATTTCGGGTGGTCATATCTCAGTCAAAATAGGTCCAAATAAGGTGATTCTTGAGCTTAACATCAAGAACTTGAAGTCAGCTTTCCCAAATTCTATTACATTCCTCTATCCAATATGTGTACCTCCAGATTTGATTAAAAGAGTGAGAGGTCTCATGCAAAAAAAGATGAAAATTTCAGATTTGGGCCAAAATCCTATTTTGAACCGAATTGATCCGAATTGACCCGTATGACTTTGTATTCAACTCTAACACTTATATTCATGTTTTTAGACATGTTATACATTATATTGAAGTGTTTAGCTCAATTTGGAAGGAAATCATACAAAAGGGGAATCGTATTCTCAATAGGAGTCTAACGCAAGTTAAGGTTTCCCTCAGCTTTGTCTATAAATACCAAGGTCTGGACCAGATCTAGGGGACTTATTTCTACCCAATTTTTAGAGCTTTCTTTAAAGATTCATTTAATCAAAAGGTAGAAGCCATTCAAGACCTAGATATCCGAAGAGGACGATGATGGAAGGTGTTTCTACATCAATGATGTAGTTTCATTCTACCATGAACAACTAATTCGGTATCTAGGGTTTTCTAACAGAACCCTAGCCAAGTAATGTAGTTCTTTATTTCAATTGTAACAAGGGGAAGCTATGACCATACTTTGATAATTGATTGTAGATGTGTGATCAGTTTTATTCTTGATACAAGATTTTATATTTATTCTTAATTTTTATCTTAGATTGAATGAATATATCTTCTTACATAATCACGTTATCATAACTATAGTGTAATTTTCTACATTAATGGTGTTTAACACTTGAAACCCTAGTTTTACACATGCCATGCCTCAGCAAGGTAATATAGACATGCTTTAGTTTAATTTCATGCAGTAGGAGTAGATTAGAGTAAAGTCAATAGTATACACTAGTTACACTTTGTTCGGAGATGGGTTGTAGCGAATCCGGTTGACGGTATCCTTTTTGGGGTTGTATTCGACTATTTGCAGTACGACCTGATTCACAGTTATGCATCACCCTCTTACAATTGAGCAAGTAGATAGTTTTGTTATGCAGTTAGTGGTGGAGTATGAAAACCCTAGTTTTTCTCTCTATTGTTCTTTTCTTAATCTATCTTTATTTATTTTCTTAGTTAATTAGTTAATCAATCACAAACAACAAACGATATTTTTCTAGTAATTCGAAAGTATTATTTTACTAGAATTCAGAATACGACTTAGTCTCTATGGGATCGATAACCTTTCTCAAGTTAAATTATACTATAATATGATTCGTGTGATTGCGATAGATAAAACCTAGGTCGTCTTAAGGGTGTGTTCTTAAAACATATTTCTAGGCACCCCGATGGGCTATCAATTAGTATTCCTATCAGAATTACCTTGAGAAGAACTAGATGCTACTTGGGAAGTCCTAACAAAAATTATTTTGGAAATGATATTAGAATTACACGTTATTCATTTGAATCCTAACCCCTTTGTATTTCTTGGAGATTTTCTGTAACACCCCGTGTTAATTTCTTTTTTAAAAAAAATTATTTTTAATTTAATTTCAGTTGTGACGTCACTTTTTCATGACATCATGGTTATTCTTGGTATTTCGTACTTGCAAACTTTTCGGGTTTTATGTTTCGGACTTGGATGGATGACGTTTATGCGGATTCTTGTTGTTATCGACAACACATTTTCATTTTGACGATTGTGTTTAGTGATTCGATTGGGTTGGGACACGTTTGTTTGTTGACGTTTAAGGGTTATGATATTTGGGTTCATACCCCGGTGTATTTATTTCAGATTATTTTAGTTATTTGGCATCCCATAACTTTTCAGTATTTTATTTAGAGATCGTTTGGACGTTTTGGTAAAGTATTAGGGTTATTATATAATTTTGGATAGTATGAGGGTTACTTGCGTGATTTGGCATATATATGTATATGCATATACATGGGATCTGTTAAATTTCCTTCTTCCCTTCACATGATGACAACTCTCTTTCTTCCACCCTCACATCACCGATCATGGGAGAGAGGGAGAGAGGAGTCGAGCTGAAGGGAGGGTTGAAGAGTCACGCGCAGAGGTGCGACAGGTTTATGGTGGTTCGCTGGAGCAGCAACGATGACTGGAACAAGGTCAGCGTGGCGACTTACAGGTGCGACAGCGACTCAGGTACAGTGGTGTGGGTCGACGCGCAGGGGCGACGCTAGTGGTGGCGTGTGGTGGAGCGACGCCTGATAGTTGTGTTTTCGGCCAGATTGCTCCGTGCGGTTTGGTCGAGTTTCAATGCTTCCATGGCCGCAAAATTTGGAGGGTAGCTTTCGTCTCAATGCTAGGTACGACATACTAAAATTTCATATTTTTTCATTAAGCAGTTTGTCGGGAAATCACGTTTGTAGGTTCGAATTTTCATTTGGATCATTTTAGAATTCCCATATTTATTAACCTATTGCTAATGGGCTTCGTATATATCGTATAGGTCATCGAGGCGAACGTTTTGGTATATTCGAACTATTGTTCGGGCGACTTCGGGTCTGAACATGTTGGGCTAGATTTGAGCACGTGTTTTTGGCGACGTATCGGTGTATCTGGTTTGGTCGTGGGCGCGATGTTTAGTTCGTAAACACACATCAAGAGGTAGGGGAAAATTCATTATCGGTACAGATAACTCTAGGTTATTATGTGATATTTGATTGAGCATGATAATTATATAAAATGATAGATAAATCTTGTTTAGGATTAATTAACATGCTTGTGGGTTTATATATATGTATAGGAGTTATTGTTTGGATGTGCGAGCTATTATTTTAATTTAGATATATTTATTTGTGAATATAAAATATGTCAATCGGTGGGTTAGAAGCAAAGAATGATGTAGAAGTTAATTTGAGAAATTAAATGAGTATTTTTCCTACGAAATAAATACCTATTTGAACTTAATGAGAATAGGTGGTCTAGTATTCACTTGAAAGTTATAGTGGGTTAGGGAAATTGTAAAATTTGGGTTTGAACTTAAAATGTGGTATTAGTTTCCCCTTTGTGTTTATGGAATTTAAAACATGTTAGGGGATATGTGATAGTGAGAGACGTGAACTTAAACGTTATTCTAGTTCCCCTTATGATTGGTAGATTATTGCTTCTGTGATTTATTAAATCATGTTGCGTACTTAAGGAATTGACTATATTATTTGAAAGGTGAATAAATAATAAGTTGGTATTATTGGAAACTAATGATAGGATGACGTCTTATGTTCCTATGTGATTATATTCGAGCAGGTTATGCATGTAATTAAATTGATTATTATTTAACGCCTATGTGCCTAGGGTGATTGTTATCGCATGACATCATTATGTTATGTCATTTCACGAGCATGTAGTTAGTAGGGACTGTGAGAGCAAGTGTAGCATTGAACACCGGACATCAGATTATGACTATCTTGGTGTAGGGGCTTCAGAGTTGGGCCATCCCGTTGATTTGGGACGTTGGAGTTGGACCATCCTAGGGTACTACAAGGAGACTATGGAGTTGGGCCATCTCGCCTGTTCCTAGGACTTCGAAGTTGGGTCATCCTAGATGAGTCACCGTGCGTGTGCTTACCGCACTGGTTGACTGCAAGGTAGCAGAGATAGAGCTACACCTGGTTGTGACTCGGCACTACAGTTGTAGTGAGGGTCGGTATTGTGAATGTAGGTAGAAGAGGACCTACATTTCATTCGTATATCATTGCATGATATCTGCTTATTGAGGTGTGTATATATGTTCTGCAATCTTTTTAATGTTGTTATAGCTAAACTAATGAGTATTCAGTATGTTGAGTTGTGGATCTCACAGTTACGTAGATCGAGACGGGGTTATGATTGAGCCTATCTGGTGGTGTGGTAATGGTCTCTCGAGTCCGTTAGTAATCTAAAGAGTTAGTATCAAACATGAATCTTAGGTTTGAATGAGACGAAAGAGGTATTGATTGAGACTAGTTAGTTCCATGGTATCGGCCATTAGTTTTCCTTTTTTTATGATCTTAAGAGGTCTAAGTGATTTTATTAAGTATTCGAGGTACTGTAGTTTTGCAGCCTTGTTTCTCGTGTTTAGTTCATTCTCCTGAGCATTTATTTTACTATCATTTGTACTCTAGTAAGTGATTTTTGACTTATATGTCATTCCTCGAGCCGTCGGTTACGACGTGGTACCGAACCTCTTCCTCGTATTATCATTTGATTTTGTGGAGTTCGAAACAGATGGTTGTGTTTCATGAGTCCAATGCATTGCTCTTCCTTCATTGTCCTCTTGGATATTGTAGGAATCCTTGGAGTTGTAGTCACTCTTATTGGGTTGTCTTTCCAAAATGGCATTTTTCAAGTTTTGAAAACAAACTCATTCGTATTTAAAAAGGGGAAAACCCATTTTCGCCTACCCCCGTATCCATGACATGTTTTCGTACTTTAAAAAGTGATCTTAGGATCTTATTTAAAAAGATTTTAAACTTCTAAAACTCGGTGATGGCGACTGACGGAAACCGGGGGCAAGACGGTTATTTTCACTATGTGGATTTTTAACAGAAAAACCTATTTTTATAATTCTCAAGATTCCGAGGTTTCTTTCTCAAGACCTCGACCTGTATAGTTTTGAAATGTGTTTTCTTGTTTCACCTTTACTTTCAATCATTTCTAAGTCTCGGATATGAGGCTTGTTGTTTAGTGCACACACGTAGTGTTTCCTTTTCTCTTCTTTTGGTTTCTTTGTCCGAGTGTTTTCCCTAAACACTTGTGGTGTTCTTAAACTTGACATTGTTAGCATTGGGATCTATTTTCCCTTGCATTGTTTCTTGACCCTTAGGTGGTTGTTCATGAGAGTAGTGTTCATGTATTCTCCGTGAGTTGATCGGTAAGCTTTCCTTTTCCATAGTGAAAGCGTTGGTGATTTATTGATCGTATTGGAGATAGTATTATGAGATTCATATGGTGATATGATTCAGGTGATTCAGTCCTTTAGGTGTATATTTCCTCTAGGAATGGGATGATTGTTCTTATCTATGTATATATTATGCATCTATATATATATTGATGATGATTGTATTAGTACGCAAGGACGTGAGTGTTTTCCCTCCTTTGTTGTCCAGGAGTGGGTTGTGAGCATTCTTTGGTACTCTTTAGGGATTTATATTCCTGTGGATATTAGAGGTGAGTGTGATTATCCCTGGTTGGATTCTCTGGTTAGCGTTGTGAGCACTTGGTGATTGTTAGTTTGGACTTGGGTGTCATGTACTTAGTGTACATTTATGTAAGTAGTGTACACTACTGGCCTTGGATTGATAGGTACCAGGCGTAGTGTGCTCTTGTGTATCTGTACTATGAGTCTGGTACTTAATCATTATGTATATATATACGTATACATATATATATGTGGGTATGTGTTTGCCACGTGATAGAGATTTGTCGTTAGCATCGTATTCTATGCTTTATGGTTATATTGTCTTTCCCTGAGTTATGTGGGGTTATTTGGGTTATTGTATTGTCGTGAGTGCCATGTGGGATGATGGAATGACCTAAGGTAGATGCTTGTACACGTATTGGTTAGTACTACTTGAACGGTCAGAGGTCATAACAGTTATGATTTCCTTTCTCCTACTGGGCTCGATGAGCTCACCCCAGCGTGGTTTGCCTTGGTGTTTTACACCATTTTGCAGGAAATGTTTCGGATACGGACAACATGCAGTGCAGTGACATCTTTCTTTTATTTTCCTTGTTACAGGTTCTGGAGTTGTGCAAGGTAATGTGGTTACAGTTGCAACGCAACTAGATTTTGGGACGATAGTTATCTACTGTCTTCTTTATCATGTAGTTTCCTTACCCATGTTATATGGGACTCCTATGTATTTCTCTTAGGAGTCAGTTTGTTGGCATATCCCCATTGGTGTATCTTTTATTTCCTGTATATATTATTTCACGCTGTCATTGTATATCTTCGGCACTACCATGTGCATTTCTGTATTCTTATTCGAGCATTTGTGGCTCTGTTGATTATAGAGGGTTGTGTAGGGGTAGCGGTAGTTTCTTTCTACTACCTCGGCCCTGGTAGGATTGACGAATGTTGGGTTATGTGCCATTATTGCTATCGAATTGTTATGGGCAGGTTATTCGGTTGTATTTGTGTTTCCGAGATGTTCCATTTACAAACGTAACTCTGCCGGATTTTCGCCAGTTTTACCAGGTGGCGCTCCAGTGATCCTAGACTCCAGTATGGGAGGTCCAGTGGATTTCAGGGTGTTACATTTTCCCATACTAAACATATGATCAACCTCAAGAGTTTCACTAGACCATTTATGGAAAGTTGAGTTAGCATCCTTCAGTTATTTTTCCAAACCCTCAATCTTTGTAAATTTCTTACTCAATTCCAATCTAAGAGTGTTTAATTCCTTATTGAGATCATCTATACTCTTCAATGCCTAATTTCTTTCTTGTTCAGAGTTAACCAATTTCTAAGACAATTGAGCTTTTTGGGTCTGCATGATATTTAAGGTCTGAGAACTATTGGTTAATTCATCTCTTAAGGATTGTCTTTCCTTATCAACACTATTAAATTTAACCATAAATTTTGATAAAATTTTGCTAAGATGTGTGGACTTGTCATATAATTTGTCATATGCATCTTGAAGTGAGTCCCCACAATCTATATCATCCCCAAACTCTTCATCTCTAGATATTGCCCAACTTGTAGCAACTTCTTTAAGCTCCTTATTTTGTGCTGCCAACGTAGTAAAATCCTCATAGGACTTTAGGTTCCCTGCCAATTCTTCAAGCTTAATTTCTTTAAGACTCCTGACTTCCGATATCACAGTAACCTTAGACAGAAAATGTTCAGGTAGAAACCTAAGAATTTTCTTCACTATGGTAGTCTCGGAAATAAGCTCTCCTAGATTGTGTCAACTAGTTACTATGTTAGTTACTCTAGCCTCAAAGTCACCAAAAACTTCATCCTCCTCCATCATAAGTTGTTCAAATTGTGAATTTAACATTTGGAGTTTAGATTGTTTAACTTTTAAAGTCCCTTCATAAGTTACTTGGAGAATATCCCAAGCTTCTTTGGAAATTTCGCACGTGGCAATTCTCTTAAACTCACTCGCAGTCACAGTATTGTATAAAGCATTTAAACCTTTGGAATTCCAACTAGCACTGTTTGTCTCAGCAGGAGTCCACTCGTTTGACGGTTTCACTTTAAATTCATTTGTAGTATCGTCTTTCAAAGTGGAAGGTGAGTATCCTACCTCTATGGCAAGTCAAGCTCTCTCATCTAAAGATTTCAAAAACGCTCTCATTCTAGCTTTCCAATAGGTGTAATTTGAGTCATCAAATAAAGGGGACCTAGATACGAACCCTTCTTCACGAGGTATATCCATCGCCTAAGTTCATAATCCAATCCTCAATAGTTAACCTAAAACGGGGCAACCACGCTCTGATACCAATTAAATTTACATAGGCAACTAAGGAAAATAACCTAGGGGAGGAGTGAATAGGCTTTTATGGATTTATTGACTAATTAAAATTTAATTGCAAAAATATCAATTTTAATACAATTCTCTAACAAGATAAATCATACAAAGATTAATCTAAGTGCATAAATAAAGCAATAGAGACACATGATATTTTTACGTGAAAAACCTTAGAAAACACTCCAAGTACAAACCACAGATACGCTCGGGTATCGATGAACTATGAATCAAGAAGTACATAGACTCTATGAAGTTTTAGACTTACAAATCAGTCCTGATCAACCTTTCTTCACTCGACGTCTGAAAAACTTGAATCACTCGTGCTCCACGAAGCTCTCGCTCCACTCCGTACTCTGACGACTCCGCTTCTCAACAGATTAATGAACCACGAAACCTCCTAATTCGATCTCCGCACTCAGACCGCTTTGTTTCTTAATGGATCAATGCAACTACGTTACAATAGGTGGTATGATGATTTTTCAACAACGGATCATCGAATTGTGCATAAAAATCTTCGATGTAGAAGCAAAATTGGATAATCACCAAAAACTAGATAAATCCTTCATATAGAATAATCAAGCGATCTCTTTTTTTCTCTCTGTAGACGAATCTGATCAATAAAAGTATTACAAAGATCTTACAAAAGTCACCCAAAAATTTTGTAGAGACTCCTCTTATTTATAGAGAGAGAAATCTTATATTGAGTAAACTAGACTAGAATTCCTCCCTTATTTAATCCTCTTGTAATTTTGAGTGAATCTGACAAATATTGGTGTATATATCCTTTATACACGTGCTATCACGTATTGTAGTGTAATCCTAGTCAAAATAGGTCACAACAAACAACAACTCTCTCATCAAGTCGGTGCACTACGTACGCTTGGCCCCTACGCTTAACACTTAAGCGTAGGTCATGCATAGCCCAAAAATCCATAAGCGTAATTAAAACGTAGATTGTCAACTTTCTAGCCACTTTTAGCTACTATAAGTATAGCTCAAGCGTAGCAAAATTCATAGAAACTACTTTTCCCAACTTTTCTTCCATTTGAACCCCCTCGACTCCATTGATATGTTTCTCAAAGTTTCAGCTCCGAAAAATGTCGTTTACACCCTCCAAAATGTATTTTTTGCTCAAACTTGTTTTCTCTTCACTACTTTAAGCTTGATTTGAATATGACGAAGCTTGTTTATGCCTTTGCTTGACCATTTTAATTTTTCTAAACCTACCCTACCTCACAAGTCACTCAACATGGTTATTGTCGAGAACAACAAACAATGAACAATTCTACAAATATTCTTACAATAATTAAATAAGGACTATTATAAGGGGTTGTGGGATTAATGTTGTCATTTCTTCAAACTTCTTTTGATAATTAAATGACACACATACAAACAGCAGTAAACTTGGAAATCAACCATGAAAGAGGAGATATCATAGAAATAGAATTCTTGATTAGAAAAAGAAAAAGAAAAAAAGAGTACATATGATTCAATGATTATAGGACTGGCTAATTTTTTTTTTTTTTTCTGTTCTGCATTACTCTATTTAAAGTGTATTGTAACGTAGGAAAGAAGCATGAAACAGTGAATACCAGCATGATAAAACTCATCTGTCACTAAACAAAGCATGAATCATTTTTCGACATCAAATAGTATTTGCATCTCTCTTGTCCAATTTCATATTGAAGCTAAACTTCAAGGAAATTTAAGAGCATTAGTTCAAAAACAGAGATGCACAAGAGCTTATGTTAAATGGAAGGTTGAATATTCTTTGAGTATGGACAATGGAGACAAAATGCATACTCAGAATTTTGAAGATGGCTTGATTGGGGAATTACTTTTGGAATTTTTTTCAGATGTTTGATAAGAATGAAAGCTTCTCTCAAGTTCAAATTTGGTAAGATATATGTTTTTTTTTTGAAAATAAGGTAAGATATATGTTTCATATATATAAACACTTCCTAACAACATTATATAAAAGATACATCATTATGGCATTTCTTAATTTGATGGTGCTGCAACCCGATTTAAATGTATTACACCAGTGTCATATTGTATTATTATTGATGTCGCATGATGGTTGAAACTTTGGATAACTAACAGTTGCACTGTAATTTTCAGTTTTTAGCAGGAGGCATAGGTGCGTTTGTAGTCCAACGGTTAGGATAATTGCCTTCCAAGCAATAGACCCGGGTTCGACTCCCGGCAAACGCACACTTTAATTTTCAAATATGTATTTTAGTTTTTTTTTTTTTTTTTTTTATACATTAATTCTTGGGTTTTTAATATATATTTTAAAAATATTTATTCTTAAGCATTCATTATCATGTTAAATACAACAAAAGATATTAGCTTTATAATATTTTGATCAATTCATCACCATGTTAAATATAAGAAATAATAATAATTTTTATAAATACATATATATATTTCGGAAAAAAATATATATTTTAAAAATATATATATTCTTAAGCATTCATTATCATGTTAAATACAACAAAAGATATTAGCTTTCTAATATTTTGACCAATTCATCACCATGTTAAATATGAGAAATAATAATAATTCTTATAATGATAAAATTATAATAAAAGTGTATCATTAATGGTGGCTCTATACACTAATCACTATTAACAAACCTCATAATTAAAGTGTGCAACTATTTCTCTATATGAAAAGAGAAAACACAAACGAAATTTATTAAAGTTTTATTATTTTTATGCATTCACCACCATGTTAGATTCTAGGAAAAAAATAAATGAAGGTTTTCTATTATGTCGATTTAAATTCTCATTTTGTGAAAAACGTTGATTTAAACTTCTTACAAAAACTTCAAATTTGTTCTTCAACAAGATTAGAGTCAATTAATTTAATTTATAAGTATATTTGATTTTTGATTTTAAATATTTATTATATTATTTTTTACAAATATTTCTCATCTCATGATAGGATGTGTTTCCACCGAGTTATTAAATCAATCCTAAAAAGTTAAGGCTAGAGTTATTTTACTATTTCTTACAATATTATTGTAATAACCAGAAAATTACATGGCCCAATATAGATGGGCCATAGGATTGATGGGCCAGAGGACTGATGGGTCGCGTAACTGATGGGCCGAAGGACTAATGGGTCGAAGGGCTGATGGGCCGAAAGACTAATGGGCCGTGGGACTAATGGTTCCATAGAAGTTTCTAGAGAATGAGTTATCCATAAGTTAGGGATTTCTCCTGCTTATGGAAAGGAGAGTCCAAAAAAGAAAAGAGTTTATCAAATTTCATAATTTAAGGGATTGATAAACTATGGTAAAGGGGCTTGACCCATTAACCAAATTGTGTATAAATACATGACCAAAGATTGAATATAGGATCCAATTTTTAACCCCAATTATTATTGTGTATTTTTTTACATCTACACAATTGGCGCCGTCTGTGGGAAACACTATTATTGAAATTTTTTTCAATAGCTTTCCATTCTCTACGAAAAGCTAAGATTCATACCATCAATGGCGGTGATCACCCGTTCACAATAAACTGAGTTACCTCCGAACGGAGGCCAACAAGCCGAGGATCCGATTATGCGAGCCGTGAAGGAGTGGACTGCCGAATTGGAGAAGCAGAATGCTTAATTGGTGGCAAAACTGGCCCTGCTTCTGAACCCTCGAAAAGTCCAGAACGACGAGCAGTCCAGCCAGCAAGAGCGGTCTATAGGCCACCAATCGAAAAGGGACAACCACCACGTAAAGTCCAACAACGATCAGGAGGAACAGAGTCATCCCTACAGGTGCTCGGGGGACGTAATCCCAAGGAGATTCTGACCATGAAGAAATTGGAGGAAATTAAGACCAGATTCCAAAGGGAGGTGCTTAAGGATCTGAAGATGCAGATCCCTATCAATCTGGCATCGGAGGCATCCATCGATGCCGTGCAGACACCATTCATACTAATGATCACCATCGAACCCTACCCGGAGAGGTTCAGGCTGCCAAAGTTTACCTTGTTTGAAGGAACAAAGGATCCAACGAAGCACATCTACCACGTTCATACAAAGATGAATTTCTACAGCAAAAACGAAGCCTCACTCTGCAAAATCTTCCCCACCAGCCTAACCGAAGCAACCCTGCTCTAGTTCAGAAAGCAACCACCCTAATCCATTCGAAGCTGGCTCAGACTCTGTGAGTTATTCATTGCCTAGTACTTCGGTAATAAAAGACAAAAGAAGACCATCTCCAGTATATTCACCATGATCCAGGAAAAATGCGAATACCTGAAAAGCTTTCTCTCACGATTCAATGTCGAGATGTCCTCAATTGACAATTGTGATCAGCATTCAGTTGTCGAGCCTTCAGAATGGCCCTGATTCCTATAACCAAGTTCCATCAGTCCTTGGTCAAGAGGCCACCAGCAGACATCGGAGAACTCAATTCCAGGGCACAAGGGCATCTCCGAATAGAAGATGAGTTAGTCATACGCCAAGAAGGACAACCTTTGCAAGCGTAACCGAACCTTCTAGGTCAAAGGATCGGGCACCAGATGGGAAACGACCAAGCGCTCCTCCTGCACCCTCCCCAGTCCCAACGATACACCATAGATTTGAAGAAAAGCTCATCCCATTAAAGGTTACCCTGGCCAAGCTGTATCAGAAGATTAATGGTAAAGGAATCTTCCGGTCACCACCACCCATTAGACAACCTATGGACCAGAGGGACATGTCAAGACACTGTGCCTTCCATGGCGAGTACGGGTACCACTCCAACAAGTGCAGAAGGCTTAGGAGGCAAGTGGATGCCATGATATTAAAATGAGAGCTGACCGAGTACGTTGCCAAGGAGGGCACCTGATCAGACCAAATGTCACATACACCCGTCAAGGGGGCAATGGGATGGCCCGAAAGAGTTATTCACATGGTTCATGGAGGACGAAGTCGATCTGAAGTAGAGGAAGCCCGTAGATCCCAGATCCGTCAAGCCCAGAAACTGCAAAGGGTTGGAGAAGTCAGCGAGTTTTGAAGCCAGAAAGAGGACGCTCGGATAACTTTCTCTTTTGTAGATATGCAGAGCATTCAATCACCACATGACGATCCCTTGGTCATCTCCCTCATGGTCTCAAACTGCTTGATCAAGTGAGTTATGGTTGACCCCGGAAGCAGCGCCAACATTATCACCAAGTTGGCCTTTGAGAAGTTAGAGATCAACCCTCAGGAGATAGTCCCTTCTAGAAGCCCAATAGCCAGATTTGGTGGCAGAATAGTGGAACCAGTGGGAGAGATCCAACTACCAGTAACAACAGCAAGGCGCACGCTCAAATAAACCTTGTGGTGGTGGATGTCAAACCCTCATATAATTTCCTTATGGGAAGGGGTTGGATCAATCTTTTGCAGGGAGTTCTTTCAACCATGCATCAAGTCATGCGGTGCATCGATCCGAATGACATTGATGTGATTGACATCAGCGGTGATCAGGTAGCAGCCAAGGAATGTTAAGTTGTCATCATGAAAGGTCTGAGGAAAATGGCTGAACCGGAACGAGAATCACGATCCAAAGCCATACCTGATGATCAATAGCAACTATAGAATGAGGGTGCGGGGTCATCAATAGAAGCTGAACCTTTTCTTGAAGTTCAGATTTACCCCGATCACCCTAAAAGGTCGATCTATAATGGTTCTGGCCTCAATGCACAAGAAAAGGGGAAAATGGAAGCCCTCCTACGCTCCAATATTGACGTATTTGCCTGGGGCCATATGGATATGACTGGCAATGATCCGTCAATAGCCCAACATTCCCTCAATATGGATCCCGACACAAAACCTGTTAGACAGAAATAAAGGCGGATGAGGGCTCACCGAAACCAGATCATAGCTGAAGAGGTTGATCGACTTCTCCAAGCAGGATTCATTAAGGATGTACAATATTCTTCCTGGCTAGCAAACGTTGTTGTGGTTAAGAAGAAGAACGGGAAATGGAGGGTGTGCGTAGACTTCACCGAGTTGAACAGAGCATGCCCGAAGGATTGCTTCCCCTTACAAAAGATCGATCAGATGGTAGATGCCACTGCAGGATTCGAATGCTTGAGTTTTCTGGATGTTTACTCTGGGTATAACCAGATACTAATGAACCCAGATGACAAGGAAAATACTGCCTTCATCACTGAATCAAGTACATATTGGTACACAGTTATGCCTTTCAGACTAAAAAATGTAGGTGCAACCTTTCAGAGGTTGGTCAGCAAGGTTTTCCAGGGCATGATCGGATCTACCATAAAACCTACATTGATGACACGGTGGCCAAAAGCAAGGCAAAAAGTGGTCACCTAACCGATATGCAGCATGTATTCGACACCCTCAGAAAGTACAAGATGAAGCTCAACCATCCAAATGTTCTTTCGGAGTATCCTCGGGTCAATTATTGGGACACATAGTTGATCGGACGGGAATACAAGCTAGGCCAACACAAGTAAAAGCTCTCATGGAATCAACAGAGCCAAGGTCCCGGAAGGAGATCCAGGTGCTAACCGAAAGAGTAACAGCCCTCAGCCGCTTCATCTCTCGATTAACTGATCGGTGTCGACCATTCTTTCAAGTTATAAAGGCAACAAATCGATAGGTCTATGGGCCGGAACAATCTGAACCCCTAAAAAAACTCAAAAGCTACATGGCAAAAACCTCCTTTACTGGCAACCCCAGAAGCAGACGAGCCGTTACACTTATTTCTAGTCATATCTGTGACATCTACCAGCGCCGCTCTGGTCAAGCAGGGTAAGGGGTACCAGATACTAGTATTCTACACCAGCAAAGCCCTTGCTGATGCAGAAACCAATTATTCGAAGCAAGAAAAGCTGGTACTATCACTAATCAATGCAAAGAAATGTCTTCGACATTATTTTGAAGCACACCCAATCATAGTGCCAACTGCAACCCCGATCAGATCCATAATGGGGAAACCTGAGTTATCGGGCAGAGTATCCAAATGGGCAATAGAACTCAGGATTTTTTACATAACCTATGTCCCCGAACTGCCATCAAAGGACAAACGATAGCTAACTTTCTGTTGGAAACAGAAACTACAGATTCTTTAGAAGAAAATGAACCTGGCTTATGGGTTGTGTTCGTAGATGGATCATCAAATATCAACGGATCAGGGATCGGTATAGACCTCATGACACCAGATGACACTAAAATCCTGCAGTCCGTTCGATTGGAGTTTCCTGCCTCCAACAACGAAGCCGAGTATGAGGCCCTTTTAGTTGGGATTCGGTTGGCCCAAAGCCTTCAAGTATAGAAAACGGAGATACGGAGCGATTCCCAGTTGGTAGTACGGTAGTTTAATGGGGAGTATGAAACCCGAAAGCCTAAAATGGAAGCGTACAGGAATTTGGTACTAAAGGAGGCCGAGGAATTTCAACAGTTGACCTTTAAAGAGATCCCTAGAGGGGATAATATCATGGCAAATCGTCTGGCTAACCAGGCCTCCGTAGCCGGGGAAAGTATGACTTGAATAACACTAGTGGACTTCATCATCCGATCAAGCCTGGAGCCCTCCGAAGATGTGATGGTCATTCCTTGGGAGTCAAGCTAGATGGACCCCATAGCAGACTATTTGAGGACTGGTGCATTACTTGAGTCAAAACCAGAGGCCCATAAGATAAGAATGAAAACCGCCAGATATGTTCTATACAACGGCCAACTGTACCGCAAGTATTTCTCCGGACCATATTTGAGATGTCTCACGCCGTCCAAAGCTTCTACGGTCATGGAAGAAATTCATGCAGGGTCATGTGGCAATCATTCCAGAAGGAGGTCTTTAGCCCATAAAGTTCCCACCTAGGGATACTTCTGGCCTTATTTGTCAAGGGACGCTGAGGTCTACACCCGACAATGCAAAAAGTGCCAGTTTCATGGAGATGTCATTCATCTATCTCCGGAGTTACTAAACCCAACAATTATCCCTCACCCCTTTGCCCGATGGGGTATAGATATTGCGGGTCCTGTCCCACAAGCTATACGATCTACCACTCATGTTCTTATGGCTACGGATTACTTTACCAAGTAGGTGGAAGTCGATGCATACTCTACAATCAAGAGTAGCCATGTTATAAAGTTCATCTGGAGTCACATCATTTGTCAATTCGGTCTACCCCGAACTATAATGATGGATAATGGCACCAATTTGGATAACAGGAAAGTTCAAGCATTCCTGGCAAAACACGGGATCAATAAAACAGTTCTTCCGTTGGCTATCTACAGGGAAATAGGCAGACTGAAAGAAGAAACAGAACAATTTTTAATACACTCAGGAAAAAGCTTGAAGAGGCAAAAGGGGGTTGGTTGGACAAATTGCCCGAGGTGTTATGGTCCTATCGGACTACTCCAAGACAACCAACAGGAGAAACCCCTTTCGCCATGGCTTATGATGCCGAAGCCGTTATCCCGACCGAGTTGAGAGTACCTATTTAAAGAAGTCAAGCCTGGGAGGAAGGTCCAAACAACCATCACCTAGCCCATGATTTGGACCTACTGGAAGAAAGAAGAAAAGTTGTCGGGATAAGGCTGGCTGCCTATCAGCAACAAGTCAAGGCACGGTTTAATCTGAAAGTCAAGATAAGAGAGTTTTAGGTAGGCTATATGGTCCTCAGAAGAAAGATTGGGATTGTTGGAAAATTACGAGAGACACGAGAAAGACCTTACATAATAATTGAGGTCATCGGAGGCGGAGCTTATCGGGTACGGAAGAACGAGACAAACCGCGAGCCCAATTCTCAGAACGCTTATTGGCTGAAGAGGTATTATCCTTAGGTAATTTATTTTTCTTGTTAAAATAGTAAAATAAAACTATGTCTCGCATATGACACATTTTTCTAATTATGTGCCCGATGTTCGACACCTCTGCCTCGTAATACTCAATTTATTTTGAATAAAAATATAGTCTATTTCTATACTCATATTCATACGAAGACTTCATATTTGATGGAAATATTCCTAAATGATGAGTTCAAACCTGATTTGAACTAACTAGAGGGCAAAATCAAGTCTCAGGGGCCATATGCCCGAAGGCTCCATGTTTAAATTGAAATATTCCTAAGTGTTGAGTTCAAACTTGATTTGAACTAACCAGAGGGCAAAAACAAGCCTCAGGGGCCATATACCCAAAGGCTCCATGTTTAAATTAAAATATTCCTAAGTGTTGAGTTCAAACTTGATTTTAATTAACCAGAGGACAAAAACAAGTCAAAAGGGGCCATATGCCCGAAGGCTTTGTATTCAAATGAAAACTTTCCTAAGTGTTAAAGTTCAAACCTAATTTGAACTAACCAAAGGACAAAAACAAGTCTCAAGGTCCATTTGCCCGAAGACTAAAAATTACAAGAAATTTTACTAAAACAACAAGAAACAAAATAAACATTGAGGTGGGAAAAAAAATTTCTTTAAAAAAGAAGAGAAAATTATAAACACACCCTTCTGAAAAGGGTAAGAACAGAGAACTTAAAAATCCTATTCTATTCAAGAGGACAATAGTCATCTCCCTTCAAAATAGCAGCAAACCGCTTCTCATTTTCAAAAGTCGGTGGGTCCTTGTAAGGAAGAGACACTCCTATGAAAGCATCAAACTCCTCGGCAGTCTTGAACTCTGCTAAGGGAATGTGGTTCATTTCATGCATTTCTCGTCATGCTCTGACCGTTCGGACATCGCAGATGGTGGTGTACCGGCTGTACATGTCTAGACCCCCCAAACGACACACCTCTACCTTGGACCGCTCAAGATCCAGAAGATTATCTAACTCCGCCTTTTCGGCAGCTATCTTCTGGTAGGATGCCTTCAACTCTACAAGCTCAGCGGCTAAAGCTTTCTTTTCGGTAGCTAAAGCCCTCTTCTCAGCCTCTCCGGTCTCCAAAAGGCTTTTATGTTCAGAGACGCTATTGCGAAGTCCATCCGCCTCTTTGATAAGAGCAACCCGATGCTCGTTATTTTTCTTGAGTTGGGCCTGCATATTGGCCATTTCCCGAACATCAGACTCCACAACATTGTTGTAGGCCTGGATCCCATAAAGAAGCTACACAGAAAGAGGAAAGGGCATGTTAGTACATAATGAAGTGAAATTAATGAACCAAGTTACAAAAGAATAAAGAGTTATCAACCTCCATGACCATTGTGGAGCTCTTTTTCAGAAGCTCAGTCCTGGAGATTTTTGACTGAGCATCCCTATCGGCCAGAGTCTAAATCCCTTTTGCTATAACTCGAAGAATTTCTAGTTGGGTGATGGTGAGCTGATCGGCATAGACTTTGTGGCTCCCAGGGAATAGAAGTACGGGGGACATCCTAAGCCTGAGGAGTTTTGCTCTTCAAGGCATCAGTTGTTTGGGTCCTGGGTTTCTTATTGGTCGCTCCACCACCTGTACCAGATTGGGTCCTCGTGATTGGAAGATTTACAAGAGAAGGCTGGGTGGAGCTAACGAACTTTGTGCTGGAAGAGGTACTGGAGGCGCCGGGGGTGCTGTCGAGAGCGGCACAACGTCGACCAGGTTGACCCCTTCAGGTTTTTGAGTGCATCTGGATGAAAGGGGTTTGACGCGCAAGTCCATCATGTCAACAGCAGCGCCCAAGTTAGAAATCATCTCCAGATTTGCCTGAGTCAGAAGCGTAGTGACAGATTAGACATTGCTCCAGATCTTGGCCTTCAGAAGGGCTATCCAACCTTTTATGAGGGACAGGGGAATTTCTCTATCCTCATAACCTAGAAACCGGTATGCGTATTCCCCCCGATGTAAATCACAGTACTCACAAAGACAAAAAACCTTATGGAGGGGACGGTAGATAGGTAAACGAATTGCACCGAAGGTGTGTGGGATCGGGAATGTAAGGGATAATGGGTAAAACTAGTTACCATGAACAACTACCATTCTCTCTTTCCACCCTTTGTCAGAATTTTCTGTACCAGAACATAGACCCCAACCCTAGAAAGGAAAGAGGTTGTATCTACCCTTACTTTCTCTGGCATTTTGGAAAAAATAACAAAGAAGTAAGTCGGCTAAACCTAGGTTAAGGTCCAAATCCCTATTGTATAATAGGAGCATGGACAGAATTCTAAGGCTGTTCGGGTTGAGTTTAAGGGGGTATAAACCTAACATCAAAACCACGTAATGGAAGAAAGGGTGAAGGGGAAATCTTAAAACCTTAAGGTGATGAACTGCCAATAACAGAATGCTAACGGGTTGGAGTCCCTCACTTTTAGTGAAATCTAAGTAGCCTGGGTAAGGGGCCACATCGACATCCCTAGGTACGTGGGTCTCAGCCGGAAGATGTTTTACATTTACCTCAGGCCGGGTTTTCTTAAGAGAGGAAACTATGAAGGGTTCAAAAGGCTTGGGGTCCATAGTCTCCTTATTTTCATGAGAACCCCTTGAAGCAGGTGTTCCCAGATTCGCTGACGAACCCGGAAGGTCGGCATTTTGGTGAACTATTTTTGGGACAGGGGCCTTTTGACAGGTAGATGAAGGGCTATCACTATTGGTAGGGTCGGTGTCAGTTGCAGAGGCCAGAACCACCTCCTCTACTGATCTGGTATCGTCGTTATCGGACATAGTTCTAAGAAAGGTAGAAGAGACAGATAGGGGGCAGAGATAAAAATTTAAAAGAGATGAGTAATATCCGACTTACTCAGATAGTGAAAAGGCAGGAAGAGCTTCAGGTCGAAGCAGAAGTATGTTCTAATCGAAGTTCTTAGGACCGACATAAAGGATTGCAGGAATAAGAGAAATATGAGTTCCAGAGACAAAAGTTGAGAGAGAGAAGCAAGAGCGAAAAAGTTGTGAATGAAAAAGAATGAAGAAATGAAATGGCTTGGGGTGGGTTTTATAAAAGAAAACAAAACATACCAAAGGACTGCACAAAGCCCAAAGGTCATACAACCCACGAGGAGACGTCATGGTGCGAAGATTGAGGAAATAATCGCCTCTTATTTTGAAATGTCATTAAATGCCCAATAATGACATGACAACTCACTACCATCATTTCCCATAAAAGATATTAATGTATATATAAGTATATGTAATTTTCAGTCATGGTCTATAATGAGAATCATAAGCCCATAACCTCAGTGGCCTGTGTAATAACCAGAAAATTACATGGCCCAATATAGATGGGCCATAGGACTGATGGGCCGGAGGACTGATGAGCCACGTAACTGATGGGCCGAAGGGCTGATGGGCCGAAAGACTGATGGGCCGTGGGACTAATAGGCCCATAGAAGTTTCTAGAGAATGAGTGATCCATAAGTTAGGGATTTCTCCTACTTATGGAAAGGAGAGTCCAAAAAAGAAAAGAATTTATCAAATCCCATGATTTAAGGGATTGATAAACTTGGGTAAAGGGGATTGACCCATTGACCAAATTGTGTATTAATACATGACCAAAGATTGAATAAAGAATCCAATTTTTAACCCCAATTATTATTGTGTATTTTTCTGCATCTATAATTATATTTCGGAAATATATTTATGTTTTTCGAAATATATTTTTTTCTCAAAATATATATATTTATTTTTTTCCAAAATATATTTACTTTTTTGAAATATATTTATTTCCAAAATTTATATTTTTTTCAAAAACAAATATATATATTGGAAAAACAAAAATATATATTTATGAAATATAGATTTTTTTCCCGAAATATATATATTTTTTCAAAATATATATTTTTTTCAAACTTAAGGGGTCTGAATGTAGTTTTTCAAACTTGAATAGGTTTGATTAAATATAAAGTTAATTTTATGGGGTGTAAATGAAATACTCATAACTATTTTGACTGAAATGTGAGGGTGAGGACGGAGGAGGTAATTGATACGAATTGGAAAATTGAGTGAATGTTTTGAACCCGAGAGAGTTATTTGATTAAATTTGCAAACCTTAGGGGGTTGTATAATAATAACCCTTAACTCTTTTCATAAGTTTAAATATCCAATATCAGCCTGAAAACATATACATGTTAGTTATTACTTTTAATTCTACTAGTAAAGTGTATAAAAATTCAAGACATAGTGGTTATTACAATTATTAAGTAAAAATTATTTTATAATTTTTATTTTGATAAAAAAATAGATTTAAATAATTTATCTTTAATGCTAAATATGGAGTTATATAAATAATAATACACCAAAAGAATAAATTTATACAATAAAAAAGTAATTAATTATACGAAATTAAAATACAAAAAAAAAATTAAAAACTAAAAAAACTTGTTAAAGAGTATTTAACAAGCACATCAAGTGGTGCAATAGTATAACCTCTCTTCCTAATTGGGGGGTGAGGGATTCGAGTATCCTAGGAGACATTGTGACACTAATGTGAAAACACAGAAAATACATAATATATTTTTAAAAAAAATCCTCCCCATGAGATGGAATGCAGAAGATAGTCAATCAAGCTAACCAGACATCGAATTTAGAGATCATAGAAGACATTTCCCTCCATAAAAAGGAAAACTCAATTTGAATCTTGTGCAAACCACCATTGACGCGTGTGTATGTATATATAGTATTAATTATTTACACAATCTTAGGAAGAGTTTTTGTTATTTTCCAATAAGTAAAGAGTTTTCTAATTAATATAAACTTTTATTAGTTCAATTAATTAGTGTTTAAATTTGAACAAAAATAAAATAAAGAGTGACTATGAATTCCAATATAAATCTTATTGGTTATATAGAATTGTTTAATATATATATATATATATATATATATATTGTTGGCTTTGAAATTTACTTTCGACAAACAATTCCAAAATTGATGATAACAAACCATTGAAGAGTGTTTGATACTAATGAATTATCTAGTGTATATTTTCAGCAAAAGACAGGTGAACGACTCAGAAATTAAACTCGGAAAGGAAATGACTCGAAAAGCAAGCTCGGAAAGAAAGCTTGATTTAAAGAGAAAAGATGTGAAAGAAATTGAAGCGCAAAATGGAAAATCATTTAATTCAACGGCAAAGGCAAAAGTCAAAGACTCAAGACTTGGGGTAGATAGGTCGGGGAGCGATCATTGTAACAAGGTAATTTTATGCGTCGATATTATCGTATAAGCTCAAGTATAAAATGAACCGAACTCAAATTGAATGAAAAACACTTTACCGAACTTAAACGGAAAGAAAAATATTTTTATTAAATGTTTTTTAAGTTGTAGTCGAGTAGAATCACCATGTGTATTTCAATATAGTCGACTAAAACAATCAGTAGCTTCAGGCTTTTCATCCACATGAAAGTAGTCGACTGAAAGTACTTTGAGTCGACTAGACTACAAGAAATACTCGACTAGAACACATTCTAGTCGACTAGATGTATCATTGTAGTCGACTAGAACTCAATCTAGTCGACTAGATGAAGCCATGTATTCGACTGAAAGAAAAAGTAGTCGACTAGTTGATCCTCAAAATCTGCAGATTCTTCAGAAAACATTTCCCATGTTTTGTGGATTGTTTTTAATGGTGTTCAAACGGCTCTTGTCTTTCAAATACTATAATCATTCTTCAAAACCCTAACGCAATGCTATATATAGAATGAGATGTGTATATTGAAGGTAGAGAGATTGAAACACAAAGAGAAAGAAAGCTATCAAAAATTCTGCAGAAATTTTCTCTACAAAAACCATTGAAACCAAGCTTTGAAAATCTGATTTTCTCCAAGTTTCTTTGAAAATCAAAACCTCTAGTATCTCTTCTTATTCTCCAAATATCATTCATTGATCATATCCTTTGAGAATACATTTCTAGAGCTATTGTAAAATCACCAAAAACACTTGAGCTTATATTGATTTATCTTCCATAAAAACCTTTGGGTTTTGAGTGTTTTTTGTTCTTGAATGATTTTATTGATTACATACGAATTTGTAATCTCGGATAAGTGAAGTCCACTGATTGTTCAAGAGAGGGTTGTTCTCTTGATTGAGAGACAAGCTCGAGAGGCTTGTGTTGTAAAGGTTTGCCATTCCACCTGTGAAGGAAGGGCCATAGTGAAAGGATCGAGAAAAGTCTCAAGAAGGGGTTCTTGAGCCAAGGAGTAGGAGTTACCGAACCTCGAAAAAATCACGGTGTCAATCTCTCTATCTCTTTCTCTTTACTTGAGTAACTTGCATGCTATAATCACTTGAATATCTTGTATGCTACAATTTGTCTTGAGATTAATTGTTAGAGAATTGAAATTGAATCATTCACTTGTTCATTGAGAAATTGTGTTTTGATTATAGCGTGTTCCAATTTTGAAAAGAATTAGAAATATTTTTGAACATCCTATTCACCCCCCCCCCCCCCCCTCTAGGGTTAATTAGTGACTAACAATTGGTATCAGAGCCTAATCTCTTTTTATCTTAGACTTAACCGTCTTAGAGAACGATCATGTCATCAAATTTAGTCACTCATGTTGAAGGACAATCGAATAATAGGCCCCCATGGTTTGATGGATCAAATTATAGCTATTGGAAAACTATAATGATAGATTTTCTTCAAGCTATCGATTACCAAATTTGGCAAGTAGTTCTTGAAGGACCATTTGTCTTGACCAAAATTGTTGATGGAAAAACCGTCCCCAAATTACCTAATGAATGGGATAATGATGACCGTAAACTCATGTCTTACAATGCTAAAGCCAAAGTAAATTTAAATTGCTCTTTGAGTCCAAATGAATTTAATCGTGTATCTACTTGTTCAACGGCAAAAGAAATGTGGGATAAACTTGAGGTAACCTATGAAGGTACATCTCAAGTACGAGAATCTAAAATTGACATACTCATGCATGAATATGAATTATTTGCTATGAAAGATGATGAAAATGTGAATTCTATGATGTCTCGCTTTACAAATATTTTGAATGGACTAAAGCATCTTGGTAGAATTGTTCCTAGATCCGATGCGTCACGAAAAGTGCTTAGAAGTCTCCCGGCAAAATGGGATGCAAAAGTAACGGCTATCAAAGAAGCTCATGACCTCAACACCATGAGTCTCGATGAAATTTTCGGCTCTCTACTCACTTGGGAAATAACATTAAAAGCTCGTGAAGACAACATCAAGCCAAGAAAGGGGATAGCTTTGCAAGCTTTCACCAAAAATGAAAACAGTGAGCCGAGTGAAG
This sequence comes from Cornus suecica, assembly GCA_963922005.1. Classification (NCBI taxonomy): domain Eukaryota; kingdom Viridiplantae; phylum Streptophyta; class Magnoliopsida; order Cornales; family Cornaceae; genus Cornus; species Cornus suecica. The sequence goes on along the minus strand of OY998238.1, from coordinate 39,429,440 downwards.
AAGAAGAGGATGAGGACATTGCTTTGTTCACCCAAAAATTCAAGAGACACCTTCAAAAAAAGAAAGCAAATGGTGGAAGATTCGTGAAGAGAATCGATCCAAGAGGCGAGCCTAGCAAAAGAGAACCCCCAACGTGTTTTAATTGCGGTAAGCCGGGACACTACAAAAGCGATTGCTTCAAACTCAAAAAGGAAAACGAGAAAAGACCTAGCAAGATGGCAATGAATGTCACATGGGAGGATTATGACTCATGCGACTCGGATGAGGAGAAAAGTAGTGAGGAAACGGCAAACATTTGTCTCATGGCAAATGAAGAAGAGGTACATTTAAATTTAAATGATCTAGATAAACTATCATATGATGAACTTCTTCTTGATTAGAATGAATTGCAAGATGTGTTTGAAGAATTACATGATGAATTCGAAAAATTAGCTAGAAAAATATCCTTCTTAAGAAAGCTAAATCTTCATGTAGTCTCACTAGTTCAAGCTTAGAAGTTTCTTGCAATGACAAAAACATTGAGCTAGAAAAGGAAAATATTCGGTTGAAAAATACTATTGATGATCAAATAAATGTTTTAGCAAAATTTACAAAAGGAAAAAAGAACCTTAGTATCATGTTAGGAAGACAAAAATGATCATTTGATAAATGAGGTCTAGGGTATGATGTTTTTGACAAAAATGCTCTCATTTTGAAAAAGAGAAAATCACTTAGCTCTACATTTACTAGAAAATCATCTCATGCATCTTCAAATGATTATAAAGATGTTACTTGCTACTATTGCAATAGAAAATGACACAAAGCAAATGCATGCTTTCATAGAAAGAAGAAAATTATGTCAAAAATGGTTTGGGTTCCGAAAGGGACTAGTGCATGCTCTCATAGAAAAGAGAATGTTGTAACGAAACAAATTTGGGTTCCAAAAGAAACTATTGCGTATCTATCTAACCAAAATGGACCCAAAACAAATTGGGTACCAATAAAAGATACTTGAACTCATTTTGTAGGTATGCTTGAAGTCCGCATCAAAAGAAAAATGGTTTCTTGATAGCGGATGCTCAAGGCATATGACGGGAGATAAATCAAAGTTTATTTCACTAAAACCATATGAAGGAGGAAACGTTACTTTTGGAGACAACTCTAAAGGCAAAATTATGGGAATTGGCTCAATCGGTATTTCCTCTTCTCTCTCTATAGATGATGTGCTTTTAGTTGATGGTTTGAAGCATAACTTGTTTAGTATTAGTCAACTTTGTGACAAGGGTTATGATGTTATATTTAGGACAAATGCATGCATAATCAAGAAACATGGGAAGCAAATGTTCAATGCCAAAAGAAGTGGAAACTTGTATACTTTGTTGCTATGTGAATTGCATGATCAAGATGTTAAATGTTTGTCACATCTAGTGAAAATAGTTGGTTATGGCATAGACGTCTAGGACATGCTAGTATGGACCTCATTCATCGTTTATCCAAAAATGATTTAGTCAAAGGCCTCCCAAAGACTAAATTTTCAAAAGATAAAATATGTAATGCATGTCAAGTAGGCAAGCAAGTTAAATCTTCTTTCAAGAAAAAGAAATATATTACCACTTCTCGACCTCTAGAGTTACTTCACATGGATCTCTTCGGTCCGGAGAGAACGGCTAGCTTAGCCAGGAAACTCTATGTACTTGTTATAGTTGATGATTACTGTAGATATACTTGGGTTCACTTTCTTGCTCATAAAAATGAAACTCACTCCATTCTTGAAAAATTTTATAGAGTAATTCAAAATGAAAAAGATTTGAAAATCAAGAAAATTAGAAGTGATAGAGGTAGGGAGTTTGAAAATCAAGACTTAGAAAAATTATGTGATGACCTCGGTGTTTCACATGATCTCTCGGCCCCTAGAACCCCTCAACAAAACGGTGTAGTTGAAAGAAAGAATCGATCTCTACAAGAGATGGCTAGAACCATATTAAAAGAGCACAACCTTCCCCGAGGCTTTTGGGTGGAAGCGGTAAACACCGCTTGCCATATAATTAATCGTGTTATTATTCGGATGAAGTTGGGGAAAACGCCCTATGAGTTGTGGAATGGTCGAAAGCCCAATATTGGGTATTTCAAAGTTTTCGGGTGTAAATGTTTTGTGTTAAATGATAAAGACAACCTTGGAAAATTCGACTCCAAATCGGATGAAGCAATTTTCCTAGGATATTCTACAAGGAGTAAAGCATTTCGGGTTTATAACAAAAGGACTCTAACCATGGTTGAATCTATTCATGTTGTCTTTGATGAATCACCCTTACCATCATCACCTAGAATTGACCTAGAAGAATATGAGGTTGTTGGGATTGAGGATAATCTATATACTCTCAATATCTCCAACTCATCTTGTAGCCAAAAGGAAATGAGGGAAGTTAAGCATCAATCCAATGATATCTTGACCAACTCAATGCTTAAAGCATGGAGGATTGTTCACAATCCTCCTCTTTATCAAGTCATAGGTAATCCTTCAAAATGGGTTAGTACTAGATCTCAACTGAAAGATTTTTGCAACCACATGGCCTTTGTATCGCAAATCGAACCCAAGAACTTCCACGAAGCTCAATGTGATGATTCTTGGATCGTAGCAATGCAAGAGGAACTAAATCAATTTGAACGCAATCAAGTTTGGTGTTTAGTTCCTAAACCCGAAAATCAAACTATAATTGGCACAAAATGGGTTTTTTGAAACAAAAAGGATGATAATGGAGTAATTATTCGAAATAAAGCAAGATTGGTAGCACAAGGATATAATCAAGAGGAAGGCATCGACTACGATGAGACCTTTGCACCGGTAGCTAGATTAGAAGCAATTAGAATGCTTCTTGTATTTGCATCATATAGAAATTTCACTCTTTATCAAATGGATGTCAAAAGTGTTTTCTTAAATGGTGTCATAGAAGAAGAAGTCTTTGTGAAACAACCACCCGGTTTTGAAAATAATCTTTTTCCAAATCATGTCTTCAAATTAGCTAAAGCTCTATATGGTTTAAAGCAATCTCCTCGAGCTTGGTATGAGAGACTTAGCGGAGTTTTGACTAAAAATGGTTTTACAAGAGGAAAAGTTGACAACACACTTTTTACAAAAACCATCAAAAATAATTTGTTGATTGTCCAAATTTATGTTGATGACATCATATTCGGCTCAACAAATAATTCTTTATGTAGGGATTTTGCTACAAGCATGCAAAATTAATTTGAAATGAGCATGATGGGTGAGTTGAATTTCTTCTTAGGGTTGCAAATCAAGCAAAGCTCGGATGGCTTATTCATTAGCCAATCCAAGTACACTAAGGATTTGCTAAAGCGATTTGGTATGGAGGCTACCAAACATGCCATAACTCCTATGAGTTCCTCTATTAAGATTGATAAAGATGAAAATGGTAAATGTGTTGATATTACTAACTATAGAGGCATGATCGGTAGTTTGCTTTATTTAACCACTAGTAGACCGGATATAATGTTTAGTGTATGCTTATGTGCCCGGTTTCAATCATGTCCTAAGGAATCTCATTTGCTTGCGGTCAAACGTATTTTTCGCTACCTAATTGGTACAATAAACTTAGGGCTTTGGTATCCACGAGGAACATCAGTTGATCTTATTAGTTATTCGGATGCCGATTTTGCGGGATGTAAAATTGATCGAAAAAGCACAAGCGACACTTGTCATTATCTAGGACACTCACTAGTATCTTGGTCAAGTAAAAAGCAAAATTCCGTTGCATTATCTACGGCCGAAGCCGAATAAGTGGCCGCAGGTAGTAGTTGTGCTCAAACTCTTTATATTAAGCAACAACTACTTGATTTCGGTCTTACTTTCTCTCACGTGCCTATTAAATGCGATAATACGAGTGCGATTTGTATTTCAAAGAATCCTATCCATCACTCACGCACCAAGCATATAGAGATTAGGCATCATTTTTTACGTGATCATGTTGCTAAGGGTGACGTTGAATTGGTTTTTATCGACACTAAAAATCAATTGGCGGATATTTTTACAAAACCACTTGCGGACGAATCTTTTTCTAAAATTCGTCGAGAAATCGGAATGGCCATGGATTGTGATGTTTTATCTTAGTTTCTGTCGTAATCTTTATTTTTCATATTTTTGCTATTTTTGTGTATTTATTTCCTGATTTTTTTTATTATTTTTATCATTTTTGCCTTCTAGTCGACTTATCCTGTGCAGTGTAAATCACTCTAGTCGACTACTTTGGTCAGTAGCTTCACCTTGGGCACTCTTTTCATTATAGTCGACTACTTGCTCATTGTAGTCGACTCAATTGCATTGTAGTCGACTACTTTCCTCTTCCAGTCGACTCAAAGCTTGCCAAGTCCACTCCGAGTCGACTCAAACCCAGCCTAGTCGACTCAAACCTCAATCTAACCGACTCACCTAGACCTAGTCAACTCAACCCACTATAAAACCTAAACCCCCTTCATCTTCTCCATCCGCCTCCTTCAAACCTTCACCCACCTTCAAACCCTCTCCTCTCAATCCCTCTCCTACTACCACTTATACCTTCAAATCTTCACCTATCCCTCATTAATTTCACATTTCCATCATCTTCCACCCATTTCCCTCATCCAAATTTCATCATTCTCACTATCTCACATATCTATATTTACACCATCATATATCTATATATCTATATATATTTGTGCATCATCTTCTACAATGCCACCAAAGACTCGAGGTCTATTTTAGAAACGTTCCCGCATTGATGGAGGCCAAAGCTCCACCAATCCACGCATTCCTACGGCTATTGACGAAGAGGCATCGAATGAACCTCTTCTTCTTGAGGTACTTCTTCTTGATGATGATGATAGAAATAAATTCATCACTATATTTGATCATCGTGCTCCTACACCTTGCCGTATTGTCACAAAAGATTTATGCACTGAAATTAGGGCTCGAACTTTCGAGTTGTTCCGAGCAATTGGTTGGGATTTTTTCGTTTCTCTTGACATTCCGGTACTTCCGCGAATTGTCAAAGCCTTCTACGCTTCTCTTGAAAATCATAAGGAGAAATTACTCCCTCATCTTCATTTTAATCTATGTGGTGAAGACGAGACTGTTGATGACAGCGAAATCAAACGCATTTTCTCACTTCCGAATGACGGTATCCGCCACTTCTCCAAGGATTGGTATAAGGCTGATGGATTCGATTGTATTGAGGTTGTTCGGGCTATATGCGTCGATAAAGAAATTTCGCAGAACGCCGGTATTATCTCTTCTATGCTACTACCCGAGGCTAGATTAATTCATAATGTTATTACTTACTTTATTCTGCCTAAAACTGGTAGTCGTAGCAGTGTTTCTCGTATGGAGGCCTTCTTGGTTTATTGCGTTTTGACAGGAACCCGTGTTGATTTAGCTTATATTTTCCGTTTCGTCATCCTTACATGTCAGCGCAAGCCATCTAGCCCGCTTTTCTTTCCCGCGCACATTACATATCTACTGCAGCGGAAATGTTTTAATTTTCCAAATGAAGTGTCCGAGCATCACCCTATTTTTCTTGACGCCACTCATGTCAAGCATATGCACATTTCTTCTGATGCAGAAGGAAACTTCATTTCTGATAGTGTGCCTGCTCCTCGTTCGCGCCCAGCTCCTACCTTTTCTGCACCGCGCCAGGAAGCCTCTTCCTCGGTTCCTCCGTTGGACAGCGCTTCGGCTTCTCAGGCTACTCTTCTCGACCAAATTCTTCGGGCTATTCAGAGCAATACGGACCTACTTAGGCAGCAGGAACAAGTGCTTCAGCACCTTGATACGACCGTGAACCAGAATACGGAAGCCATTCGATTGATCAATGAGCGCCTTGTTCTTCATGATGAGGAAATGTCTACCCGCATTACAAATCTGGCCGGGTCACTTGATGACCTCACTTTTGGACTCAGGAACCCTCGCTCACACGCCCCTCGACGTTGACAAAAAGGGGGAGAAATTATGTTGTTGTACTGTCATGTATTTCATTATCCGACATTAACAATTTCTGTTTTTGTGTGGCTTGTTATGGTTATTTGCGAACTTGTTTGTTTTCTTTTCCATGTTTTTTCATTAGTATAAACAGTTTGTATTAAACTGAAACATCTATGATATGCTGTTTATTTTTGTTATCTCAAATGTGCGCCTATTTTTATATATTATATCAAAATGCCTATTCAATTGCAAATCCCATTTACTAAGGGGGAGCATTTGATCAAAATATTATGCACATGTTCAGGGGGAGCATCACTTGATGTTTCGCCAAATGCCAACCAAACACAAAATATTTTGTCATCATCAAGGGGGAGATTGTTGGCTTTGAAATTTACTCTCGGCAAACAATTCCAAAATTGATGATAACAAACCATTGAAAAGTGTTTGATACTAATGAATTATCGAGTGTATATTTTCAGCAAAAGACAGGTGAACGACTCAGAAATTAAACTCGGAAAGGAAATGACTCGGAAAGCATGCTCGGAAAGAAAGCTTGATTTAAAGCGAAAAGCTGTGAAAGAAATTCAAGCACAAAATGGAAAATCATTTAATTCAACGGCAAAGGCGAAAGTCGAAGACTCAAGACTTTGGGTAGACAGGTCGGGGAGTGATCATTGTAACAAGGTAATTTTATGCGTCGATATTATCGTATAAGCTCAAGTATAAAATGAACCGAACTCAAATGGAATGAAAAACGCTTTACCGAACTTAAACGGAAAGAAAAATATTTTTATTAAATGTTTTTTAAGTTGTAGTCGACTAGAATCACCATGTGTATTTCAATATAGTCGACTAAAACAATCAGTAGCTTCAGGCTTTTCATCCACATCAAAGTAGTCGACTGAAAGTACTTTGAGTCGACTAGACTACAAGAAGTAATCGACTAGAACACATTCTAGTCGACTAGATGTATCATTGTAGTCGACTAGAACTCAATCTAGTCGACTAGATGAAACCATGTAGTCGACTGAAAGAAAAAGTAGTCGACTAGTTTATCCTCAAGATCTGCAGAGTCTTCAGAAAACATTTCCCATGTTTTGTGGATTGTTTTTAATGGTGTTCAAACGGCTCTTGTCTTTCAAATACTATAATCATTCTTCAAAATCCTAATGCAATGCTATATATAGAATGAGATGTGTATATTGAAGGTAGAGAGATTGAAACACAAAGAGAAAGAAAGCTATCAAAAATTATGCAGAAATTTTCTCTACAAAAACCATTGAAACCAAGCTTTGAAAATCTGATTTTCTCCAAGTTTCTTTGAAAATCAAAACCTCTAGTATCTCTTCTTATTCTCCAAATATCATTCATTGATTATATCCTTTGAGAATACATTTCTAGAGCTATTGTAAAATCACCAAAAACACTTGAGCTTATATTGATTTATCTTCCATAAAAACCTTTGGGTTTTGAGTGTTTTTTGTTCTTGAGTGATTTTATTGATTATATACGAATTTGTAATCTCGGACAAGTGAAGTCCATCGATTGTTCAAGAGAGGGTTGTTCTCTTGATTGAGAGACAAGCTCGAGAGGCTTGTGTTGTAAAGGTTTGCCATTCCACCTATGAAGGAAGGGCCATAGTGAAAGGATCGGGAAAAGTCTCAAGAAGGGGTTCTTGAGCTGAGGAGTGGGAGTTACCGAACCTCGAAAAAATCACGGTGTCAATCTCTCTATCTCTTTCTCTTCACTTGAGTAAATTGCATGCTATAATCACTTGAATATCTTGTATGCTACAATTTGTATTGAGATTAATTGCTAGAGAATTGAAATTGAATCATTCACTTGTTCATTGAGAAATTGTGTTTTGATTATAGCGTGTTCCAATTTTGAAAAGAATTAGAAATATTTTTGAACACCCTATTCACCCCCCTCTAGGGTTAATTAGTGACTAACATATATATATATTAACTCATGTACCACAATTCAATAGAGAAGTATACATAAATTTACAGTTGTCTCAACTCCTAATTTTATTCTCAAATTATATTGTGTCACGCCCCTAAAATCCTAAGACTCCCGAAACAGAACATCCATGGGCTACGGGGTGAGATCCATATAATGAGCGACCAACTAAGAATATCAATCACCATTGAAACATATGGAATAATGATAAAAGTGGTATATTCCATACCCAATTAAATGATAGAAATATAAAAGCGGAATCCAACAAAAATCTGACAGAGTTCCGTTTGTAAATGTAACATCCGGAAACACAAACATAACAAAATAACCTGCCAATAACGAAGCAATAAGAACCACGACTCGCAGCCAAACATTTAATAAATCTACAAGGGCCGAGGTAGTGGAAAGAAAGTCACTGTTACCTTCACACAACCCTCTATGATCAACAGAGCATCAATACTAGAAAAAAAATACACGAAGGCACATGACGATGCCTAAGAAATACAGTGACATCCTGATATCAGGAAATACATGGAATAAAAGATACACCAAAAGGGAGCATGCTAACAGACTGGCTCCATATAGAAATATATGGCAATCCCATACACCATGGGTAAAGAAACTAAATGATAAGGAAGACAGTAGCAAACTATCGTCCCAAAACTAGCAACACTGCAATCGTAACCTCATCAACCTGCACAACTCCAAAACCTGCATTGAGGAAAACAAAAGAAAAGGGTCGTTGCACCGTATGCTGTCCAAAACTGAAATCTTTCCTACAAACTGGTGTGGGAATACCAGAGCATAAAACGCCGGGGTGAGCTCACTGAGCCCCGTAGGTAAAAGGTATAATCATAACCGTCCCATCCTCTGACCGTCCAACTAGTACTAATCAGCCTGTGTACATGCATCTACCCTAGGTTGGTCCGCCGTACCACATGACACTAACACCAATACGAGACCCCTGAAACACATCCCTATAGTCCCGTACCATGCATTAAAAGATAGGACAACTAACACATAAAAGAACCATATCATAATATAACATAGCAAATGCACACCTATATATAAAAGCATATATAGAGAGATAACAAATAAGTATAAGGCATATAGTATTTACCACACAAGAAAACACTACGACTCGTACCTAACAACCCAATGTCGGTAGTCTACACTACTCACGTAACGTACACCAAGTACATAACATCCAAGCCCAAGCTCACTAATCACCAAACACTCACAACGCTAACTAGAGGATCCAAAAAGAGAGAATCAATCACCTCTAATATCCAAAGGAAAAAAATCCATAACTAGTACCAAGAAAGGCTCATAACCCACTCCCCGAGAACATAGGAGGGAAAACACTCGCATCCTTGCGTTAACCATCATCAATATATATATGCGAACCATCATCCCATTCCTAGAGAAGATCTACACCTCGAGGACCAAGTCACTTCAATCATATCACTATGTATATCTGAAAATACTATCTCCAACAAGGTCAAATAAATCACCAACACTCTCACTATAGGTGAGGAAAGCTAACCAATCAAAACATGGAAAACACATGGACACTACCCTTATGAACAACCACATAAGGGTCAAGAAAACAAAACAAAGAAAATGAGGTCCCAATGCTAAACAAACGGATAACTGAGATAACAATAACCAAATTAAGAACACCCACCAGTGATTAGGGAGACACTCGAACAAAAGAAACCAAAACTGAATTGCCGAGAGTAAAAGTCATAAAAAGATTAATCCCAAGGATTCAATAGTTTTAAGAAAAATGTTTTTAATACTCGAACATATCCATTTGGCATCCATGCCCCCTAACATGTGTAAAAACCTAAATCACGTAGGTGGTGACATCAAGCAACCAAAAGAAGGGAAATGCAACACTACATGTGTGCACTAAACAACAAGCCTCATACCCAAGACTTAGAAATGAACATAAATAAAAGTGAAACAAGAAAACACCTTTCAAAATACTGCAAGTCGAGATCTTGAGAAAGAAACCTCGAAATCTTGGAATCTTGAGAAATGATAAAAAATAGGTTTTCTTTTAAGAATCCATAGAGTGAAAATGACCGTCTTGCCCCCGGTCTCCTTCATTTGCCATCACCGACTTTTAGAAGTTAAAAATCGTTTTAAAAAAGATACTAAGATCACTTTTTAAAGTACGAAAAATTGTCGTGGCTACGAGGGTAGGGGAAAACGGGTTTTTCCTTTAAATAAGAAAGATTTTGATTATAAATCTTGAAAAACACCGTTTTCGAATGACATCCTAATAAGAGTGACTACAACTCTAAAGAATAAAACAATCACTAAGGACGCTAAGGGTCCTAAATGGTCGTTGCCACAAAACCAACTAAGTTCAATTGTTACCTAGTCTAACTCAACCAAAATCTCAAAAGTATGACTAATAATCCATTCCTCAAAAAGTGAAAAACATCTAATGGTCGATACTATACAACCAACTAGGTTCACAATTTCATCACCCGCATTCTCTAAGGACTCGATGATAAAATCTATCACTAACCTCAATCATCCAAAGAGAAGGGATGGCAAAAATACCCGCCCCAATGGGGAACCGCCCCGCCCCGATTAAAGCGGGTTTAGGGACCTGATTAATTAAATGGGGGCGGGTGTGGAGAGAAAAGAAAATCCCTGACTGGGTTCGGGGGCGGGTATGGGGAACCCTTTCCCCACTCCGATTAAGAATAGGGAAAATTACATAAACTACACCTGAACTATGACCTAATTGCAGAGAGTACCCCTAACGTTTGAATATTATCAGTTACTACCCCTTAGAACAGCCCCAGTCAGATTTGTGCGTGAATTTACTTAAAAGCCCTTGCTTTATATTATATTTTAGGGTTAATTTCAAGAAAGTCCCAATACTATCCAGTTTTATCAACTAACCCCCACGGTGTCCACTTTGCCCCAAAAATTATAAATTCAAAAATATATATATATTTTTTGCAAAAAAAAATATTTTTTGAAGAGAGAATATTATTTTCCAAAATATGAATTATTTCGGAAAAAATAATATATATTTTTTGAAAAAACATTATTTTCAGAAACAAATCATATTTTGGAATACGGTATATATTTTTCGCAAAAAAAAATATTTTTTAGAAAAGATCATATTTTGGAACATAATAGTATATATTTTTCGGAAAAGATCATATTTTGGAACATAATATATATTTTTCGCAAAAAAAGTATTTTTCGCAAAACAATTCATATTTTGGAACATAATAAATACTTTTTTGCAAAAAAATCAAATTTTGGAATATAATATATTTTTTTCGCAAAAAAAAATATATTTTGGGAAAAAAATTCATATTTTGGAACATAATAAGTACTTTTTTGCAAAAAAATCATATTTTGGAACATAATATATATTTTTCGGAAACAATTCATATTTTGGAACATAATATATACTTTTTCGCAAAAAAATTATTTTTCGAAAAAACATTCATATTTTGGAACATAATAAATACTTTTTTGCAAAAAAATCATATTTTGAAACATAATATATACTTTTTCGCAAAAAAATTATTTTTCGAAAAAACATTCATATTTTGGAACATAATAAATACTTTTTTGCAAAAAAATCATATTTTGAAACATAATATATACTTTTTCGCAAAAAAAATATTTTTCGAATTTTTTTTTCATATTTTGGAACATAATAAGTACTTTTTTGCAAAAAAAAATCATATTTTGGAAGATAATATATATTTTCGGAAAAACTTCATATTTTGGAACATAATATATATTTTTTCGAAAAAAAAATTCATATTTTGGAACATTATATGTAAATTCAAAAAAATTAGGGTATTTAAGTAATTTTGTATGCAAAATTGGAATATGCAATGATATGAGGGCAAATATGGAAGTTCAGTACAAAAACAGCCTTTATTGACCAGTTTCAGGCGTTGACTTTGAAAGAAGGGGCTAAGTGTTACAACGGAGGTGGTTTTAAGGGTAGTTTATGATATTATAAAAATATAAAGGGTACCGTGTGCAATTAGGTCATAGTTCAGGGATAATTTGTGTAATTTTCCCTTAAGAATATTATATACATAAAAGAGGGAGAGATTGGGGTTTTGTGTGTGATTGGTAACATTAATGTCGGGCATGATGTATAGCTAGTCAAAGTCAAAGTTTCCCATCACTTTTGCAATTCTATTTTTCTTTGCATCCCTAGCCATCACATTCACATGTGTATACTGCAAAAATATCCTTATATACATTTTATATTATAAATAAATTAAGACAAATAAACACACACTCACACTGACCCATAGTCCCACTCTAACAAACCCTAACTCACGACTTATAGTCCCATAGTCACCCACCCCTCACCCTTTACCAGTTGCCACCTCCACCTCCACTTTCACCACCACTCACCACCGGTAAAATTCATTTTCTCTCTATCTTTTCATACCTATCCGTTCCTCTATTCGCCGGTCACCATCGCTACTGTTTCTCTCTCTCTCTGTTTTTGAAAGTTTATTTCTCTCTTTCTCTTTCTCTCTCTCTCTTTATCTTCTCCATCTCTCTCTATATGCAGATCTACATGTGTAATTTTTTTTTCTTAGATATTAAAAACTTATTTTTGTTAGTGGAAGAGGATTTTTATTTTTATGTAATCTTTGAAATTTGCTGCTTGTTTTTTCCATATATGTTTGTTGATATTAAGGGTTAACGGATCCAAAATCTTCAACCATTCACTTTTGAGGATACAAGCTCATGAAGGAATGTAGAGTGTCGCACCGATCATTCACTTGAGACAAATGAAAACTTTACAAGGAATATCAAAAACACGAAAAATGGTCAGTGAACACGAGTTCGGAATAAGTCATCTCCCATCGTCTCTATTTTCTCGGGAACTAGTCTGACTAGAAGCGAGAAGCACCATCGGGCTAGTAAACGAAACACGTTCATGAAAATTTGGGTCGTCAATACTCATCCATCATCTCTATTTCTCGGAGACTAGTCCGACTAGAAGCGAGAAGCACCACCAGACCAGTTATTGCGATGATCTGACACAAGTCAACTCACACATAGTTACACGACCCGGATAGACCAACACCCATGCACTCAACACGATACGGTGTACTCAATATACATACAAGGCCTCAATAAAAACCATGTATCAACATAAATATGTATTTCATCATATTTGTGAAAACATTCTCCAGAATGCTAACATGAATGCCAAATCAAATCCATCCACATGCTTTTAATTTCAATGAAGCAATAATTCGCAAGGGTTTGATATTTTGCATCATTCATGTATTAAATAAGTCATTATTCGTTTCAATTGCATGATTTATCTTTTCTACTCCTTTAAACATTCTTTTAAATTAATTAAAGCATTAAACCACAAGTATAAGAGGAACTAGAATAACGTTCTAAGTTGAGATGTCACGTCACACAAATCACATAATTACATACTCGGTTTCACTAATAAAAAATCTAAAAACATACACAACCGCGCCTACACGTATACAATAAACTTTGTCTAGAGCTACTAACTCCAATCACTCAATTGAAACTAGCCTAATCCACTATTTAGGCCCCTATCCAACTCATATACATATATATACTTGTACAACCATACATATACATATATACGTACATACATACTAGCATGATTTAATCCTAAAAAGAATTCTAAATCATAATCATATAACTACCATGCTCAAATCATAATATCACATATAAGTCTAGAATCATCTGAAACAAATAATGATTCCTCAACCACACGACGAGTGCCTACGAACTAACCACCATGACCACGACCGAGCCGGATATACCGACACGTTGCCCAAGACACACGCTTAATTCTATCCCAAAATGTTTACGCCAGAAGTGGGGCCCACCGTGAACAGTGTCTGTGCCCAAAATTGGGGCTCACCGACCAAAATGTCTGAATGAATTTCAGCTCGGACTGAAACATCCGTCTCAATAACCTATTCAACATAGTCAAAGCCCATTATCAATAGTTAAACAAAACCAAACAAATCTGAGAAATACAAAAACAAAATTCGTACCTATAATCTGAATTTCCCGATGAACCGCTCAACGGTTTTGCACCAAATTTGAGTATGATGCACATGAACCCGAGAGCAAGCTATCCTCCAATTTTTGTGATAAACAGAGCCCGAACCAGCCCCAAAACCCTAGGCCAAACTCGGCCCCAACCGCCACTGCCACACGCGCGGTTGCTCAGCCGTAGTTACCACTAGCATCTTCAGCTGCTCCGATGACGTTACAGACTCACCACCTCACCAGTGCCGCCACCATCTGAGCTGTAAATCACCTCACCTGACCTTCCTCTCTCTCTCTCTTCGCAAATCAACAGAGAAGTAGAACGAGGGAGCTAATGAAAGTGGAAAATAAGGTTGTCGATCAAGAGTGGTGGAGAGAAGAGGTGCTGCCAACAAGATGGAGAAGAAGAAGATGATGGGGTCAGATTTTCTCTATCTTTGCCGATATATACATATATATAATTTAGTTAATATATATATATATTTAAATACCATTTAATACACATATATATACCCACATGTAAATAAATACCATTTATTTACTTAGAATAAAAAAAAAAGATTTTTTTGACATTACCAAAACCTCTAATCATCGGACAAACCGGGTAACCATCGCGAAGAGACAACCCAAAACCCTCTGTGTCGAGTGCGGAACGAAAGAAAACATCTAGCCTCAATTTAATAATAAATAATAATAAAGGGATAATCATCAGAAAATCTCTAAACGAAGACACGCGTACCCGAAAAATCCATGGGATGCTAAATAAATAATATAATCCGATATAAATAATTCGGGGTATAAAACTCAATCATCGGAACACCCAACAAGTCTGATCCTACCAAAACTCCAAGAATTGTAAATACAACATCTACCCAATTAAATCTACTAACAACTATCACGTAGATATAAACACAGTCACAAAAACATACCTACAAGGTAGACAAGAACTAATACAAAGGAACAATTAAATGGAGCAAGTAAAATAGTGAGCTTCATGTCGAATCCCTAAAGGCACCATATGTTGTAACCAAAACAATCGAGTCAAAACCTTAAATGTTGGATGAATAAAATGTGTCGCCGCCTAGTCGAAGCACTAAACAATAAACATTGAAGTGAAATCGCGTAGTCGACAATAAGAAGGTCCACGAAGTTGTCAAGGAGAAATCGTAAAGTAATACGGTAGACTCTAAACGTAAATGCGAAAAATTTACACGTACTAAACACCAATAGTAATCAAGACGTCATGAATAAATGACGTCACAACCGAAAATAAATCGGAAATAATTTTAGGAAAAAAGGGATATAACACGGGGTTAGGCTAATATTGTTTTTTCCTGAAAGGTAATGAATTTATAAAAGAAACAAAGACCTAGGCCTTACAGGTGTATAGGGGCATACCCCAGAGAATATGGAAACCAAATTACCACCAAACAAAGAAAAGGACACACCCAATCAATCTATGATGCCTAGTACAAAGAGTAAAGATAAACCAATAAAATAAAGAGCCAAGCAACATGTAACCTATACCAATACTTAAACTAGTAGTACTGACTTGAGGAGTACTACCGAAACTAACAATAAGGAATAGACCCTTGAAGGTCCAAACTGCAAAACCCCAACTGATAAACCTCATGGAAACTTATCCAAACCTCCAAGCTGCAAGCCAAACAGCGACAAAGACATACCAATTCCAATAATTCAACCCCCAATCCCAAGCTGCAAACCCCCTATTCCTCATGAGATAAACCCTTAATAAGAGTCTGGGGTAAGTCCTACTTCTGAATCAAAGTCATGTTCCTCTGATTATGAGCAAAGTTTTTTAAGGGGAACATAGTTAATCGAACGATAGAAGTGATCCTTTTACACATGTCCTCTATTGAAGAAAACTCATCATAAAAACTCTCATATTCCTTTCAAGCCACACTTCATATATGGTAGTTAAAAAAACAAGTTTATTCAAAATTGCTATCAAAGATTTAGAAGATAAATGAGCACACATCAAATCCATCAGAGAATTCCAGTCCCCACCAGGCCATTCCAGAAAGCATTTCAAGCCAATCATATTCCATAATCTCCTAGTGAGTCCACACTGAAAGAAAAGGTGATCACGATCTTCAAGACTGAGACCATAGAATTTATATTCTGCATGAGTAACCATGCCAATGGAGACGAGGAAGTAAATAGTAGAAATTCTATTGAGATGAACAAGCCTTCATAAAGGAGAATTTGGGAACATGGAATTTGAACCAAACCACCTTACTCCAATTCACAATAGGAGCTTTGAACCTGTAGTGCTCCCAACCATAGTCAATTGTCAACTTATTTCTAGTAGGAAACCATATAACAACATCCTCTTACTTTTATCAGGAACAAGATCAGTAGGAAAATGATGTTTAAATTGCAACCAAGCTAGTGAATTCAAAGTAAGGAAGTGCCATCCAGTAGGAAGAAAATTTGATGATAAAGGGATTTGAGGATGCCAATTATCATACCATAGAGAAGTAGATCTTCCATCCCCAATGAGATGTTTGATAGCTGGCCGAATAAGCTCTCTCATTTTAAGAAACTGCTTCCAGGTCCATGAACAAGACCTAGGCATACCTAACTCCCAGAAGTTTTTGCTTTTGATGAAATGATGCTTCACCCAATCAACCCATAGAGTGGAAGATCCACCTTCCAAAAATAACCGCACCTTCCAATAATAACCAAATATGCTTAGACATATCAACATAATTCCACTCCTCCAAATCTTTAATTCCCAAACCTCCCTCTGTGAATGGAGTACAAAAATTTGTCCAATCAACTTTGCTACCTCCCCTATTCGAGTCAGAGCTTTTCCTTAAAAGTCTTATAATAATAGTAGAGAGCTCCTTAAGCACTGATTTGTGAAGGACAAAGTGAGAAGCCCATAAGACATAAGTTTAGAACAAAACTAATTTGATGAGCTGCAATCTTCCTGCAAATGAAAGAAATTTTGTAGACCATGTTGCAACTCTTTGAGTGAGCTTAAACACCAGCACCTCACAGTCATATTTAGAACAATGATCTTTTAGATATATTAGGTAATAAACTAGAAAGAGAACCAAACTTCTCCAAAGCCTTCATTAAACAATTGACATAAGTTAGATCACCAAAAGAGAACAAAAGAATATCATCAACAAAGAGTAAGCTTGTAATTTGTTGAGTTTGACATCTCCAATGAAAATTAAAATCCTCAATAGCATTACGTTGAAGTAAAATACCATTCAGCACTTTCATGGTAAGGATAAAAAGGTAAAGAGACAAAGGATCCCCTTGCCTAATGCCCCTTGAGCTAGGAAAATAACCCTATAAAGCACCATTGATATTGATTGAAAACATTGAGGAAGAAAGACATGTCATAATGAGATGAATCCAATTATCAGGTAAGTTCAAATCTTGGAGAGTAACCTTGAGGAAAGACCATGAGATAGTATTAAAATCTTTGGTTAGATCCACCTTTAGAGCAACTCTTGGAACCCCATCATCCTTGTGATAGTCATACAATAGTTCTTGAGTAAGAAAAGTATTAGTAAAGACATTTCTCCCTAGAATAAAAGCTCCTTGATTTGAACCCACACACTTATCCAAACAAAGTTTGAGCCTATTTGCAATTATCTTAGTAATACACTTGTAAATCATGGAACATAAAGAAATAGGTCTAAAGTCTTTCACATAAGTTGGATTTTCCACCTTAGGGACTAGAGTGATAATAGTGGAATTAAAAAGCCAAGCTTGTTTGAAAAAGCCAAGTTGGATTTTCCCAGAATGGAAAAAAGCCAAGATAGCTTTTGAAACCTCATCTCCAATAATAGGCCAAGCTTGTTTGAAAAACAAAGCATTAAATCCATCACAACCAGGAGCTTTCCCATCCTTTAAACAAAACATAGTGGCTTTGATCTCATCCATGATGGTAGGCCTAGCAAAGTGAAGAAGCTGATCTTCTGAAAGTGGAGTGCTGATGTAAGGACTGACATCAAGGTTAGTAGACTCCCCTTCTCTAGCTTTCAAGATACTAGCATTAAAATTCACAATCTCAGCATTAATCAAAGCTGGCTCCTCAAGCCTAACTCCATCATGTGAAGTAATAGACAAAATGTTATTATGCTTCTTCCTAACAGTAGCTACTTTATTAAAGTATGAGGTGTTTTTATCTCCAAGTTGAAGGCACTGGATTCTGGATTTCTGTCTACACAAGGATTCTTTTGCAAAAGATAAGTGAATATAGGAAGCAAAACAACTCTTATCTTGAGCTTTTATCCCTTAAAACCAAGATCATTATCCAGATGCACATGGATTTTCTTTAAAGCCTCATCAGCAGCAAGAACTCTTGTATGTAAGTCATTGTAATGGCTAGAGTTAAGATGATTTAACTTAGTCTGTAGAACGTTCAATTTTTGAGTAACCCTAAACATGAAAGAGCCACTAATGTCCTTAGACCAAACCTTCTGAACCAAGTCCATAAACCCATGATGATGAAGAAGATAATTGTTAAACCTAAATGGAGAGCCTTTTCTCAGAACAACAATATCCATCTTATGTAAAATAAGAGCATGAGCAGAAACCCTTCTAGCCTCAAAGAAAGCCTCTGAATTAGGGAAAGAATTATACCAAGCTTCATTCACCAAAACCCTGTCAAGTTTCCTAAAAACTATTGAGTTAGTCCAAGTGAAGTGAAGACCTGAGTGTCTAAGATCTAAGAGAGAGGCTTCCATTAAACATTCACAAAACTCCTAATGAGCTGCATCCCAAACCAAAACACCACCAAAATTTTCATGGGGATATTTAATAGCATTGAAATCACCTGTAAGAACTAGAAGAAGATGAGCATAGGAGTCTGCAATTTGCAATAAATCTTACTAAAGAGATCTTCTGCCCAAATGATCATTGAAAGCATAGACAAACCCTCCTATACACTGCAAAGAGCTATAAAGAAAGGAGATATCACATAGAATGAGTTGAGCAGTCCTTTTAATAACATTGAGAGCAAGCTTTTAGGGATCCCAAACAACTCATAATCTACCATTATGAGCATAATCATAATTATGAACAAAATTCCAATACCAACCCCCAGCCAGACACTTCATAATTTTCTCAGTTTTGGGCTCTTTATCCCTTGTTTCAATCAAACAAAATAGAGAAAAATTCAACTTTTTGATCACTTTCCTAACTTCATTCTGCCCATCAGAGGTATTTAAACCTCTAACATTCCATACACCAAAATTCATGGGAAAAAAAAAGAAATGTATAACATTCAAGAGGAGAGAAAACCTCAATCATGCTTTAGATATGATAGGAGCCAAATATCATACATTTAAGACTCCTAATTATACATTGTTATGTTTATGTTTATCATTATATTCGTCCTTTTATATAATTTTTGTGTTTTGAGACATTTCAAGCCACACCGTGTAAAACGAGTTAAATTCGGTGAAATAACTGGATTTGTGATTCAAGATCGTTCGAGAGACGGAACCATGGATAAAAAGACCTATAAAGTACCAAAAACAAGTCAAGAATGCAAAAAGAAGTGAAAAGGAATGAAGTCGAGACGAGAAACGAAGCAAAAAAAATGAAATACGAAAACACAAGGTGAAGAATTACCGAGTACTCGGTAATGCCTTTACCGAGTACTCAGTATAGTGAAAAAGTGCGCGAACTTGCGCGAAGGAGGAAAAATGACGAGAGAGTTTGGCGAACTTGCACATCTTTGCGCAACCACCGAGTACTCGGTGGAATCTTCACTGAGTACTTGGTGAGCCAAGTTGAAGAATTCAAAGCTACAAAATTAGCCTCATATTTAAACCACCATAACCTGATTAAAACATCATTAAACTGAGTAGTCAAAAGCCTAAACTCATCTCCATGAAGACAGCTTTCCAACGCACTTTGATTCATGCAAAAATTCATTCCGTAGCTCCAGATATGATCAAAACAGTACAACAAGTCGAAACTGAAAATCACATGCGGGGCAACTTTGAGTACTCAATATAATTTCACCGAGTACTCGGTATTTGGACAACTTAAAATCAATGGGTGGACCCCGTTTGACTTGGTTTGCACTTCAATACACCTTAGGACATATTTTGAGTATATTATGATCAAATTTCACTTCTTTTCAAATCAATTCACAAAAGAAAAGGATTTACTTGATAGTGAAGCAATTCGTATCCAAACAGGACTTGATCAACCTCTATAAATTAAAGGGTTGGGTTCATAGTTCTGTATCTCTCTATCTACCCTCCATATACTTCATCTTACATCTTTCCAATGGGATGTGGAACGAGAGTTCATAAGTAAATTCTTTCCATTAAGTAGAACCTATGAGATACAGGATGCTATATTTAGTTTTTTACAAAAAGAGGGAGAACAATTTCATGAGATGTGAGAACAATAGAATGAACTTTTGAAGGAGTGTCCGCACCATAAAATACCAAAAACCGAATTGGTGCACATATTTTATAAAGGGCTTAATGAGTCTTGTAAACAAATGGTAGATAGGGCTTGTGGAGAAATATTTTTTCTTAGACCGGATGATGAACTTTGGAAGTTATTTGAGGATTTGAGCGAGAATTATTATCAAAAAACGTCAATAGCTAGAGGGCCTACGATGATTCTTAAGAGATCTGAGGACGTGTACAAAAACATATCTACAAAAATTGATAAGATGGGCCAAAAGCCAAACCAATCCATGAATCTCACAAATTATTCACATACAAACGTTTCTCCCTTATATTCTAAATTCTCCTACGTTGCCAACAATTGTCCAATGATGTACTAAAATAATGAGGTAATACCAAAGGAATTTAACACCACCTTTCCCAAAACAGCCTATAATTCTTATTCTAATGCATATAACTCGGGTTGGAATGATCATCCCATTAGTAATAATCAAGTAAATGTCCAATTTTATCCTCATCCATCTAATAAATTCCAATTTGAGGAATCAAATCAATATTTTTCCCAAGAGTCATTGAGTTTTGAAGATAAGGTTTTAGCAGCCCTATAGAATATTGAAATAACCACTTGTGAGTCTGAGGAGATTACACCCAAGGTAGACAATTCATACTTACAATTGGACAATCAAGAATTTTATTTGTATGATTTAAATCAACCTCAGAATGAAGATTTTTTTATGGATCAAATTCCAAGTCTACCTCCCCAATCAAACCATTTTAAAGATAGAGTTTTAACTGCCCTTAACACGTTAGAAGCTGAATCACAATTACTCTACTCTCATTCACAATCCCTTTGTAAGTCAGAAACCCAAGTAGGGCAACTAGCTAGTGCTTGAAATAGAAGAGAAGAGGAACGACCACGTCAAGTGGTAGTTGATACAATGACCCAAGGTATAGTTGAACTAGGATCCCTTAATGATGAAGAGGAAACTAGTCCAGCCAATATAAATTATGACGAGGAGAATGAGGATTACAATTAAATGGAGGAACAATTCGAGGCAACAAATGAAATCTCACAAGAAGAGTGGACACAAATCACTCCCTTACCACAATAGCCAATTGAGACATCATGTGAATTTAGAGAACCATTTCCCCAATGTCTTGAAAAACAACTCCACGATAATGAACAAGGAAGGGAGGAATACTATGAAATAGAGGAGATTGACGAGGTGATGGATGACACATTACCTCATACAGTGAGGGAAAATTCGTTGGGCATAAATAATAGATATGGGATGGACATAGAGCATGATAAAGGAGGTAAGTTATATGATGATTATTATTTGCTTGATGTCATGTTCATTGCTAAATATCCACAATGGACACCGATTAACGACTCACTTCCCACACTTGGACCGACATTTGGTGGATACGTAGAGGAGAGAAAATGTGTTAGATAATACAATTAGATGCGGTCTTGCCAAAGACAGTAAAGATTGGTGTCGATAATCCGGAATTGTATATTAATTAGATTTTCTATTCTTTTTGCATGTGTTATGATTTCTTTTATTTTGAGGAATGTTTGTAGGATTACTTTAATAATTTTTGATGGTTAGATGGATTTTTTAATTTGTTTTTTAAAATTCTTAATTAAGGTTCGTTTATTAGGAAAATTCTCACCCCTATGATAAACTCCAATACGGGCATAATAATATAAGTTTAGGGGGTACGTTTTCAAAAAAAAAAATTCTAATTTTTTTTTATTACTATATATACTAATTTTATATATACATACATATGTATAATTTTTATATATCTATTTTATTTCATTTAAATTATCTATATAAATACAAATTGTTTTATTAATTTTCACACTTCTATACATATATTTATCTATACTAACTTCTTATATATATACATATGTATAATTTTACTATATATATATATATATATATATATATATATTACTTTATTTCAATTATGTTTATTTAGAAAAAAGTAAAAAAAAAATATATATAGAGAAAAATAATTTTTATAAATTTAATACTTATACATATATATATATATATATATACACACTAAGTTATTATATATATATACTTATATGTATAATTTTAATATATATATATATATATTTAGTTTAATTAATTTAGGGTACTAATAGATAAAAATATGAAATTAAAATAAATTTTGAAAATTTTGGTACAAGAACTACCGAGTACTCAGTAGAATCCCTACTGATTACTCAGTGGAACCTGGAAAATATTTTATGACTTATTCTTATATATATATATATAATTATATATAATTAATTATTTTATATTTTATTTTCAAAATAGGATTTTGACTATAGTGAATTAGTATTTTTATATATTTTAAATAATTTTTAATTTAGGAAAAGAGAGTTCTGAAAAATTTCCATAAATACGGATTCCTTTTTAACCTTGGAAAATTATGCATTAAAGCTTGTTACCTTCTTAAGAATTTCCAATTCCACACTTTCTATTCCAGATTTTATGTCATAACTCAATCATTCCTCTCCTAGAAGGGAGTTGGATTTAGGTCTATAAATATAGGGCCTCCTTTATTCATTCTTTCACAACTCATTCAATAATTTTAGAAAAGGAGAGTAGTAGGAATTTTTATTTCACATCCGAGTCTTAAGAGTTAGTAAGACACTATGACTATTGGAAGTTTAAATGCGGAGGAGATTAGGACAGCTACCCCAAAAGAGGAATAAAGTGAATCTGTAGTATAAGGAATGGATTAGAAATTTTATTGATTTCTCTCTTTACTTTTAACTATTTTTATTTTCTTTTTACCAAATCAGTTTAGGATTGGTTTTATCCATGTTTTGCATTTATTTTATTTTATTTTATTACAATTTTACTTTATAGGATTATAAGCCCTTAAGGTCAAATCATGAGTGCAATTATTAATAAAATTCATTTCCCTTGAAAATTTGTTGTTTACCTTAAATATTTTGGTTTATTCAATGATTATCTCTCCACTTTATATGATCTTGGGTATTGCATTGTCACGCCCCGAATTTCCTAGGACTCCGAAACCCGAGCCTAAGAACTAAGGGAGTGAACGAAAGTGAAAGAGAAGAGAACCAATAACATTTAACCATCAAACACCCACAAAGGTTTACAATGAATGCTCAGATACCAAGCTGTAACGTCCCTAGCTCTGATATCATGCTGTCACGCCCCTAAA
Organism: Cornus suecica; assembly: GCA_963922005.1. Taxonomy (NCBI): domain Eukaryota; kingdom Viridiplantae; phylum Streptophyta; class Magnoliopsida; order Cornales; family Cornaceae; genus Cornus; species Cornus suecica. Next base: position 39,405,824 of record OY998238.1, on the reverse strand, counting down.
GGGTGACGCAAGCCAAGCAACCACTAGAGTCAATAATAACAAGGATAGACACATGGAATAACAATAAAAATATACTCCATGCTAACACGAATACTGAAAACTCAATAGTATCCTCAGATACCAACAGACACGCTCCTAAATCCCTAAGACTCCCGAACTAGGACATCAAAGGAATCCAAGATGTGATCCTTAACACGAATGACCAACTAAGACATCATTAACCAAGAAAACACATGGATTAATAATAGAAATGGTATATTCCATACCCAAATGACTAACAAAACTAAGCAGCGGAATCTAACGAAAATCCGACAGAGTTCCGTTTGTAAATGGAACATCCGGACAACAACCACAACACAATAACCTGCCCAAAGCAATTCAATAATCACAATGGCTTCCAAGCCCCACATTCATCAATTCTACTAGGGCCGAGGTAGTGGAAAGAAACCAAAACCCCTCCAAACCCTCTAACATTAACAGAGCCACAAATGCTCGAATAAGAATACAGTAAAGCACCTAGCTGTGCAGAATAAATACAATAATCTCCTGAAAGAATAAATACAGGAAGTAAAAGATACATCAACAGGGATATGCCAACAGACCGGCTCCCAAAAGAAATACATGATAATCCCATAACAATGGGTAAAGAAGCTGAAAGAAGAATACTACCGTCCCCAAACCCAGTCGCGCTGCAACCATAACCGCATCACCCAACGCAACTCCAAACCTGTAACAAGAAAACTAAGGAAAACTGCCATTGCACCGCATCCTGCCCATAGCCGTATAATTCCTGCAACCTGGCGTGTGAATACCAGGGGGCAAGTGAAATACCCCTGTGAGCAAATAAGCTCAGTGGGAAAGAATACTCTAACTACCACATCCTCTGATAGTTTAGGTAAAGCTAAACCGTCTAATAAGATATAAATAGCCCAACTAGTCCCATCCACGCAAATCCAAGTCACACGCTCATATACTATCGTAAACTAGTATACATAAGTATATAGGGAATATATATATATACACATATATATATATATATAAATACACAACATGAGTCTCTAAAACTCGTACTCCAAGTACCCAACACCAGTAGTCTACACTACTCTCACCAACGTACACTAGGTACACAACAACCCAAGTCAAATCTAACAATCATCAATGCTCACCACGCTAACCACCAAATTCAACAGAGGGAAACACACTCACCTCTAATATCCACAGGAAACAAAATCCACCAATAGTACCAAGGAAGGCTCAAATCCTACACCCCGATAACACAGGAAGGAAAACACCCACGTCCTTGCGTACTAACACAACCATAATCAATATATATATATATATACACAATATATATATATAACAAATCTCATCCCAGTCCTAGGGAAAATCTACCTCTCAAAGGCTAGATCACCTCAATCATATCTCTTACTCAATGCCTTAAATCACATCATCACATTTACCTCATAACACTATCATCAATATATATATAACAAACCTCAATTGCTATCTCCAACAATATTAATAATTCACCAACACTCTCACTAAGGATAAGAAAAACCACGTAAGAGCCAAGAACCCAAGCAAGGGAAAAGAAGTCCCAATGCTACACCAACAGATAACCGAGACACAATGTCAAGGTTAAGAATACCCAAACAAGGAAAGAACACCACGAATGAACCAGAAAGGAACACCACAAGTGGACAAGGGAACCAAAAGCGAATGGCCGAGTATGAAAGTAAATAAAAGAGGAATCCCAAGGATTTCCATAGTTTTTAAGAAAAAGGTTTTTAAAACTCAAACCATTTCATTCGGCATCCATGCCCCTAACAAGTGAAAAACCCCAATCACCTAGATGGTGACATCAACAACCCAAAGAAAAGGAAAGGCAACACTATAAGTGTGCACTGGACAACACCAAGCCTCCTAACCGAGACTTAGAACGATCCGAAGAAAAGGTGAAACAAGAAACCACCTTTCAAAATACTACAAGTCGAGATTTTGAGAAAGAAGTCTCAAAATCTCAGAATCTCGAGACAAGTGATAAAATAGTTTTCTTTTTAGAAATCACACAGTAAAAATGACCGTCTTGCCCCCGGTCTCCGTCAGTTGCCATCACCGGCTTTTAAAAGTTGAAATCTTTTCAAAGAAGATCCTAAGATCATTTTATAAGGTATTAAAACTTTTCATTTCTACGGGGGTAGGCGAAAACGGATTTTTCCCTTTAAATACAAGAGTTGACTTCAAAACTTAGGAAACACCGTTTTCGAAATGACAGCCAATAAGAGAAAACACAACTCTATAGAATCAAATGACAACACCAGGAAAAGGTTCGGCACCACGCCGTAACCGACAACTCAAGGAATAACATACAAGTCAACGACCACGTACTAGTGTACAAAACACAGTACAAGAAATGCTTAGGGGAATGAACTAAGCACTATAAACCACGCTACAGTACCCTAAGTACTTAATAGAACTCACCTCAACCATAACCTCTTATCTCCCAATCAAAATCTCAGTTACAATTGATAACATATTCCTCAAAAGTGAAAGGCACCTAAAGGTCCATACTACAACTCACAATCTCATCACCCGCCTTCTCGAAGGCCCCAAATCATAACTGATACTAAAATCAATCTCGGATCTCAAATCTCTAACAAGTCACACAGCCAACCAAAATCACCAAACTACTAACCACAATCACAAGACTACTAAGCACAGTCACAAGACTACTAACCACAATCACATGGCTACTAACCATAATCACAAGGCTAATAACCATAATCACAAGACTGCTAACCACAATCACAAGGCTACTAACCATAATCACAAGGCTACTAACCATAATTACAAAACTATTAACCACATTCTCTAAGGCATTACTCCACCTCAACTCAACCTCAATTCTACAATCCATCTCTAACTTCAACTAACCACAGAAGTCACCAGACCAATATACTTAACCTCCCCTACGGGCACAAAAGTATACAACACAAGTATAAGGATATACGCCTCGTTTATACTTTAATAATTACTTCTTTTAAATTCCCGTTTTCACATTTATCACTTCCAACTGAGCATTTTATAAAATGAATTCATTTTGCATATTCATAAATAATCATGCTCCAACACATATATATATACATATCAATAAATCACATGCTGATATGCAACGCACCGTACTCACAGACCGCCTGTGGTACACACACACAAAAACACACCCTACCAAAGGGTCCTGGATCATTATCCACCATTCCCCTAAGTCTGCAGGCTCACTAGGGAATGTGGACTCATCGACCCGTACATCCCAAGTGCTTTTGACACTTACACTTTTAATCGGGAAGACGTTCTCCACGACCTAGTCGCGCACTAGGGCCTTGGACTATATGTCCTCCCCCTATCGTCTGCATTTCTCAGTTTTTTAGTTCTGTGGGAGCAAGAAGCACCCCCTGGCCAGTTGTTTCGACGATCCAAACACAAACGTCTACATGTGCACCACGTACACAAAGGAAGTAGACCACACCAAATAAATCTCTCTGTAAATGGTGAAATCATGCAACACATGCACCAACACCCATGTCTCACAATACATGGTGTACACAAATAAATAATGTCCAACATAAATATGTAATGCACCATATTTATGAAAATACCCACATGGTAATATCAACATAAATCTCAAATCTCTGTACATGCTTTTAAAAATATATATTAAAGCATTTAAATCGTGAGAAAATAGATTCATGTTCTAAACAATATATTTTCTTTAATTCTTTAGAAAATATTTCAATTTCAATTAACATGTCCTTTTAAATAATTTAAACAATTATTTCACGTATACCAAAAGGATCCTAGCACATCGTCTAAGCTTTTCGAATCTCTAATAACCCATTTAAATTCGTAAGGATTTCTAAACCGTCTATTCTTATTTAATTTAAATAAGAATATTATTTAATCACATAGGAATAATTTAATAAATTTTCTTAAATTAATTCCTAAGCCCCATTCTGATCCTAAACAATTTATAGATATTTAAACTAGCAATTTAATACATCTATAATAAATTAAATAAGGGTTTTGCACCCCTAAACTACTTCAATAATGCGGAGTGAGAAATATAATTTCCCACCTAATTTATACGTTACAGAATAGTCCGAACAGCACAGTACCGGCGTCCGAATATGAAGCCCGCCGACCAAAATCGTCCAAAAACTATTTCGAATATATCGAAATGTCCGTCTCGACAACCTATACGATATATATGAAGCCCATTAATAATCGGTTAATTAATTGGGTTAAATCTAAAATACCCCAAACGAAATCTATAACCTATAAATGCGATTTCCGGGCAAACCATTTATCCTAAAATCACGAACTTAATATATATCGAATACCATGTATATACGGAGCTACTCACCGAAAATCGGCTCAAACCGATCACCGGAAGGTCGCCGAAAAAATTGGCCGAAGCCCAGCCGAACACGCCCCTGTCCACGCGCTGCTACACGAACCAGTGCGCCTCCCGTTCCGGCGACTCACGCCGCCCGTGCCGCAGCCTCTCGCCACCAGCGCCGCCGCCGTCCACAGCCCAGCAGCCCCTCGCCGTCGTTGCTCCCAACCAGCTGCAACCGCCGGTCATCCCTCAGCCGACTCTGCTCTTCCTCTCTCGCCATGACCGGCGACTCTCGCTCTCTCTCTCTCGCCTGACCTGCGACCATGGAGGTGGAGGAAGGTGGTTCAGTCGTTCGCCTGTGGAGAAGGAGAGGAGCAGATCGTCTGATGGCGTGTAGAGAAGAGAATGAGAGTAGTTGGTCTGTTGTAGCGTGTACATATATACATATATATGTACTAATTGCACAACTAACCCCCAACTTCTTTATAATTGCAAAATGAACCCCACTTTAATGATATATATATATATAATTAAATATATATATATATATAATAAGTCCCAACAATTACCGGAAGCCTCGAAATAATATTGAGTCAACCCGTAAGTCCACAGGACGCCCAATAAAATATATCGGTGTAGGAACCCAAATATCGGAACACTTAAACAAGACCGACCAATTAAAATGTGTCGTCATCCAATCGAGACACTAATCATTAAACGTCGAATGATACCGCGTAGTCGAGAATAAGAATTCGCGTAGTGTCGTCCAGCCGACTTTAAAACTAAACGCGAAAAATTTACAGGTATCAAATACCAAGAATAAATAATACGTCACGAACAAGTGACGTCATTAATGAAATTAAATTAAAATTAATTTCAGGAAAAAGGAATATAACACGGGGTGTTACATGCATAGTGTTTTAATTATTTGAATAGATCATTCACAACAAGCTTGGGGGAGATATAAGCAATACAACGAAAGTAACCGGAATTACGCAATATAAGGGCGGTAACAATTTATTCCTTTATTTATTTATTTTATTAGACCATGAGGACATGGTATGCTTTAAGTTTTTTTTTTTTTTTGGGGGGGGGGGGGGGGGGGAATTAGTTATTAGATGCCTTAAAGGAATGAGAAAAATAAAAAATTTGAAAATTTTGTATTAAGTTCTTCATTCGAAATATGTTATTGAGTCAAGTATGAGTTGATTTGTGTACATGTTATGACTAGAAATTTATTATGTATGCAACTATCGCACTCATGAGTATATAATAGTTTAATTAAACTAAAATATTAAGACGTTGTCCACATGAGTGAATAGATGAGTGAAATTGAAACCGAGAAAGATAGTTTTGGCCTATAAATCACATGCACACATTATTTATGGAAAAACTAATTAACCTTTGACTATGTAGTTGAAAAAATAGTTTTGTTTCAATGACAAGGGGAGAAGGGGAGTAGAAAAGAAAGAAAGAATATATATATATATAAGTAGTATGGAGAAAAGAAAAATATGAAAAAATAATAAAAATGAAAAAAGTAGTTCTTCGATATGAGTAATCGGGCCTTAGTATCACTAATATCATTGTTCGCGTAAAAAGGGGAGAAAACTAATGAACATAAATCCCATGGAAGAAGTTCGGGCCAAGTTGGTTGGGACTAAAAATTCTCACTGGGAAGTCCGGAGACTTAGAAAGAAAAAAATGGATAAAGATGAAAACATTATATTGAAGTTGTGTCATGGAAAAACTTGATTAATCAAGCATAAGAAGGGAGATTAGTCTACTATAGAGAATGTTCACAAAAACACGGAAAGCTATGTGAATCGGCTGTAGAAATTAGCAAGTTTATTTCACTACTGTGGGGACCATTCTTTTAAATTTAATTCATGATAATTATTGTGTATGAGTGAGTGGGGATAACTTGTATGCATTTTATTCTGACGAAATTATGGTATTTGCATGATTAATGATTATTTGATTTTATGAGCAAATGAGAATAAAAAATGAAGAATGAAAGAATTTATGGGTAGTATATTTAACCATCACGAGAATTCACTCGTCCACTCGGTATTGCTGAGGGGTTTAAAAGTATTATTATACGTACTAAGTGTAATCGTACACCTACACAAAAGAAAATATTAAATAGTTTAGTTAGTTAGTTTAGATAGTTTAGTTAGTTATTGATATGACGTCAGGTGTGTAAAAATATGTAGTTAAAAATGACACATTAACGACGCTAGGTTTTACCCTACGCAAGCGTACTTATCAATTGTAGAATAGCAAATCGGCTTGAGTAAGGGATATCGATCCCATAGAGACTGAGATTGTTCACTTTAGCAATTCAAAAACATTTAATTATATTTCTGAAAATTGTTTGCTTTGGGTTGTCAAAGACAAAATTATATATTTTAACTAATAATTATCTAAAAAGCAAGTAAATTGGTTGTGATTCAAATGAGAGAGAAAACTAGGGTTTTCATCACTCCACCACTAACCGCATAATATAGTTCATTACTGGTTCAACTGTAAGAGGGCGATCCATAACTGTGAATCAGGTCGTATCGCAGATAGCTAAATACTACCCCAAAAAAGAGTACCATCAACCGGATTGCGACAACCCGTCTCATGACTGACCTAACTAGTACATGCCAATTATCCTACTCTAATCTACTCCTAATGCATGAAAATAAACTAAAGCATGTCTATATTAAATCGCCAAGGCACGACCTGTGTCAACCTAGGGTTTCAAGTTTCATTACCACCATTGTGTAGAAAACCAAGATTAAGCATTTGAGTTCCAGCCCATATTGAATAATCATAATTGTGGAAAATAATATATTTATTCCATCTAAGATAAGAATTTAGAATAAACATATAATTTTATATTGCAAATCAGTACGGTCTCTTAACTACTACAATCATCACAGTATGGTCACAGTTTCCCCTCGTTTACAATTAAAAACAATAAAAGAACTACATTACTTGGCTAGGGTTTTACTAGAAAACCCTATATACCGAGTTAGTTGGCCATGGTAGAAGGTGACTGCATCGTTGATGTAGAAACGCTCTCCATAGTCTTGTTCGTCGGATCTCTAAGTTTGAATATGGTTCTCAACAGCAGAAATTCTGAATGAATGAACGTCTCACATAATCAACCAACCTCCAGAAAAATATATATCTCTAATCTATCTCACGTCTGATGTATGGTCTTGTATATATAGGCAATGGCATAGAGATGCTCTTTTCAGTCTTTTCACTCTAAAAACTCATCAAAACCCTAAATATAAGTGTATATACATGTATACAGAGGTCTGGAGTCGAGGGCATATCTTCCAATTAAGCACGGGGTGAAACAGGAAAAATCACGCAAAAATCCTCAAAGTTGTCGCACTTACGCTTGGGGGCTATGCTTCAAGCGTAGGTCCAAGCGTAGATTTTGAAATTCTAGCCACATTTTGGTACTAGAAGTGTAGACACAAGCGTATGGTTTTTATGGAAAACCAATTTTCTCCGTGAATGTGCCAAAACGTCCGTCTCGAACCCACGATACTTTTTGCTAAAGATGACGGCTTTTGAAAATGCTATTTTTGCCTTCCGGGAGCCATTTTTGTCTTAGACTGCCTCTTTGATTGTCATCTTGGATAGAAATAACACACTCTTCAGTTAATTCACCGAAGTTAGCTCCATTTCTTCACTAAGCTCCTGAAACATGCATTAACACGCAAACATCATAAAAATACCAAATAATGAAATGAAAAAACGTAACAATAGTGAGTTAAGGGGTCAAAATGACTAATATTTGACACCTATCACACCCCCAAACTTACATATTACTACTCCCTTAGCAATAAACTCGGGTAACTTTTCTTGTGATGATCATTTTACTATAACTAATCTAACAACTCTAACATAATCCCTTGCTTTCGTGAGGGTCGTCGATTACACTTAGCACATGTAACAAGCCTTTTAAACCTCTAGGTTACCCCTAGTGGATGAGTGAAGTCTCGTGAAGGTTTCCAATGATGGTACCAACAAACATCTCAATTCTCTATAGTCACACATTCATGAATTCACAAACAAATTTATTTAAATCATGATACAATGCAAAAGACAGTATGGATGCAAATACTCCCACCCACTACCGAACAACAATTATATCAAGCTTCGTGTCATGAATGGTTCCCACTAAAGTGAATGATTTCGTTACTTTCTACTTAAAATTCAGACAACCTTCCATGATTTTGTGAATATTCAACTACAATATTTCAGTTTCCTTTCTCCTACTTCATTGATCAAACTTTGCCATTTTTCATCAAAACGTAAATTTTCAACTTTCCACTTTTCAACCCTTTTTGTCTTTCTAAGTCTCCTGACTTTCCAGCGAGGATTTTTAATCCCAACCAACTGGCCCCGAGCTTCTTCCATGGGATTTATGCTCATCAGTTTTTTCCCCTTTAAACGCGAACAGTGATATTGGTGATACCAATGTCCAGTTACTCAGATCAAAGAACTACTTTTTGTATTTCATTTTCTTAAATTTTATCAATTTTCTTCATTTCAACCAAAACATCTCCCCATCTCCCCTTTTATTACGGCAAAATTATTTTTCAACTACATATTAAAAATCAACATATTTCTCATATTAAATGTATGCTTGTTCTTATAGGTCAAAATCGTCCTTCTTAATTTCAATTTCATTCATTCACTCACCCATGTAAAACCACATCACTTCACTAACTTGATCTAATCATTACTCTCATGAATGGAAATATCACATTACATAGTACTCATGTATCATATACAAAAACTCAATCAAACTGTAATGCAAAACATTTATGCGTGAAAACAAAAAAAAAATGTTCTAAAATTATTTTTTTTCTGAAATTTTTTATTCCTTGTAATACTATACCCTAATCCCCAAACTTAAATCAGACCATGTCCTCATGGTCAAAAATAAAATAGGAGAATAGATACAGTTACCCTTGAAGCTCAATTATGGATTACAAAGCACTACATGAATCCCCTCCCTCAAACTTGTTGTGGATCACTTGTAGATATTATCAATAAAGCATAAATACTCAATCATAGCAAGGGAAAAGAAATTTCATAATCAATATCCAGAAATCGACACATGTTTTCAAGGAATCAAAGATTCTCTTTTTTTATTATGTTTTTAAAAAATAATAAAAGAAAAATAAAATTTGATTTGGCCTTAAGGGCCTACAATCCTAAAATAAAATAAAAATAAAAAAAACAAAGACGTGGGCTGAAGGGTCTACCATCCCTACAAATAAAATAACCTTAAAATCCTAAACCTAAATCCTAGACCGCCTCTTCCTTCCCTTATTCCAAAGAACGTGCCATTTTTCCCATTATAATATGGCATTGTGACATCTTTTCCAACCTATCACAATCCTCCTTTGGATAGTTCATGATAAACGTCCCACGCTCTTCATTCATCTCCTCTATACAATCCCCAAGTTGCATCTCCATGATTTTGGAGAATAAAAAGGGATATTGAAGATAATACTCCATCTCTCTCCACCCTTTTACTTTTCCGCTCAGAATATCCTATATCCAAATCATGACCTCAAATATTATAGCAAAGAATGACACCCAATTTCCCTTTAGCATACCAAAGAGTATTTTAACCATCGACCTTCCTCGCCAACTTATCTGATGATTCTAACGTGTTTGCGCAGCAATCACACTATCCAAGTAAAGCAAATCTGGTTTCAACCAAAAACTTTCCATACCCTTATCTCCCTCTTTTGGCACATGCACAACACATAGTTCCTTAATCATCTCGTCATCCATGTATGGCCATTCTTTCGCTTGTAGGAAAAATTCTTCTTTCAAGTGATCCAAACATCTTAATGGGATGTTCCAAGCTTGTGCAATTATTTTCCTAGTCACCTTTATCGGTTCACTCCATTCTGACACTTTAGCCCATGCTACCTCATATCCTGGTGGTCCATCAACTGTCAATCTCTCATAAAATAGTTTAACCAACCTAGGATACACCTTATGTCCAGCTGGGTACTGTAAACGGTTCAATCCTCTTTTGCGTAGGATTGCCTCTCCAAAAATTGGTAATGGATTCATGAGCTCGTTTGGATTGAAATCCAACTCATACTGTAATCGACATAACATGAATGGTCTCAGCATGCTTCTTTTTCTTTTTCGACTCAAAACCTCCATAGATGTGCTTTCCTCAAGTCGCTCCATCTCCCTTCCACGATTGTCTTCAATAGTCGATTGCTCATCATTCTCAATTAACTCCTCCGGATCATAATAAGGTTCATATTCATTCCCCTCATGATCTCCCGCAAGAGAAATAGAAGATGGAACAGAATATGATGATGAACTAGACATCTTTATGGCTTTCTTAGATAAACCCTAGTTTGAAATTTTTGAGAATTATGTGACTCAAGGGCTGTATTTATAAATGAATGATGTAGGGTAATCGAAGAGGAGAATAATCCTAGACAAATGATCCACAAAAACATTTTCTAAACCCTTCTTATCATTGATTTCCAGGTCGAATTCTTGCAACAACAGAATCGACCGAATCAGTCGGGGCTTAGAATCTTTCTTTGTCAGCAAATGCCTCAGAGTGGCATGATCCGAGTAAACGACAACCTTGGTGCCTAATAAATATGATCGGAATCTATTAAAGGCGAAGACAATTGCCAACAACTCCTTCTCGGTAGTTATGTAGTTCATCTGATCTTCATTCAGAGTCCTACTAGCATAGTAAATAACATATGACAACTTTTCTTTTCTCTGACCCAACACAGCTTCTATGGCGTAGTCAGATGCATCACACATGAGTTTAAATGGTAGAGACCAGTCTGGCAGACGAATAATCGAGGTTGATGATAGTTAAGCGCGCAGCTCCTCAAAGGCATAAAGGCACTCTTTGTCAAAAATGAAAGTAGCCTCCTTAGCCAATAAGTTGAATAGCGGCCGGGCGATTTTGCTGAAATCTTTGATAAACCTTTGTTAAAACCCGACATGGCCCAGAAAAGAGCGTATCTGGTTAACACGTGGGGAAGGAGGCAGTTTTGAAATTAACTCCACTTTTGCTTTATCAACCTTTATCCCTCGCTTTGATACAATATGGCCCAATACTATCCCCTCTTGAACCATGAAATGTCTTTTTTCCCAACTTTGGATCAGATTCATCTCCTTGCATCTCTTAAGTACCATTTCTAGATGTCTCAAACATTCTTCAAAAGTTTCCCCAAAAAATGAAAAATCATCCATGAACACTACAAAAAATTTCTCTACCATGTCAGAGGATATATACATCATACACCGTTAGAATGTTGCTGGCACATTACATAAACCAAATGGCATCCGTATAAAAGCAAAGGTGCCATACAGACAAGTATAGGTTGTTTTCTCCTGATCAACAGGGTCAATCACCACCTGATTGTAGCCGGAATACCCATCTACAAAGTAATAATAGCTCTGCCTGGCTAATCTCTCTAGGATTTGATCAACGAATGGTACTGGAAAATGATCTCTCCTGGTATTCAGATTGAGCTTTATGTAATCAATACACACACGCCATCCCGTGGTCGTGCGTTGTGGAATTAGCTCACCTGTTGAGTTTGGCACCACTGTGATGCCCAACTTCTTCGGCACCACTTGAGTTGGACTCACCCATGTGCTGTCAGAGATGGGATAAATGATACCCGCATCTAATAATTTTACCATTTCTTTCATCACCACCTCTTTCATATTGGGATTCCGCCTCCGCTGCATCTTTCTTGATGGTTTTCCATCCTCCTTAAGGTGTATGTGATGCATGCAAATCGAAGGGTCTATGCCTTTCAAATTAGCAACACTCCATCCTATTGCCTCTTTGTTCTCACTCAAAACCTTTACTAGACTTAATTCCTGTTTCTCCATCAATTTTGAAGATATAATTACATGAAGAGTCTCATCGAATCCCAAGAAAACATACCTCAGCTTTTGAGGCAATTCATTGAGTTCCAAGGCAGGAGGAGTAGTTAGAAATGGAATTGGTGGAATATTTGAAACTATTAGAAGTGGTTCAACCTGCTCTCGCCATGGTTTAGTGTATAATGCAATCTCTATTGCCTCAAGCTCTTCATTTTGCAGCTTCCAACATGCCTCCCAATTAGCGACTTCCTCATTTGGCTTTTCTCCAGTCATAAATGACTCCAACACGTTTCCTTCCAAGATTTGAGTTCCAAAATATGATATAATATTATCTAGTTCATCGCACTCATTAATCTAAAAAACATTCCCCAGATTCAGGCAAGTGGTGACTTCCTTCGAACACATTCATCTTGACCTTCATATTGCCGAATGTCAGATCCATCGCTCCAGTTCTGCAATTGATGCATGCATTTGCCGTAGCTAAGAATGGTCTTCCTAATATTACTGGAATGTGCATCTTCGCGTCAGGGACAGGTTCTGTATCCAGGACTACAAAGTAAACCGGAAAATAAAACTTGCCCACTTGCACAATGACATCTTCAAGCACTCCTCTTGCCTGTTTGACTGATCAATCGGCAAATTGAAGTACAACCGATGTGGGACTGAGCTCACCCAACCCTAGCTATTGGTAGACTGAATAAGGAAGTAAGTTAATACTTGCACCTAGATCAATAAGAGCTCTACCAATTTCTTGGTCACCAATGACACATGGAATAGTGGGAGCACCAAGATCTTTCCTCTTAGGTAAAGTATCGCTTAAATGCAATGAACTCACTTGCTCAGTGAAGAGTATTTTCGTTGGATTCTTTCCTTTTTTTTCCGCTTTTGGGTGCAAAGATCCTTGAAAAACTTAGCATAAGGCAATATTTGGCCAATTACATCTAAGAGAGGTAAATTAATCTTGATTTGTCGGAATGTATCTAACATATCAGATTCTTTCATCTTTCCGTACTTTGCCGGCTCTCTAGGACGTTGAGGAAATGACGTTACCTCCTCATAATGCGCTCTTTCTGGCTCTTCAAGTAATGTCTCATCAACATTGTCCTCCACTGATGGTTGGTCTTTCTGCACTCTTTCAGCCTTTTTCCTTGCAGTTTCCTTCATTTGCTTTTCTTTAGCTTCTTTCTTCTTCTCTTGCTCTGGTTCCTTCTTCTCTGCAACCTTTCCTCATGCTCTGCCTCAACTCGATTCTCTATTTCCTTCCCACATCTCAAAGTCGTGATTGCTTGAACCGACTCATGAGGATTATTAGCAAAATATTCAAGCTCCAATGCTTATTGTGGCTTAGGGTTGACTATTGGTTGACTTGGCTGTTTTCCTGGTTTTCTCACATTCCTCTCATTAGCCATTTTGCCCATCTGCATGTGTAGTTGTGCTAAATATTCAGTATGAATTCATAACTTGTTATAAAAGTCCCTTATGACCTGCTCTAGCCAGCTAGTCAGGAAACTGGGTGGAGGAGTTTGGCTTCTTGGTGGTTGGGCTTGGTAGTTATAGGGTTGCACAACTTGATTATTATTCAATGGGTGAAGCTCTTGTGAATTATTGAATGGTTGTAAAGCTTGTGAATTATTGGAAGGCTGTAAAACTTGGCTTTTATTGAATGACTTGAGGGCTTGGGAATCATTAGATGTTCTTAGTTTGTAGTTAGACTGAGAATTTTTGGCCATGATTTTTGACTGGGAGTCAAATGATTGCTGACTCTGTTGAAACCTCGGTTCTTGGCCATATGATTGTTGTCTTTCAGTATACCTCGGTTGTTGGATGTATAACTGTTGTCTTTCTATGAACCTTGGCTGTTGATTGTATGATTTCCCTTGTTGGAATTTTGGTGGTGGATTTTCCACATTGGTACATTTGTAAGATAGGAGTGGGTGATTTCTAGCATTGGAGGTGTATGAATTGGTGAAATGAGCATTATTGGAGTAGTTCCACGATGTCTTGGCATCAGCAACCATTATCTCCTGACACTGAATTTGGGAATACTCAGCTTCGACTTCATATATCTCTCTAGGAGGGGAATGATTTCGCTGAAGGTATTTATCAATTCTCTTCAATCTCTCTCCAAATAATGACATGGTATCTCTCACATCATAATAATCCACTACATAAGATTTTTTGGATCTCCTATCCTGTTATCCACCTCTAGACCTTAACTCAGATTAATATTGAATTGTGTTTTCACTGATATTATTGAATATCTTCAAGACTTCTTTAGCTGACTTTAAGATAAACTAACCTTGTGTGGCTGCATCTATCAAAGTTTTATGAGTTTTACCAAGTCCCATGTAGAAATTTTTAGCAATATCTTGGTCGGAAAACCTATGATGGGGGCATTTATACAAAATTTTATTATATCTTTCCCATGCATCATGAAAATGTTCGCCATGCAATTGCTTAAAGCTTTTGATTGCATCTTGTGCTTCTAAGGTTTTTCCTATTGGATAGTGCTTTTCTATGAATTCTCTCTTAAGGGCTTCCCAATCAATTTTTATTTCTTTTGCAAATTTGATGTACCATCTCTTAGCTCTCTCTTTCAATGACCAAAGGAATAATCTCACTCGCAAGTCATTTGTGGGGCAAATTGTCAAACTTAACAGTAGAGGCTACCTCTAGAAAATCATTTATGTGCTGGTATGGGTCCTCTATCCTAAGGCCTGAAAATTTTGGAAGCATATTGATCATGCTTGTCTTGATCTCGATGTGTTTCGCTCCTTCCTCTTTTGGAAAATCAGCATAGGAATCGTATCGGGTGCATAATATCCTCTCAGTGATGTCTCTGTTCCCCTTTATTGGTAGGCTCCTCGGTCGGCCATTGTTTCTTCTTGCTGATGATGACGTTTTTCAATAGATCGACGTAAACGATGGAGAGTCTTTCAAATCTCCAGATCGTACTCGACTAATGAAGTGCTTAAATTAGAATGGGTCGGTCTATCGGTCATACGCTATTCAAACAACTATTTTTTTTTTGAACTTTTCTGAAATAAAATCTAATCTAATTTAACTACTTCTAAATTACATAAATTAAAGCAAGAATTAATATGCAAAAATCTAGGCAACTGAAACTCACAAAAGTTCCAAACGCAACTTTAGAAGTTCCGATCTTTCCTTCCACGCTTTTCAGAGTACCTGTTAATCACACAAAAAATTCAATTTAGCTACAGTTACAATAACGCAATGAAAATAAATTACTAAAGCTATTGAACAAAGCTTAGTCCCCGGCAACGGTGCCAGAAACTTGATGTGACGTCAGGTGTGTAAAAATATGTAGTTAAAAATGACACATTAACGACGCTAGGTTTTACACTACGCAAGCGCACGTATCAATTATAGAATAGCAAAACAACTTGAGTAAGGGATATCAATCCTACAAAAACTGAGATTGTTCACTTTAGCAATTCAAAAACACTGAATTATATTTCTGAAAATTGTTTGCCTTGGATGGTCAAAGACCAAATTATCTATTTTAACAAATAATTATCTAAAAAGCAAGTAAATTGGTTGTGATTCAGATGAGAGAGAAAACTAGGATTTTCATCACTCCAACACTAATCGCATAATATAGTTCATTACTGTTTCAACTATAAGAAGGCGATCCATAATTGTGAATCATGTCGTATCGCAGATAGCTAAATACCACCCCAAAAAGGAGTACCATCAACCAGATTGCGACAAATCGTCTCATGACTGACCTAACTAGTACATGCCAATTATGCTACTTTAATCTACTCCTAATGCATGAAAATCAATTAAAGCATGTCGTTATTCGTGCTCTTCATGACCATATATGGTTCCGTCTCTTCTATAAATTCCTCTAGGTCAGAATAATCTTTATTAGCATTATCCATACTAACCCTCCTCGAAATAGAAAAAGAATACCCAATATAATGTTCACTCCTTGAGAATTGTGAATTCTGTCTACGCTATGGATGTATTTATAGATGAATGGAGTAGAATTAGAAGAGAAAAATGATTTAAAACCCTTAATTGACTAGGAAAGGGGAAACAATAACTAATCCAACTTCTATTTGCAGTCTCCTTGTGTGATTAGGGTTACTCTAACAATTCTACATAAATTCCTAAAAATATATTAAACAAATCCTAATACATGTATAAGTACAAAACAGGCCAAAACATCCCAAAAAGGAAAGAATTTTTCAATTATTCTGGCCCACCCATGTACTACCCTACGCTTGGGCATAGGGTAGGGCAAAATTTATTTATTTACTTTTTAATAATCATGACACGCTTTTCAATAACCAACGCACCCCTAAACTTAAACATACACATGTCCTCATAGTGCGAGAATAAGATCACACATACTCAATGTAATACATATGGTAAGCCACTCATATCAGTAAAAGCGGTCAAAACTATCATTTTATACAAAAGAAAAAAATATCACAAACAGTTATAGATGATCGTTAAAGCGGTCACAAAACATTGAAAACTAACTCTCCGCTCTACGATTGATCTCTACTGTGGACAACTAAAACACAAAAGCCTAAAAACAAAATAAAATAAACTAAACTAAACTACAACTACATAGCATCATCTGGAGGTGGTTGTGGTGGAACTGTCACTCCCATATGTCGCATCATAATTTCCCACCCATCCATCATCTCACGGTGCTCACGTTGTCGAGCCTATCTCTTCTCTGTATATGAGCGCTCCAATACCTCAATACGTTGAATCAACTAGTTATACTGAGCCTGTGTCATCATAATAGCACCCCTAGCCGGGGCCTGTGGCGCATCACCTCCTATAGCAGCCTTCTCAGCCCGTGGCACCTCACCATATCATAAAGTGGTGAAAGTGGGTCTAGCATAGGTGGGAACCTCTCCTCTAGCTCTGCAGGGCACTCGTGTGGAATACCCCACGCAATAGCAATACTCTCGGGAATAATCTCAAACTCCTGCCCCTGCACCACTATCACTAGTCGAGTCCCTCTGTTGTAATGCCTCATATGAAGCCATAACTCGCTAATCATATCAGCGTAAATATGTGGTGTAGTTGGGGCTAGGATCTGCAGTAATCTACGCTCCCTCAGTACGCTTATGGTCCAATGTGGAACTTGCTCTATCCGCTCAAGTGGCACAATAGCAAAAGTACGCTCCTGTCAGAACCCCTTCTTCAAAGCCTGGGTCATCAGCATCTCCTTCGATTTCGTGGAGCATTTTCATCTGTAAGAAACGAGGTCACCCTCATCACCATCAACTGTCGGCTCAGGATACGGCACCTTGCCGCGCTCAGCGTCATCCAACTCTGCCTCCTGCTCTATCTGCCCATCCTCACTATCACCACTCTTAGAAGTCTACTCATCGGATGTCTCCGATTCATGTGGTAGTGGTAATGGCTCGGGGACTGGAGCCTATGCCCGGGGTCATAATGGTGCCCTTGGTGCAGCAGGTGGAACTGTCATCCGATATATCTCAAATCTAACTCAATGCCCTCTATTGGTGCAATCGGCCTCTCAGCCTCCTCATCTGACGAATCCGGTGCAACATACAACGGTCTCGGCGCCCAAGTAATATGGCGTATAGGTCGCGTACTCTCCAGGGGTGGTGACCGTGATCTGTCTCTCTGTACTGCCATCCCCGACGTAGATGCTCCCTTAGTAGCCTTCCTTGCTCCTTTTATATGAGTCATTCCTACAGAAATCGGATATTTACGAAAATGAGAAAAAATTGTCCGGACACCGAATCAAACTCATAATTATATCTAAAGTGTTCTAATATGATGATTAAACAGGACCTCATCTCAAAGATTCGATATTCATCCCGCATCTGAAGCAGGAAACCTAACTTTTTTAGAACGGATTAAAACACAATTTTGATCGGTCTCGTTCGTCAATACTAGTTTAGAATAGTTATATTAAGTAATCGAAACCAAAAGAATGGATCAAAACTTACCAAATTGCGAGAAACGGGAAATTCCCCAAAATTGGATTCTAGAGACTTTTTGAGTTCTTCACGTGAATCCGGACACACCACTCACTAATTTGATGATCCGCCATTTAGGAATGATAACATATATTGATATTCGGCTTTAGGAACAAATGGGATTCGATTTGGTGGAGAGGAGAGGGAGAAAAGAGAATTTTGCAATGAAAAGTCACAGGACTGTAGACTGTATATATACAGTCCCGTGACCTATGCTTGGGCGTAGGTCCCAAGGCTATATTTTTTGCTTCGGCCATTTTTGTCTCGTTCTCAATTCTCGAACACTCGAACCTCCCCTATACACACCTATTGATGACGACTATTTCGGACTCGATCTTAAAATTTTACAAAAACTGAATTAAACTACTATTTTACAACTACAAACTAAGATCAAAAGCTACTCTTTATCACTTAGTACCAATGTTTAATTTCCTTGGCTCGACGTTGCCGCCTCTCAGTACTTAGGATCAAAATTATCCAACTCCGGTGCTGGTTCTGTTAGATCAACTATTTCAACGACACTCTCTGTCGTCTCAACTTCGATATAGTGCTTCAAACGTTGACCATTCATAACAAATCGCTTTCTGCTATCAAGGTCATCAAGTTCCACCGCTCCATGGGGGTAAACCTTAGTAATTCTGTACGGTCCGTCCCATCTTGACTGGAGCTTACCGGGAAACAATTTGAGACTTGAATTGAACAACCACACTTTTTACCAGACCTCAAAGATTTTATTTCTGATATGTCTATCATGGAATGCTTTGGTTCGGGCTTTATATATTCTAGAATTCTCGTATGCGTTGTTCCTCAACTCCTCAAGCTCTGCGAGTTGGAGTTTCCTCTGAGCACCCGATCTTTTGATATCAAAATTCAATCTTATGATCACCCAATATGCTCTGTGCTCGAGTTCCATATGGAGATGACATGTCTTACCATAGACCAATCTATATGGTGACATACCAATCATTGTCTTATAAGCGGTCTTGTATGCCCATAGTGCATCATTTAGCCTTCTCGACCAATTCTTCAAATCAGGATCCACTATCTTTTCAATAATGTTCTTGATCTCCCTATTCGAAACCTCCACAAGACCACTCATCTGTGGGTGATATGGCATTCCAATTCTATGAGTGAGACCATACTTCTTACACAAGGTCGGAAGAAACTGGTTGTCAAAGTGCCTACCGCCGTCACTGATCAACACTCGTGGCATACCAAATCTAGAAAAGATATTTGATTTAACAAACTCCTCAACCATATGTGATTCTCATGCGACATGGCAACAGCCTCTACCCATTTAGAAACGTAATCAACTCCCACTAATAGGTATTATTTATCATCGGCTTTTGGAAACGGTCCCATGAAGTTAATGCCCTAGAAGTCAAACAACTCAACCACCAAAATTGGATTCAGTGGCATCATGTCTCATCGATATATGGATCCCAACTTTTGACATCTCAAACAAGATTTTAAATTTTGAACTCATCCTTGAATATAGTGGGCCAATAAAAACCGTTATGTAGGACTTTGTGAGTTGTATTCTAAGCACCAAAATGCCCTCCACACTCTAGCGTATGACAAAATTTCTGTATGCCTTGCACTTCACTTTCTAGAACATATTTACGAATTATCTACTTTGAGCAATATTTGTATAGTCGCGAAATGTCCCAGATATAAAATTTTACTTGACTGAAGAAATGATCCTTCTCATGCTTAAACCATCCATTAGGAATTCTACCTGTGGCTTTATAGTTGACAATATCTGCATACCACGGTATCTGTTCCATAACAGCCATACTGAACAGATGTTCATCCGGGAACTCATCCTTAAGAGGAGTGTCTCCTTTGTGGACTCAATGAAAATTCTTGACAAATGATTTGCTAAAAGATTCCCCGTACCCTTCTTATCTTTGATCTCTAAATCAAATTCATGTAGCAACATAATCCATCGAATCAGTCTGGGCTTGGAGTCTTTCTTGGCTAGTAAATGCCTTAGTTCAGCATGATCTGATTACACGACCACCTTGATTCCCAATAAATATGACCTGAATTTGTCCAAGGCGAGCACCCCTGCTAGTAACTCCTTCTCGATAGTTGTGTAGTTCATCTGAGCTTCGTTCAGAGTTCTACTGGCATATGAAATCACATATGGTAACTTGTATTTTCTCTGCCCTAGCATAACTCCAATTGCATAATCTGAAGCGTTACACATAAGCTCGAACGGTGGAGACTAGTCCGGTGGACAGATAATTGGGGCAGATGAGAGTTTAGCACGCAATTCCTCAAAGGCATGAAAACATTCTTCATCAAAGACAAAGACTACATCTTTAAGCAGTAAATTGCATAATGGTCGGGCAATTTTGCTAAAATCTTTGATAAACCTTCTGCAAAACCCGACATAGCCCAGAAAAGTGCGTATCTGCTTTACAGATATGGGATGAGGTAATTTTGAAATCAGCTCGACTTTTGCTTTATCGACCTCAATCCCCTGCTTTAATATAATATGGCCAAGTACTATTCTCTCTTGAACCATAAAATGGCTCTTCTCCCAACTAATAATTAAATCGGTCTCTTTACACATTTCAAGTACTAGTGTTAAATGCCTCAAACAGTCATTAAAGGTTGCCCCAAAGACTGAGAAGTCATCCATAAACACTTCCAAAAACTTTTCTACCATATCAAATAAGATAGACATCATACATCTCTGGAATGTCGTTGGCGCATTACATAAACCAAAAGGCATCCGTCTGTATGTGAATGTGCCATATGGATAAGTGAAAGTGATTTTCTCCTAATCTGCAGGATCAATTACCACTTAATTATAGCCGGAATATCCATCCAACAAGCAGTAGTAGCTTTGTCCGGCTAATCTTTCCAAGACTTGATCGATGAATGGTAATGGAAAATGATCATTCCTAGTGTTAGAGTTGAGCTTTCTGTAGTCGATACACACATGTCACCCCGTAGTCGTCCGTTATGGAATTAGCTCACCCTTTTCATTGAGCACCACCGTGATTCCCGACTTCTTCGGGACCACTTGAGTTGGGCTTACCCACTTACTATCAGAGATCGAGTAGATGATTCCCGCATCTAGTAACTTCATTACTTCTTTTCTTACCACCTCCATCATGTTCGGATTCAATCTTCGCTACATCTCCCTTGACAGTTTTGTCTCATCTTCTAAATAAATTCGATGCATGCAAATTGATAGATCAATACCTTTCAAATCAACCACTCTCATATTCGCTACATCGCTTCTTTATTCTTGGTCAAGTCCTCAATCAGACTCGATTCCTGTTCTGCTGTCAACTTTGATGAAATAATCATAGGAAGAGTTTCGTTGGGTCTTAAGAAAACATACTTCAACTTCTCTGGCAACTCCTTAAGTTCTAAAACAGGCGGAGTCATAAGTGATGGAACTGGGGGAGTACTTGAAACTATTGGGAGTGGTTCCACTGGCTCTTGCTTCCAAGGTTGCGCATATAACACAGTCTCCATTCTATCCAACTCCTTATTCAGCTATTCCATATATGCATCCCAATCTTCGATTTCCTCATTCAGCACTTCATTTGCCAGAAATTCTTCAAGCTCGTCTTTCTCCAGAATTTAAGTCACAAAATTATGTATAATATCATCTAGCTCATTGAACTCATCTATCTGGAAATAGTCCATAGACTTAGGTAATTGATGGCTTACCTCAAACACATTCATTCTAACTTTCATGTCCCAAAGATCAAATCCATGGCTCCGATTCGGAAAATTATGCATGCATTTGTCGTGACCAGAAATGGTCTGCCTAAGATCACTAGGATATTTTTTTTAGTTCAGGACATGTTCCATCTCCAGGATTACAAAATCAACTGGAAAGTAAAACTTGCCCACTTAAACTATGACGTCTTCCAAAATTCCTTTTGCCTGCTTGACAGATCGATCAGCAAACTGCAGTACAACCTCTGTGGGAGTGAGCTCTCCCAACCCCAGCTTTTTGTAGACTGAATAAGGAAGCAAGTTAATACTCACACCTAGATTAAGAAGGGCTCTACCAATTTTCTGGTCAGCGATAAAACAAGAGATAGTGGGAGCACCGGGATCTTTCCTCTTTGGTGGAATATTGCTTAACAATAGTGAACTCACTTGCTCAGTCAAGAGTATTTTCTTCTGATTCCTCGTTATGCTTTTCCTCTTCTGTGTACAGAGATCCTTGAAAAATTTAGCATAAGGTGGGATTTGGGCAATCATGCCTAAGAGCGGCAGATTAATCTTAACTTGTCAGAACGTATACAACATATTAGATTATTTCATCTTCCCGTACTTAGCCGGTTCTCTAAGACGTTGAGGAAATGGCGGTGCCTCCTCGTAGTTTGCCCTATCTAGCTTATCAAGCAATGTCTCGTCGACACTTTTATCTACTAGTAATTTATCTGTCTGAACTTCAGTTTCTCTGCTCTCAACCTCTTTCTACTATGCTTTTTTCGCTTCCTTCCTTTGAGTTTGCTCAGCTTCCCTTTTTCTACGCAGCCTCTCCTCATGTTCTTCTTCCACTCTACTCTTTACTACCCTTCCACTTCTTAGAGTCGTAGTTGCTTGAACAGACTCATGACTATCATTGGTAAACGATCCAAGCTCTTGCACTTGCTGAATCTTTAGGTTAGTGATAGGATGACTAGGCAAATGACCTAGCTCTTTAGTATTTCTTTGATTTGTCATTTGTCCTAAATGCATGGTGATTTGGGCCAATGCTTGAGTATTAACACCCATCTAATTTTGGAGGTCTACCAACGTCTGCTCTATCCTGTTATTTTGGAAATCGGGTGGTGGAGTTTGGCTTTTTTTTAGGCTAGAGTTGATATTGGAATGGTTGGATAGCCTAGTTGTTATTGAATGGCTGAATAGCCAAAGAATTATTAGGTGGCTTTCGGGGTTGGAAATTTGATTGAGAATTGTGAGCCAGTATAGTTGGTTGAGATTGGAATGATTGTTGGCTCTGTTGGAACCTTGGCTGCGAGGTAAATTGCTGCCTTGGATGAAAATTGGATTGAGAATTGGACCACTGTCCTTGTTGAATTGTTTTAGAGGATTCTCCACATTTGTGGGCGTATAGGACAGGAATGGATGATTTTTATTATTTTGAGAGTATGAGTTGGAGAATGAGGCATTATTGGATTAATTCCATGTTGCATTAACATCAGCGGTTATTACATCCTTAGACTCATTTTGGGAATAATCTGGTTCAACCTCATAAACTTCTCTTTTGGTAGAATGACTTCTTTAGGTAAGAAGTTTTTTAAATCGCTTTAACCTCTCCTCTATCAATGCCACTAGATTTTTCATGTCATGATTAACCTCAAATGCTTTTTCTGATCGCCTATCCAGTTCACCCTTAGACCTCATATCAGATTCATACTAAAGGGCATTTTCACTGATGTTATCAAACATCTCTAAAAGCTCTCTTGCGGGTTTGAAGGTAAACTGACCCTGTGTAGAGGCATATATCAGATTTTTATGTTTTTCACCTAGACCCATATAAAAATTTCTAGCAACATCTTGATCAGAAAACCTATGGTGGGGACATTTATACAAAATCTCATTGTACCTCTCCCACGCATCATGAAATTGCTCTCCTAGCAACTGTCTTAATCGCTTAATTGTATCTTGGGCTTATGAAGTCTTTCCTATGGGAAAAACGTTTTCTATGAATTCTTGCTTAAGTGTTTCCCAGTCAAATTTAGTTGCTTGAGTCAATTTAGTATACCATCTTTTTTCTTTATCTTTTAAAGACCATGGGAACAGACGCACTCTTAGATCATTTTTAGTTAAACCATCATACCTAACAGTTGATGCAACCTCTAAGAATTCACTGACATGCTGGTACGGATCTTCTATTCTGAGAACAGAGAACTTTGGGAGCATGTTGATCACACTCGTCTTGATCTCGAAATACTTTGCACCTTCCTCTTCTAGAAATTCTGCATACGATTCATACGTGTCTGGTGCGTAGAATCCCTTCAATAAGGTATTTGGTCCTCTATGTGTTTTAAATTTTTTGTTACCGATCTCGACTTCTTCCGTCTGACGATGCTCTTCAATAGATTTTTGTAAATGAGAGTTTTTTCGATCTTCGGGTTGTATACAACTAACGCAGAATTTGAATTTGAACGCGTCGATCTATCGAACATACACTAAAAACTTTTTTTTTTGAATTCTTTTCTTTTCTGAAATAAAGCAAATTAACTAAACTACTTCTAAAATTATATAAACTATGAATAAAAAGCAAAGCTAAAAATGAAATTCAAAAACCAATCAAAATTGAAACTCACAAAGGGTCCAGACGTAACTTCAGCAGCTTTGTCTTTTCCTTTTACGCTCTTCAATTGTACCTGAAAATCACACAAAAATTCAACTTTAGCTTTAATCTACAATAACGCAATGCAAATAAACTACTGAAGCTATTGAACAATGCCAAATCCTCGGCAACGGCGCCAACAACTTGATAGGCGTCAGGTCTGTGCAAAATATGTGGTTAAAAACGACACATTAACGACACTTTAGGTTTTACCCTTCTGCAAACGCACAGATCAATTATATATAGTTTTGCTTGAGTAGGGGAATATCGATCCCATAGAAATGAGGTTTGTTCACTTAATTAGTTTAAAAACACTGAATTATATTTTTCTGAAAAGAGTTTGATTTTGTGAATTATCTAATACTAATGAAAATAAAACATAAAACAATGATAAATAATTGTTATGATTCAGAGAGAGAGAAAACTAGGGTTTTCTCACTCCACCACTAATCGCATAATATAGTCCAAATTCAATTTCAATTACATGACGGCGATCCATTGACTATGAATCAGGTTGCACCGCGCTAGCAGTTTGACCCCAAAAAGGATTACTCTCAACCGGATTGTGACAACCCATCTCAAGACTAAACTGATTATTGCATGTCAACTACTAACAAAAAGTAAATTAAAGGAGTAAATTAAAGTATGAAAATAAACTAAAGCATGTCTATATCAGTTTGTCAAGGAATGACATATGTCAACCTTGGGTTTTGAGTTTTATGACCACCATTGTGTAGAAAATTACAGATTAAGCATCCGAGTTCTAGCCCATAGTGAATAATTGTGATTATATAAGATAAATATATTCGAAATGTCTAAGACAAAAATCAATTCAAATATACAAACTTGTATCCTGAATAAAAACTATCTCTTATCTAACACAATCATCACAGTATAGTCACAGTATAATCACAGTTTCCCCTCTCTACAATTGAATATAAAATCAGAACTCCATTACTTGGCTAGGGTTTTACGAGAAAACCCTCGATAACGAATTAGTTGATCATGGCTGAGAGAATCTGCAATGTCGGTGTAGAAACGCTATCCATGGCCTTCTTCTCCGGATCTCTAGGTCTTTAATGGTGGTTCTCTTCAATGGAAAAACTCTATGAATGAACGTGCGAACTCAGCCTCCAAAACTTAACTCCAAAAACAGAACTTCAAACATAACCAAACCCTCTCATATTTATAGACAAGTGAGGGAAACCCTCATGGTTGCCCTTTTTTGTAATTTCATAATAAAATCTCATGTAAATATGAGTATAAGCCTGTATATAGAGGTCTGGAATCACCAATCACTTGAAATATCGAAGCAGGGACAAAACTGGAAAATTCTTAAACAACTTCAGCACGTCAAGGGATCATGTGGCCATAAGGTGGGACCTATGCCCCTAACCTATGCTTGGGCATAGGTCTAGGGCGTAGGCTGCACTCCTAACTTACGCTTGGGCGTACGTCTAAGGTGTAGGGTACAAACCACAGCATAGCTTAGGTCCAATCTGCCCCTTTTTCTCTCTGATGACGTAGGGTATGATGCATTTTTGCTGTAAAAACTCATCTTTTCATATTTGAGCTTAATTGGTCGCCTTTAACTCCCGATGCGTTTTGGTGAAGTAATAATGTATGAAAATGATATTTTTGCCCTTCAGTGCAATAATGATGTTGGAAAATGACCATTTTGCCCTCTGGTAGCTCTTCTTCGCTCGGGCACACCTCTTAATTGCTTTCTTGAGATAGAAACGAACACGAACTCAGTTAATTCACTGAGATTAGCTTTGTTTCCTCATTAAACTCCTCAAACATACTTACACACACAAACGGGATAAAAATATCAAGTAATGGAATATAAAGACATAACAAATATAAGATAGGGGCTTAAAATGGATACTTTTGAGCACCTATCAATGGGATATTATTTTTAAAATATATCTAACTTTTACACTCGTGGCGTAGGGAGCCATAAATTTTATTACTATTTATTTATCGAGCATGTTTTAAATGTTTAGGAAATTATAATTTTCCTGTTATTGTGTATTTACATATGTCATAGCATGCTTCGTGTGTTTAGCTAAAGATGTGAATTAGGAGTTTTATGAACTCGATTATGGAATGTCTCTAGGTGGGCTAGAAAAGAGGCATTATTGAGTTGAAAATAGGTGGCTTAGCACCCCTTAGAATTTAAAGTAGGTTAGTGAAATTGTGAAAGGTGGACGTTGGACCTAGACATTATTTTAGGTCCGTTTCTTGTGAACCCTGTTAAATGGTGAGTTATGAAAGCTTTAGTGGTGTAATTACGACGAATTGATCTAAGAATTGAAAAGATAGACGTGAATTAGTTCCCTTTTATTTTTATTTTTGTAAAATATAAAGAATTGAAATTGTGGATTTGATGTCCCTGAGACGGACTTGTTGTAAATTGTTATTGAAATTTAATTATAAGCATGTTTCTAATGAAAGAATGGAAATTTCTACTGTATCATTGAGTATTGGGTCCATGTAGAGGCATTTTGCATTCATGTAGCACTGTGGACATATATATTGTGTCGGTGTGAGTTGGATGCCTCATTTGTATCATATATGTGTATGGACCATTTGGATAGTCGCAACAACTGGCCAGGGGGTGTTCTAGCACCCAGGGAGCTAGCATCTCTCGAATCCTTAGAAGTTGGGGGTGAGGGCTTAGGCCTCACTTGCCGTTCCGGACGGACTTGTGGTCTCCGTACTCTATTTAGAGAACATACCCTTTCTTTTGCGGGTTTGTTACCCCCATATGTGAATGGTTTGATATTTCTTGTTATCTATTTGACCCTCATGTAGACAGGATTGCACTTGAGTTGCATTGACATTACATTGGTATTTACATTGAGTATTTATTTTCCATATGGTTATTTATCTAGATTACATGTTGTTGATACTTGGGGATATTGAGCATGTTCGATTATTTAAAACTGATATTGTTCCCTTCGGCGCTACGACGCAGTGGTTGTGACTGTGATGATATTTATGGATGTAAATTCATGGTAAATGACAAAAAGAACTTAATGTGAACGAAGATTTAAAGACCTTAAGTTAGGAAGTAAAAAGTGGAACAATAATAAGAACCAGGGTTAATGGAGCCATGATTGCTAAGTATTATGGGTGGTTACGTGAAACTAAGTAGAAAGAGGCCTTAGTGCGTAACATTTCCCCTTTGAGTAGGGTTTCTAGTTGAGCTAATTTATTCCTTATTGGGACTTAGTTGTGATTGTGACTTTTGGCCATATAGGCCTTAGTGGTTGGTGACTAGTGTTACCGCAGGGTGATTATTGTACCACTCCGGTTGTATGGTGAGGTTAGTAAGTTAAAAGTCAGTCTAGGCTTGTTAGTCTAGTCTTCTCTATTCCGATTCCTGTATTTTGAGCTTGTCGCCCTTTCTCTCACTTTGAAAATGTTTGGGAGAAGTAAATTGTAATAACCCTAATTTGTGCATTTAATTGATTTGGTATTTATAATGTGAGTATGTATACAAATTAGAATTTGTAATGTGTAATTTAAACATTTTGGTCCGTAAATTAGTAATTGTAATGTATGTAAGTAGATATATAAGTATAGATTTGTATGTATATATATATATGTGTTGGTGTATTTTACGTGTGGTGGGTGTAAAGGGAAATTGATTGGTAAAATAAAAGAAATGGAAAAGAGATAGAAAATGATGGAATGAAGTGGAAAGGAGGTAAAGTTGTAATGATGAGGGGACAAAACCTAAAGGGAAAGGGCCAAAGGTTTTTAAAATAAAATAAGTGTTAACATTATTGAAAATGAGGTCTTTCATTTTCATGTTTTACGATTCATGTTTTGAGAGAGAATTGAGAGAAATCACAAAGTGTTCTTGGAGAGAATAGAAAGAGTTGATGATCTTGGAGGATTTGGGCTTGAAGATATAAAATCAAAGCCGGATAATTTAAGGTAAGTTACAATTTTATTCTACCCCTTTGGATTTATAAATCCAAGACCTTTGTGAAATAATATGTATAAATAGATATATATTATTTATACATAGTTAATTTTCTATAAAAATAAATATAGAAGTGTTATTATGTATATAAATGCATATATATATGGATAGATGAATGTTAAATGATTATGATCATATATTTCATATTATCATTAAACTGTATTTGAATTATAAAATCCATCTATGATTATGGAAATATCAACAAATACTAGATTGGAAGCTTTAATAATATTTATAATTATTTAAATAAGCTTCTTGAAATTTCTAGAAATATTTAAAAATTCTTAGGGATTTTTAATGGCAATTTTCGAAAATTATATAAATCTGGAAATCTAGTGTGGTTGTTTGTATGATGTTACGGTACACTTATTTTTCTAACCATAGGATTATATGAACTTTCAATCCAAGCCTTTGATTTAATTCTATGTGCATGCTGAAATTTTGTGTGGGTGCTTATATGTTGCTACGTGCTCTCATCTTCTAGAACCGTAAGATTATTAGAACTTTTAATCCTATCCCTTGATTTAATTATATATGTGAATTGAAATCAAGTGTGGACGGTTGTATATTACTATGGTCTACACACTTTGGTAACCAAAGGATGAGATTTATCTTTAATCCTAACACTTGAAATAAAATATAGTTATTAGGTATAATCTGGTGTATGTGTGCACATAGTAAGCATAAATTTGACCAATGAGAAATATCCACCTATATTATAAATTATCCGGTGTAAATGCGCACACCGTAGGCATGTGAACTTTACTGAAATTATATTAAAATCCCTGAATGTTGCTATAACTATGGATATACCCCTAAACGTTACTGTAATTACTATTTGACCACTAATTATATTACGATTTGACCTCTTACATTTATACTAATTATAGTATGAACCCTATACTGTAAGAAAATTACAGATTTCTCCCCGAACGTTACTGAAGTTACATTGGTATCGCCGTATAGCACTATAATTACCCCCATATATTTGGTAAAAAGATATTTTGGATCCCTAAACTTTAAATAAATATTATTGTGATTTCGGATCCTATTATATTTTAACATATCATAAAATATATGAAGGTAAAAATGGTGTTAAATATATTCATTAGATTGGTTTATCAATGACTATATTATGGATATTTGTTGATTATTGGATATAACGGTTTAATATGTTGTTATAAATCAGTATTTATGATTGTGTACGCATGTGAAGCATGGGGTGTGCAGTAATGTATGGGATGTATATTTTTATTATGCTAATAAGCGCATAGGTATGAAGTGAGGTATATAATACTCACTTATTATATGTTCAGTTATGCATATGATGCACTTTTAAATCATAATATTTAATTTAAATAATTATGGAATGAGGATTCCTAAGGAACCACAAGGAGGCTGACTAATAAACGCAGTCTCATGAGTACCATGGGACATGATTGAGTTGTCACGACATGGTTGAATTGTCGAGTACGTGGTTAAAATAGAATTGATAAATTTGTAAATCTTATTATTTAATTAAATAATTTTGGTTGAGGTTTTTAAAGGAACTACAGGGAGGCTGACTATTAACGCAGTCTCCTGAGTACCACGGGACATGATTGACTTGTCACGACATGATTGAATTATCGGGTACGTGGTTAAAATATGATTTGGAAGAGTTTTCTATTGGCATAAAGAAATAATAATGAATATTAATAGATTTATTTATATGTTATTGATAATACATATGATGCCTTGGTTATTTATTTTAAAGATATAATTATATATCTTTTATTCGATTATGGGATACATATTATAAAATATGTAATGCATTGGTTATGTATTTTAAAAATGTATAATTATATTTTTTTATTTAATTATGTGATACATATTATAAAACATGATATGTATAGGAGACATAGATAATTTATTCTAAAAATGTCTATTTATATATCTCTTATTTGATTATGAAAAGAAAAAGGAATGTTCTAAATGTTTTATGAAAAGTGAAAGATAAATCTTATTACATATGGTCTATATATCCATATTGTTTCCTTCAGAGATGTTGGATTTATCGGTCATCTGTTGGGTTATAGTAGTAGTGGACTTGCTTGTGGGTTTAACCTACCTTGTTGTTGATATTTTAGGTCAGGGACAGTTTTAGCCACCGGGTTAAGGATTTGAGTCATCTCGTTTTGTTCGTGATTGTCTACTTCATTCCTACTTTAGGTTTACAGTGTATATTAGTTATACAACTGTTGTAATTTAGGCACGGTTATTAAAAATGTAATATTTATTTAGGGGTCCTTCTTTAATAGGATTCTCATGTTGTATCTTAAAGTCTTTTGTAAGATTTCACGTTAGTGTTGCTTCCGCTATGATTTTTTTTATTTCATAAATTTATATTGTATTATGTGTTTTTGTATATCAATTGCATGGTATTTTCTGATGTTCGTGTGTGAGCCTGGCCAACTCACGTGCGGAAATTGGGGGTGTCACATAAACGGTATTTATATTGTGTATCTTGAAATCTTAGTTACGGTTTGGATCTTTGGGACCAAACCAAGGTTTTCTCAAAGTTTTGAAAACTTAAAGCTTTAAAATTTTCATAAAGCTATTTTTTTCACCTACCCCGGGGCCCGAAAACTATTTCTGAAAACCCTGTTAGAAACTTATTTTATTAAATATGTTTGAAATTTTGGGACCGAGAGTATCGAAAGCAAATTCCTTTTTAAAGAAATGTCAGAAAATCCCATTTGAGAACGTTTTTGTGAAGTTAGTGAGTGCAGGGCACTAGTTACCCCTGTTCTTGAGATCTCGTGGTTGTTTCCAAGATCTCGGCATTGTTAGACTTCGAGAACTACAGGTTTCTCCAAGTTGTTCTGAGGTTCCTTTGGATCCCAGTTTGTTTGGGTATTCTCTGAATTTTTTTCATAAATTTTTAAATTAATATTAAAGGTCTTAGGGCTAGTTTTGAAAGAGGTTTAAAAAGGGATTTTGAAATTGTTTTCGTTTGAACTCTAGTTATTTTTCTTCGTTGTCGTTATTCCTTGGGTTATAGCCTGAACTTAGGATTTTAAAGCTTCAGCCTTTGGGGCGGGCCTTATATTCACTTATGTTGTTGATTTCCTTGTCATATTCTCGGGTAAGAGACATGAAACTGATTTGCGTACACATAGTGCAATTCCTAGTACTTTGGATAGGTTCGGAGACATTGGAACCAAATAGATTTGACCGGGTCCTAAAACTTTTTCTTAAAAACCCGTTGAATCCTTCGAGGTTCAACATGTTTCTTTAAAAACCAGAGGGACTCGGTATCCGTTTGGGACTATATTATTCCGGTACCCCTTTAGCGTGCCTCGATTTTCGGTGTAAATAGAAGATTGTCTTTTATTTGTCGAATATGATTCAGTGGTGGAGTTTTCCACTTGTTTTACATTCAAGGTTTAGATTGTAGCGGTGTGTCCAAGCCATATGACCATTAGTTAGTTTTATAAGCTCTTTTTACTATAGTAGACATTGGAGAAAAGATTATTTAAGTGAATGGATTCTTTCACTTGTTATTAGGGATAAGAGGACAGGATTGAGGTTAGAAATTGAAAGAGTGAGACTCTCTAGGAATGATTTTGTCACGCCCCAAATTCCTAGAACTCATAAAACCGAGCGTAAGAACTAAGGGAGTGGACGAAACTGAAAGAAATGAGAACCAATGACATTCAGTCATCAACACCCACAAAAGGGTTGCAATGAATGCTCAGATACCATGTTGTCACGCCCCAGAAAGGGTGACGCAAGCCAAGCGACCACTAGAGTCAACAATAAGTAAGTCAAGCGATCACTAGAGTCAACAATAACAAGAATATACATGGAATAACAATGAAAAATATACTCCATGCCAAAAAGAATACTAGAACTCAATAGTATCCTCAGATACCAACAGACACGCTCCTAAATCCTTAAGACTCCCGAACTGGGACATCCAAGGAATCAAGGATGTGATCTCTAACATGAATGACCAACTAAGACATCATTAACCATGAAAACATATTGGTTGATGATAGAAATGGTATATTTAATACCCAAATGGATAATAAACAAAGCAGCGTAATCTAACGAAAATCCGGCAGAGTTCCGTTTGTAAATGGAACATCCGGACAACCAACCACAACACAACAACCTGCCCAAACCAATTCAATAATCACAATGGCTTCCAAGCCCCACATTCATCAATCCTACTAGGGCCGAGGTAGTGGAAACAAAACCATAACCCCTCCAAACCCTCTATAAACAACAGAGCCACAAATGCTCGAATAAGAATACAGTAAAGCACCTAGCTGTGCAGAATAAATAGAATAACCATCAGAAAGAATAAATAGAGGAACTAAAGGATACATCAATAGGGATATGCCAACAGACTGGCTCCCAAAAGAAAATACATAACAATCCCATAACAATGGGTAGAGAAACTGAAAGTGGATACCTATCGTCCCCAAACCCAGTCGTGTTGCAACCGTAACCGCATCACCCAACGCAACTCCAAACCTGTAACAAGAAAACCAAGGAAAACTGCCGTTGCACAGCATCCTGCCCATAGTCGTATATTTCCTGCAACCTGGCGTGGGAATACCAGGGGGCAAATGAAATACCCCTGTGAGCAAATAAGCTCAGTGGGAAAAGATACTCTAACTACCACATCCTCTGGTAGTTTAGGTAATGCCAAACTATCTAGCAAGATACATATATAGCCCAACTAATCCCATCCACGCAAAACCCAAGGCACGCTCATATACCGTACGTAAGTATATAACGGGGATACATATATATACAAGTATACATGTATAAGTATGCAACCTGAGTCTACAAGGTACAACTACGGCTCATACTCCAAGTTCCAAAACCGGTAGTCTACGCTACTCTCACCAACATATACTAAGTACACAACTATTGAGTCAAACCTCACAAATCATCAATTACTCACAACACAAATCAGAAGATCCAACAGAGGAGATCACACTCACCTCTAATATCCACAGGAAACAAAATCCACCACTAGTACCAAGGAAGGCTCAAATCCCACACCCCGATAACACAGGAAGGAAAGCACCCACATCCTTGCGTACTAACACAACCATCATCAATATATATATATATATATATGCAATATATATATATATGCAATATATATATATAACAAACCTCATCCCATTCCTAGAGAAAGACTACCTCTCAAGGGCTAGGTCACCTCAATCATGTCATCATATAAACACCTCAATTGTTATCTCCAACAATGTCAATAATTCACCAACACTCTCACTAAGGATAAGAAAAACCACGTAAGAGTCAAGAACCCAAGCAAGGGAAAAGAAGTCCCAATGCCAAACCAAAAGATAATCGAGACCACAACGTCAAGGTGAAGAATACCCGAGTAAGGAAAGAACACCCAAAAGTGAACAAAGAAACCAAAAGCGAATGGCCGAGAGTGAAAGTAATAAAAAGATGAATCCTAGAGATTCAATAGTTTTTAAGAAAAATGTTTTTAAACTCGAACCAACCCATTTGGTATCCATGCCCCTAACGTAAGAAAAACTCATATCACCTAAGTGGTGACACCAACAATCAAGAAAAGTGAAAGGCAACACTATATGTGTGCACTGAACAATACCAAGCCTCATAACCGAGACTTAGAAATGAACCGAAGAAAAGGTGAAACAAGGAACCGCCTTTCAAAACACTACGGGTTGAGATTTTGAAAAAGAAGTCTCAAAATCTCATAATCTCGAGACAAGTAATAAAATAATTTTCTTATAGGAAATCACACAGTAAAAATGACCGTCTTGCCCCAGTTCTCCGTCACTTGCCATTATCGGCTTGTAGAGTTTAAAACCTTTTTAAAGAAGATCCTAAGATCTTTTATAAGTATTAAAACTTTTTATTTCTACGGGAGTAGACGTAAACGGGTTTTTCCTTTTAAATACAAAAAAGGTTAGAAAACACCGTTTTCAAAATGACAGTCAAATAAGAGAAAACACAACTCTACAGATTCCTATAATGTCCAAGAGGACAATAAGGGAAGAACAATACGTTGGACTCACGGAACACAACAATCCGTTTCCAACTCCACAACATCAAGTGACACCACGAGGACGAGGCTCGCCACCACGCCATAAACACTGACTCAAGGAATGGCATACAAGTCAACAAATACTTACTGGCGTACAAAACACAGTACAGGGAATGCTTAGGGGAATGAACTAAGCACTAGAACCAAGACTGTCAAGCTACAGTACCTCGAGTACTTAATAGAGTCACTCAACCATAACCTCTACTCACCAATCAAAATCTCAACTACAGTTGATAGCCTATTCCTCAAAAGTGAAAGACACCTAAAGGTCCACACTACAACTCACAATCTCATCACCCGCCTTCTCGAAGGCCCCAATTCATAACTGATACAAAAATCAATCTCTAACCTCCAATCTCTAACAAGGTCACACAACTGACCACGACTACAAATCTACTAACCATAGTCACGAGACTACTAACCACAATCACAAGACTACTAACTGCCTCCTCTAAGGCCTCAACCTTAAAATCAACTCTACGGTCTCCACTAGCCTCAACCAACCACAGAAATCACAACGTCAATATACCTAACCTCCCCTAAAGGCATAAATGTACATGACAACAAGTATAAAGATTATAATCCATTATACCTTTTAAATTACCACATTTACTTCGTGTTTCACATTATTCATTTCCGGTTGAGCATTTATAAAATATGAATTTAATTTACAATATTCATAAATTAACATGCTCCAACATAAATATATATACATA
The DNA here is from genome assembly GCA_963922005.1 of Cornus suecica. Lineage (NCBI taxonomy): Eukaryota > Viridiplantae > Streptophyta > Magnoliopsida > Cornales > Cornaceae > Cornus > Cornus suecica. The sequence goes on along the minus strand of OY998238.1, from coordinate 39,370,353 downwards.
TCAATAGATCACATGATGATATGCAACGCACCGTACTCACAGACCGCATGTAGTACACACACACAAAAACACACCCTTCCTAAGGGTACTCGATCATTCTCCACCATTCCCCTGAGGATACAAGCTCACTAAGGAAGGTAGACTCATCGAATTGTACATCCCAAGTACTTTTGGCACCCCCTGGCCAGTTGTTTCGACGATCCAAACACAAACGTCTACTCGTGCCTCACGCACAAAGGAAGTAGACCACATCAAATGAATCTCTCTTCAAATGGTGAAATCATGCACTAACGCCCATGTCTCACAATACATGGTGTACGCAATAAAATCATGTCCAACATAAATATGTCATGCATCATATTTATGAAAATACCCACATGGTAATATATACATAAATCTCAAAAATCTCTTTACATGATTTAAAATATAAATAAGCATTTAAATCGTGACAAAACATATTTATGTATTAAACAATACAATTTCTTTAATTCTTTAAGAAATATTCCAATCCCATTTTAACATGCTTATAAATAATTAAACAAGTAAACCACGTATAATGAGAGGAACCTAGCATACCGTCTAAGTTTCTCACGTCCAACATTTACAAAATTCTCTAGTCCATTTAATTCATAAGGGAAATTCTAAGCCGTCTATTCCTATTCGATTCATATAGGAAATTATTTAATTACATAGGAAATAATTTAATTAATTTTATTAAATTAATTCCTAAGTCCAATTCCGATTCTAAACAAATTATAGATATTTAATTTAACGATTTAATATATATATATTAAATTATATAAGGGTTTTGCACCCCTAAACTACTTCAATAATGCAGAGTGAGAAATATAATTTTCCACCTAATTTACGTTTACCGAACAGCCCGCAACAGCACAGTACCGGCGCCCGAATATGTAGTCCGCCGACCCAAAATCGTCCGAAAACTATTTCAAATATATCGAAATGTCCGTCTCGACAACCTATACGATATATACGACGCCCATTAATAATCGGTTAATTAAATTGGGTAAATCTAAAATTAACCTAAATTAAACTATAACCTATAAATGCGATTTTCGGGCAAATCGTTCAACGTAAAATCACGAGATTAATGACCGACGAATACTACGTATATACGGAGCTACTCACCAAAAATTGGCTCAAACCGATCACCGGAAGGTCGCCGAAAAATTGGTCTAAGCTCAGCAGGACACGCCCCTGGTCGCGTCCACGCGCGGCTGCCTAGCTGCGGCCTTGCGTTGCCCTTGCACCACCGTGCGCGACCACCTGCGCGTCACCACCCTGTCGTCGCTGACCACATCCACCGCTGCTCCTGGTCGGCGTCGCCTTTCCCAGCCGCGTCTGCCACCAGTTGCGACCACCTCTCCTAAGCCGTCTCTCTCTCTTTCTCTCGGCCGACTCTCTCTCTCTCTCTCTCTCTTTGTGTTCCCGGCGACCATGATGGAGATGAAGAAGAAGGGAGTGGTCGCCTGGTCTGGTCGTGAGGAGAAGGGAGGTACAGCAGATTAGGTAGAGAAGAGAATAAGAGAATGGTTTATACGCGCATATACATATACGTATATATGACCTAATTGCGAAAGCAACTCTCAAAACTTTCATAATTGCAAACAAACCCCACTTCAATATATATATATATATATATATATATATATATATAATTAAATATATATATATATATAATAAGTCCCAACAATTACAGGAAGCCTCCAATTAATATTGCGTCAACCCAAATGTCCGCAGGATGCCCAATAACCAAATTAGTCCGAAAGAATTACACCGGGTTAGGAACCCAAACGTCGGAACACCTAACGCCCGGTCCAATTAAAATGCGTCATTGTCCAGTCGAAGTACTAAACATTTAAATGTCTAAACGATACCGCGTAGTCGATTACGATAACTCGCGTAGTCATCAAGGAAAAATCGTAAAGTCATCCAGTCGACTTTAAAAGCAAACGCGAAAAATTTACAGGTATCAAATACCAAGAATAAATAATACGTCATGAACAAGTGACGTCATTACTGAAATTAAAATTTAAATAATTTCAGAAAAATTGAAAATAACACGGGATGTTACAGATTTGATAGTGGTGTTGTGTAGGAGTTGTGATTTAGTTATGGGCGTGATTATGGTTATTTCCTTCCAGTAGTCCTAAGGAATGACCTATTTACCTCCTAGGATCCTTGAACAGTGTGCTCGGTGCACGATGTGATGGGTAGTTAGTTCTTATGGTACCTCATGGCAAGGGTGCGTATTGAAGTATATATATATACGCGCGGATATGATTATTTATCTACAGGGTTACATAGATATATATATATATATTTCTTATATATATAGATATATATTTATTCGACGGTCCTTGAATGCCTTTATAGTGTTAAGACTTGTGGGTTGATATATATTTCATACTTTATGACTTCTGGTGTGGCCTTGACTTATGATTTGGATTATTTGTGGGGCTATTTTAGGATCTCGGATTGGCGTGGGTGCCAGGTGAGACATCTGACTGACCTAGGATAGATGCATGTACACGGGATGGTTAGAGATTGTTGGCGGCTAGGGGTGTGTTTATTAGGGATATTTTTGGTGAGCCATGATTTTTGCTCACCCCACACAGATTGCAGGTTTGCAAGTGAATGCAGCATGGCATGTTCAGCGGCGATGGTACGGGTGAATCGGGACATTTTTAATTTGTTTTGTTCCTTTTATCCGTAGTTATCCTTGTGCATTATTATTTTTTTTGGGAGTCAGTCTGTTGGCATATTCCCTTTCGTTGTATCTTTTATTTTTGGTATTTATTATTTTGGGGTGCCATTATACCTTTTCGGCATCGCCATGTGATTTTCTGTATTCTTGTTCGAGCATTGTGGCTCTATAGGTATTAGAAAGGGATGTGTAAAGGTAACGGTGGTTTATTTTCCACTACCTCAGCCCTAGTAGGTTTTTGGAATGTTGGGTTGCGTGCCATTGAGTTTATTTCACTTGTTATAGGCAAGTTATACTGTTGTATTATTTTTGGGTTGTCCGGATGTTCCATTTACAGACGGAACTCTGCCGGATTTTCATTAGATATTTCTACTGAATTTCTATCACTCAGGTGTATATGAAATACCTTATTTTCATTCTTATTCCATTATTTTTCTTATTATTGTTGAGTCTAGTGGTCGTTTACACTGACGTCACCCCTCTGGATTCGCTGATTCTCCAAGTTGGGGTTTCGGGAATTTAGGGGCGTGATAATAGACCTTCTGCAAACCAACATTACTCTAAAGCCTTGAAACAATAGAATTGACAACATTAAATGGCAACGTTTTATCAAGGAAATACCCTAGCAGACATGTATTCCACTTCTAGGCACCAGCCTCCGTAACTGAAACAGGAGGTGAAACAATGATCCTATCATTCTCTTTAGATGGTGGATGGTACAAAAGATTTCTGCGAGGTGCATCCACAAGTCGAACTATATTCGCCCAAGTTGATTTAGCAGTTTAACCCTGCACATCTATAAGGGATGGTTGAGAGGAAGATGGTTGTAACCCACCATCCTTACGTGAAGCCAAGGATTGAACAACACTTTGTAGTTCATGTAAGAGTTTCAGAAACTCAGTGGAAGCCGCCATGAAACCCTAGCAAATACTCAAACCTAATACGCAGAATCAAAAGAACAAAATAATGAAGGGAGACCCTAGTGGCAATGACGACCAGAGAAATCAATGAAAAAAGAATGAAAACTAGGGTAGAAGCTAGGGTTACAATAAAAAGTACGGTCGGAAATCAAAGCTGCAATAAATGATTCAAAGGAAGGAGTAAACAAGATAAACCCTAGCAATAAATGCTAAGGCTAATCTATAAGCATAGAATTTCAATGCCTACTACCCCATCACCACCTCCCTTCAAATCGCCAAATTGCCTTCCCTCAGAAAGAAATGGATTTTTGCAAAAAAAAAAATTCAACTTTAGATATACAGGCTAATATTAATAATAAAGTAAATTGAAAATTTCAATATGAAATATTTATGTTGAGTTAATCTTTAATTGGTCACCCAATACATACCTTGGTAAATTCGTTTTCAATTGTATTTTCACCTAGGACCTCCTTTAACGCAAGCCATACTACTTTTCAATATATTAAAATTCTTTTCTAATCCTATTTTCAGATTCCTACTAATTTTGTACTACCTATAGTACAATTATAAATATTAATTTATAATAAAATTGTAGTAACAAATAAGAGGTGAATACAATATTAAAATTAGGTTTTAAAGGTCGAGTTGGAGTTAATTTGGAATTAAAATATAACACAAAAAATAAAATAGATATTGTTAAAATTAAAATTAGATTGTAGAGATGTGTATTAATACTGGATTGTAGATGTGGAGTTTAAGTATAATTATGTTTGGAATTAAAATAATTCATGACGTCTTGTGCAATCTTGGTACGTGTTGATTTTGTTTTCGCGTTTATGTTTTGGACTTAGCGGGACGATTTCATGGACTTTCGTTTATAGCTTCATGGGTTTTGTTTTCGTTGGTGACTACGTGGGTTCGTTGCAACGTTTTATCATTGGTGCTTCGGCAATCGTGTTCCGTACTCGAACGTGTTACCTACTTTATTGTCGACGTTCCAGTGTAGCATTGGTTATGTGATTATATGTTTATGTTTATTTTTAGAGATTTTGTGAGTGAGGGGTATTTTCGGTATTTCACTTGTGTGTGAGTTGGTCAAAAAGTATGAGAGTCTTCCTATGTGTTTCGTATTGTTTCAGAGTCTTCCGATGTAATCTTAGGGCCTTGGGGCCCTCCTTTCACTTTGTTGATTGAAGGGTTACCGAGTACTCGGGAACTATTTTACCAATTACTCGATGACTATTTTACCGAGTATTGAAGAAAGTTTGCAGATTTGTATATAAGCGAGTTTTGACCTAAAATCATTTCATTTCACTTCATCTTTTCCCCAATTCGGGATATCATAACTTGGGGCTTGAATTTTGATGATGATTCAAACATGAAAGTTGGTCATGGTGTTCTTGTCTATGATTTGAACTAAAGATTGGTATGTGTCTCTCTCTCTTTGTGGGTTTCTTCTTCAAACCCTAGTTTTGGGTTTTCTTGATGAACCACTTCATGTTTCTTAATTTCCTGTTGTGTTGGGTCTTGATTCATTATTAGGAGGCTATAGTGGAGCTTTCCACCAATTGGTTCATTCAATTTTGGATTTGGGTGAAAGCTAGGGTTTCATTGGCCTTGCTTTATGATTTTGTGTGGTTCTCCATTTGAGGTAGAGGAAATTTTTATTCTCTCTCATCCTTTGGTACATGAGTGTACGATTTTCATTCTAGGGTTCCATAACCCCAGATGTGTTTGTAAAGGTGTATACTTGAAAGTATGAAATTTGAGTTTGTATGTGTTTATGTTATATAAACCATGTTTATGGCATACTTGGTGATTATATTACTAGGATTATGATGCATGTTAGTTGAATTATGGTTCTTGAGATTTTCAATATAAAAGTATGCTTGTATGCCTATACATATGTATATGGGTATAGTTGTGTATATGTATAAGTATACATAGGTGTACATAGGTGTTAGGGATGTAGCATTGATAATGAGATTAGGCTAGCTCCTTTGGTTATTAAGTTTGAGTATATAATGTGTGGTTTGTGTAACGTAGCATCTGAACTTATGACGACTGTCTAGTTCCCCTTTCTTGAATGACATTACTATGTTGGAATTGGATATTGTGTTTGAGATGTGATTTATGGAAACTTGCTTTAATTGAACTAAGAGTATGTTTAAAAGAATGAAGTTATAATCCTTGTGAATTAAAGGAAGATTTATTGATTTAGAGCATGAATTGTGCATAAGATAGTATCCTTGTGAATTATTGTCTTTTTTATGATTTAAAAGCATGTTAAAGGATTGGTGGCATTCATGTTGGCGTTCTTGATAATGTTGTTCATAATTACATGGTTCATTGGAGACATAGATGCATATTGTGTACACCTTTTGCGTTGTAATTTAATTAGTGTCGATTTATGCCCAGTCGTGTAACCATGTGTGAGTTGACTTGTGTCGGATCATTGTAATAATTGGACATGTGGTGTTTCTCGTTTCCAGTCGGACTAGTCTCCGAGAAATAAAGACGATGAGTGAGGACTTGTTCCAAAGCTTTAATCATTTTCACGGACCGTGTTTCGTGTTTTTGATCTTCCTTATTGAGTGTATATATCCTCTCAAGTGAATGATTTACGCGACACTTTGTATCCATTTACCCTCAGTGTATAGGGTTTACAATGGCACCATGTTGTCATTGATTTTGGGTATTTCTATGAGTATTGGCATGCACGACAAGATAACATTGTATAATCACATGTAAATCATGATATTATTTAATGTGATTGTGGAGTATACTTAGTATGGGTTTTTATACTTTAATTCATATGTCAATATAATGCTAAAATGAAATTGGATTATGTAAATTGTGATTTACATGTCTTACCTTTATTGTATAATGAAATGTGAATTCTTATACTTGTGGTTATGTATTTGTACGCCCTTATATGATTATGCAGGTTAGTGTTTTGGTTTTCTTTTGATAAGTTAAAGTCATTGATGGACTATAGAGTCAATTGTGAGTTGAGGCCTTAAAGAAGGCGGGTGTTAGTTTTGTGATCTTAGTTGGTTGTGTAGTAGTGACCATTGACGTTTCTTCCACACCTTGAGGAATGTATCACCCATCGTGCTTTTGAGGATTTGAGTTTGGTTAGATGAGGTTATAATCAAACCTAGTTAATTTTATGGTAACGGACTCTTGATTTCATTAATAATCAAAGAGAGGTGGTATTGAATATGAATTTGAAGTTTGAATGAATCGGAAGAAGTAATGATTGAAACTAGTTAATTTTGTGGTATCGGACACTAGGTTTTCCCTTTCATGATCTTAAGAATTGAAGTGTTCGTGGGATTGTCGACTTAACCGTGTTAGGTTATTGTTGAGTTTAATGAGTTGAGATTTGAATTGAGTTCACGGTTGGAGATAGTGTTGCTAGGTCATCTTTTTCCGCTTCCATTAGAGTGTTGTCATTTTGGATCCCATTATCCATTCCTTATTCTCCATGATCCATTTCGGATGTTGAACCATTCTGTATGGTGTTTCAGATGTTTCGGTGTATTCCGGGTTAGTTCGGAGTCATTCAGCATCGTTTCGGGGCTTTCAGACTCACTTTGAAGTTTTTGAGTCATGAACTACCGAGTACTCGAAATCCCATTTTCGAGTACTCGAAGTCATAGCGTGCTATAGCGCACTGATGGCACGTTTGGCATCTATTTCTGTGCTATGATTCGCGCCTTAGTGCGGATATTCGAGTACTCGAGATTTGTTTCACTGAGTATTCGAGTACTGATCCACCGAGTACTAGAAGCTCTGTAATTTTGTAGGTTTGTTTTCTCGTGCTTCATTCATTCTTTTGTGCATCTCTTTCACCCTTCTTGGTGCATTAGTGTATGCTCATGACTTATATGTCGTTTCTTGAGCTGTTGGTTGCGGCGTGGTGCCGAACCACTCCTTTGTGCTGTCATTTGATCCGTAGGGTTGGAAACGGATTGTTGTGTTATGTAGATCCAACGCATTGCTCTTCCTTCATCGTCCTCCTGGGCGTTATAGGGATCATTGAGTTATTGTTCTGGTAGCCGTGAGAGTGTGTTCTCTCGGTATGTTAGTTTCATACATTTCTTCATTTTTGGGTCTCGGTTTTGAGACATGTGGTTTAGTGTGCACATATAGTGCTACCTTTCATTTTCTTCTTGGTTGCTTGCACTACAAGAAATCTGGCTTTTAGCGACAGTCCAAACTGTCGCTAAAAGTCCAAAAACTGTCTCTAATGCTCATCAAAGACCGTCGCTAAAAATTGCGTCGCAAAAGGTTTTTAGCGACGGTTAATTTTATACCGTCGCTAAAAGTGAGGTTATTAGCGACGGTTAGACCGTCGCTAATACTACTACTATTGGCGACAGTCTAGACCGTCACTAATAATAAGGACTATTAGCGACGGTCTAGACCGTCGCTAATAGTAATAGTATTAGTGACGGTCTAGCCCGTCGCGAATAATCCTTATTATTAACGACAGTCTAAACTGTCACGAATAGTACTTATTATTAGCGACGGTTAGACCCCGTCGCCAATAATACTTATTATTAGCGACGGTCTAGACTGTCGTCAAAAATCATGTTTTAGGAACGGTTTTACTGTCCCTAAAACCCATTTTTCTTCTTTTTATTTTGTATTTTTTTTTTCTGGTATTAGACTATTTTGTTAGTGATGTAGTTCCTTATTATTTTTTATTTTCAATAATTGAATATTTTGATTTCTTAATTGCTAATTTACATTATTGTTCACATTCACATACAAAAATAAAAGAAGTGCTCAAAAATTGAAGGTAAATACAAAAAAACATTCAAAAACTTTGAATATATGTTAACTTTATTCAACAATAGAATGCTTGTACCAACATCTAAATTAGAACAAAAAAAATTACAAAAGGAAAAATAGAACCAAAAAAAATCTTCAACATTTTAGAGATTGCAAAGAATCAACTCTATCACGGATGTTTTACGATTGGGTATCGATCCTTGGAATCCTTGGAATAGAGAGGAACATGCGAAGGCTTCATCATTCTCCCTGAAATACAAATTAAAACTTATTAGGGGCATCAAAGTTTCAAGAAAGATATTTGAATCTAGTGAATTAAATACCAAAAATAATATTTTTTGTAAGTGCTAAGAATTGTACTAATTTCTAGTCCACCCAACACATGCCCTTCATATAAATTTCTTAAAAAGCATTTTATAAAATCATAAGATCACACCTACAGAATCTCATAATTCACATGTAGACAATTCGTTGGTAGTTCCACCTCTTCTAATCACAGCAGACCATGATATACAGGCAGAGTCTAACATACACCTAAAAGTGACGGCCAACAACATTAGGGCTTGATTATTTACTCATAGTGACACTTTTTCTTTTAAAATTTCTGGAAGCTTATTCTAAAGATGATTAAATTTAACATACTTGAATGTAGTAATATGTGGAAACTTCAAAGTTTAAATTGACACTGATCGAGATCTAAATAGATAAAATCACAAAATTGAAAGGGACACAGTGGAAGTCATAGATATATATGTGACTGTGAGAATGATGAACTAGTTCTGATTGCCAAATTAACATATTGGTCCCCTGCCTCATGCTTATGCATCAACTGATAGAGTTATAAGGTGCAACTTACCAATAGAACTTATAAATGCCAATACAACCAGGCCAAGGTGTACGAAGTTACCTATTAGCTTCAGCAAGACATTTTTCTATGTGAGTTACATTCCAAATCCCAAATGCAATTGTGTACCCATCCATGGAATTGTCATCAAAATGCAGAGCCTCTGCATCTCCCTCCACCCATACAAGGGATCTGTCTTCTCCAAGTGCTAAATATGCCAGAAGACAACTCTTATTATTAACAAAAACAGGATATAAAATCAAGGAAAAAATGGCTCTAGAATTCTCAAATTCACTGCTCTACAAAATATATATGTTTCAGTTAATGTCAAGTTCATTCCTCATATATTACCTCTCTCTTGGGCACGCTTTTTACCAACACTCAACGTGTTTGAGTTAATGTCACATACATATATACGGGTTTCTTCCTGTAAATTATCTTCAAGAACATCGTGCATGGCTCTTCGCGAGACACTGTTTATATTTTCCAGAATCCTAAAAGCAACATCCCCTGAAACAATAGTTAACATTTTTAATTCAAACTCATATATACAACTCATGTGGGTGTTTGAACCAACAATGAATAAAGTTTCTGCCACACAAGTTTAACATCTAACCAACATGAAGCATTTTGATACCAGATCCGAGTTTTATCCCTAAGATTACATGAGAATGGGTTATATCTCCTTTCTAATTTTAAGATTTTCGTCATTCGTAATTTGCATCTCAGAGGATTAATTACCTCCAAACATTATTTTAGCACCATGCCACATTCTACTAATCTTTACAATTATGTTTAACTTCACAGAAATATGACAATTGACTTATATGTTGAGTAAGATATATCAATAGAAATTGAATCTTTAGAGCTACAAATGCATTAGGGCATCAGTAGAACTACATGTACATATATTTGTTGGTTGTTTCGGGGTAGAGGAAAACACTATTGAATCCTTATATCATGCAACTGAAGTGAAAGCACAAGTCTTCCATATAAAAAAGCTAATATCTAAATACATTCTTCTTGCAGCCCATGCTTACTAATCACTTCTTTATCTGTGGTACCAACAGTCAAGAATTTTTTCCTCTAGGCTTTGATCCAGAAACTTTATCATTTGAACTTCCTTAAAAGAGCAGTTCATGAGTTGTACACTAAATGTTTTAAATCATTTTTTCCCAATACTATATTCTAGTTTCTCTTTTGAATCACACAAGATATTTCATTTATTTACTCCATAACTTCACATTTCCCATTTTAGTCTGTATACCGCACTAACCAAGGAAAGACATTACGTACAATTATATTGAATGATAAACAGCTAACCTGTTCCACCAGCCACATCAAGGTGCTTCATTCCAGGAAATGGGTTCAATTTGGAGACCAATCTGAAAACGAGTAACCAAATGACAAGGATTGTAAAACATCGAAGGGTAACACATGGCAAGTTCAAAAGAAATTCAAATGGGTTTGAAGTAAAAATTGAAGGTGGAAAGAAATACGCGAAGAGAGGATTTACCAGAGTACAATGGAGTAGAGAAAGTGTACCAGATCTCGGACGGCGGCGAGCAGCGGTGGAGGAACGTCAATCGACCTCTGTTCGCCGCCTTCTCCTTCGCAGTCCTGGGTGGTGCCGATGCCAGGGGGCTTTACGATGACGTCGTAGACTATGCCGGAGACCACCATGAAGTACGTCAGAAAGAGGGGAGCTTCAGGCGGAGGCGCGGGAGACGGAGGAACCTGTAGGGGAGAAGTTTGAGGGTGTGGAGGATGGGGTCGATGGAGTCCATGGATGGATCGGAGGAAGAGAAGGTTAGGGTTTCTAATTTGGGCGCCATTTTTTGGGGAGGAGGAGGTGTGTTTGTGTCATCAATGAAGTAGAGAAAGGAAAGTGAGAGGCTAGAGACTTTGAATTTTAAATCGATGGAGTATTTTGAATTTTAAAACTACTTTTTATTATAAAAACTAAATTTATTTAGAAAGGAAAAATCTAAATTTTTGTAATAAAAAATAGTACTTATTACGAAAAATAAAATTTGTCGCAAATATTATTTATTTGTTAGAAAACATTTTCATAGCAAATAGAAGAAAATTAACTACGAAAATAAAAAATTCGTAACAAAAACAATTATTTGATACAAAAATTAATTTTTGTTGTGCAATTGAATTTAATTGAGTAAATCCCCAATTTAAATTACTATAAATTGACTTCAATTGAGTGAAATTCTAAATCGTCAATTCAAATAAGTGAATTTGAGTAAATCACAAATTCGAAATAGTGAAATTGAGTAAATTCAAATTCAAACTAGTGAAATCGAGTAAAATTAAGTTCAATTGAGTAAATCTTCATTTTAAAGTAGTGAAATTGATAAAATCTTCAATTCAAAATACTAAAATTGACTTCAATTCAATGAAATTGAGTAAATCTCTAATTCAAAGTAGTGCAATTGAGTGAAATTAAGTAAATCTCCTGATTCAAAGTAGTTTAATTGAGTGAAATTGATAAAATCCTCAATTCAAAGTAGTGAATTTGAGTGAAATTAAGTTCGATTAAGTAAATCCCTAACTTAAAATAGTGAAATTGATAAAATCATCAATTCAAAGTAGTGACTTCAATTGAGTGAAATAATGTAAATACCTAATTAAAAATAGTTTAGTTCAGTGAAACTGGTAAAATTCTCAATTGAAGGTAGTGAAATATAGTAAATCCCCAATTCAAAGTAATTGAGTTAAATTGATAAATTCTCAGTTTAAAGTAGTATATTTGATTGAAATTAAGTTCAATCCCCAATTCAAAGTAGTTTAATTGAATGAAAATGATAAAATCTCCAATTCAAAGTAGTGAAATTGAGTAAATCCTCAATTCAAAGTAGTTTAATTGAGTAAGATTGAAAAAAATACCAATTTAAAGTAGTGTAATTGAGTGAAATTAAGTTCAATCCCCAATTTAAAGTAGTGAAGATTAAGTAAATCCCTAATTCAAAGTAGTGAAATTGAATAAATCCCTAATTCAAAGTAGTAAAATTGAATAAATCCCTCAATTCAAAGTAATTTAATTGAGTTAAATTGATGAAAAAAATTAATTTAAAATAGTGAAATTGAGTAAAATTAAGTTCAATTGAGTAAATTCTCAATTCAAAGTAGTGAAATTGACTTCAATTGAGTAACATAAATCCCCAATTTAAAGTAGTGGAATTGACTTCAATTCAAAGTAACGTAAATGATGAAATATTAGAAATATTTTATATTTTTTATAATAGTACTAGCCAATAACATGTGCTAATGTACTATACCAGGGCCAAATTATTTTTTGGTTGTGTGAGAAATTAATTAGAAATTGAGGTGAAAAAATGGGGTTTTTTAGTGATGGTTTGATTGGACCGTCCCTAATAGACACCCTTTCGTGACGGTTTATTTGGATTGTCACTAATAGACACCTTTTCGTGATGGTTTATTTGGACCGTCACTAATAGACTACCTTTAGTGACGAGTTTTTGGCCCGTCATTAATAGACTGTCCCCAAAAGCCTTATTTCTTGTAATGACTCCCGCATTTTTTTTACCATTTAGGACGGTTCCAATTTTTCGTGGTTAAAAATATGGATTTTACCGACGGTTCTGTGCCTTTAGTGACGGTTTAAAAATCCGTGACTAAAAAGTATGAGTATTAGCGACAGTTCGACATTTCCGTGACTAACAAATATGACTTTTAGCGACGGTTTTCTACCTTTACCAATAGTTTTAAAGTCCGTGACTAAAAATATGACCTTTAGTGACAGTTTTGTACCTTTAGCGACGGTTTGAAAGTCCGTGACTAAAAATATGGGTATTAGCGATAGTTTAAAATTTCTGTGACTAAAAAAAATGACCTTTAGTGATGGTTTTGCAGCATTAGCGACGGTTTGAAAAACCGTGACTAAAAGTATGAGTATTAGCGACAGTTTAAAATTTTCGTGACTAAAAATATGACATTTAGCTACGGTTTTTGTACCTTTACCGACGATTTAAAGTCCGTGGCTAAAAATATGCGTATTAGCGACAGTTTAAAATTTCCGTCACTAAAAATGGACTTTTAGCGACAGTTCTTGAGAGTGTCTCTAAAGGACCGTCGCTAAAAGTCCGATTTCTTGTAGTGTTGGTTCCATGGTCCTTTTGTGGTCATTCTTGAGAATAGTATTCATGTACTCTCCATAGTTGATCGGTTAGTTTTCCCCATCTTTAGTGAGAGCGTTGGTGATTGGATTAACCTTCTTATGGATAGTGTTACAAGATTGATGTGGTAATGTAATCAGTGGTATTGATATGAGAGTTGATCCCTCTTTATGAATGGATTGACAGTTCGTATGCATGTTGTGGATATATATATATATATATATATATATATACATTGACGATGTTATGTTAGTACGTAAAGATGTGAGAGTCTTCCTTGGTGCCGGTTATGTATGTTTCCCTTCTATGGATATTGTAGTGATCTTAGTCCTTTTTGGATCATATGTTCATTGTTGTGGCCATTAGAGTGATTGGCTATGTTATACTAGGGTATTCTGTACTTGATGTACGTTCATGTGAATAGTGTAGACTACTAGTGTGGGATTGATAGGTATGAGTCATAGTGATCTCTTGTATGGTCCTTATTATGTACCTTGTACTTATTTATCTATATCTATATATATATGTATATATATAGGTGTGAGTTTTCTACGTGACGTTATGTCATGGTTTCATTATGTGCTAGATACTCTGTTGATGATGCATGGTAGGGAACTAGAGGGATGTGTTTCAAGGGTCTCGTATTGCCATGAGTGCCATGTGGGACGATTAACCGACCTAGGATAGATTGTACACGGGTTGGTTAGCACTACTTGGATGGTCGGGGGATATGGCAGTTTAGGGTTTCTCCTGTTGGGCTAGTGAGCTCACCCCTTTCCCCATTTCCCTAGTTGTAGGTTCCAGGTTCTTCTTGTAGGATGGCTTGTGGCGTGGATGTTGTTGCGGGACTGGGACGTTCACACGTAGTGTTGTTCCTTTTAACTTTTCCTTTACTTGTCCCCTTATATTTGGACTATTATTGTATTTCTTAGGAGCAAGTCTGTTGGTGTGTCCCTTCCTTATATTTGGTGTCCTTGCATCGTTGTAGAAATATACTCTTTCAGCGCCTCGATGTGCCTTGTGTATTATTTGGTTTTAGCGTCCGTTCTGTTGTATGGAATCATTGTTATTATCTTGGTTCCATTCGTTTTATTAATGTTGATGTTCTTAGTTGGTCGCTCATTGTATGGATCATACCCCGGAGTTCTTGGATGTCCCGGTTCGGGAATCTTAGGATTTTAAGGGCGTGACAAATGAAATCTGTAGATCACTCTTTGATAGAAAGCCGAGATTATCTATACTGAAAATAATAATAATAGAATCACTTATTTTGACGAATAGGTATTGTAATACACGCAGGGATGGATGTAAAATATGATGGGATTCTATCACTTGCGCGTGGTATGCATGAAATATTTCAATTGGTTTGGGATACCATATCAGAGTTATCCCTGGGGTAACCAATAATTTTCCCTATTTTGACATTGCTTAATTTTCTTTTTTTCCCTGGCAAGTAAGTTTGTTGAATTTAAAAATGTAGCTTAAATTATATTGTAATGCAAAAATTATATTGACCATTTAATTAGGTCTCGTGCATAAATTTAAGGTGATAAGCTGATCATCCTTACATGCCTTAATCAACAAATATACAATGACATCCAAGCTCCAACACACATATACAGAGACAATCAACTTAAGCTTAAAATAAAATAAATTCAAACAAAAATTAAGAAAAGAAACAAGGACAACAAATCAAATTAATTAAATTGATAGTAAGATTTTGTAAGAGGGAGAGACATTGCAATCCATATATATACGGCTTGATATAATAAAATTTAATCACAATTGTAGATGGGATTGAGTATTTTAATCCATTTAGATTTAGGATTGCTAAATGCAATAGGATTGTGATTATTAATTATGAAATTGAGTATTATAATTTATTTAGGATTATGAGTGTTAAATACAATTAGAATAAATATTATTAATTACAATTGTAGATCAAATTGATTATTATAATCCATTAAAGATTAAGATTGTTAAATACAATGGTAGATGAGATTCAATATATATTTTTTACTCAATTAGGATTAAGATTATTAATTACAAATAAATTATAGTAAGACAATGGAATAAAATACAAAAAATCATTTAAATTTGTAGTATTATATTTCAATCAAATTTTCAATTTATATATTCAATATAATCTAGTACAATTAAAAGTTAATTGGATTCTAGTGAAAGAATTTAAATACATAATTCATATATAAATAAGTATTGGTGTTTACTGTTTTTAAATAGGATTCTACTTGAATTGGAGTTAGAGAATTTAATTAAATTTTATAGTTATAATTCAAGTAGAAATTGAATTGGAGTTATATCACTCAATTAAATTTTTTAGTCATAATTCAAGTAAAAATTGGATTGAAAAATCACATAGAAAATTTAACACCAATTTGTTTTCACACTTTTAATAGTAGAGTATATAGATAAATATAAATATACACATATATAATAACTAATTATTTAAATAATGTTTCACATAAGAAAGAGTTTGTCTTCATTTCTAATGGAGTAAACTTTTATTTTAATTACTATACAACTCTTATCAATTCTATCAATAAGTGGTTGAAGTGGGAAGGTATCCTAATTGATTCATATTATGTCATATTTGGTAAAGTTGAATGGAATGGAATGGAATGAAGTGTCCATTCATTCTATTCCTTCGTTTGGTATAACATAATGAATGAGAATGACCATTATCAAGGAATGAAATTTCATTTTTGAGAATGGATTATCATTCCTTTATTAAAGTTATGGAATGGTCATTCTATTCCATTAATAATGATTTTTAAACATAAAATTACTAAAATAACCCTGTCATATTTCAAAAAACAAACCACCACCACACCACCGCCATTTCTCCACCACCGCCACTGCCACCTTCATTACCCGTCACTACTATTTTCGTTACGTTTTACCATTTGTTTTGTAGAAAAATTTTAAAAATAATATTATTTTGTTTAATTATATATTTAATACTAAGAGGGGTATTTTTGAAAAATAATAAAATTCAAGTTCATTCCATTCCCAACGTGATTCATATTTACAACCAAACAAGAGAATGAGAATGATTATTCCATTTCATTCCCACCTCCATTCCATTCCATTCATCCGTATCAAATGTAGCCTTAGTATTTATAATGACATTAAAATAACGGTAAATTTAATAAAGTTATAGGACTCCTAAGTCCTAACATAAGAGAAACGTTTGTGCTCATTTCTAATTGAGTAAACTCTTATTTAATTATGGGTAAAGTGCACAAAACACCCTTGATGTTTCGATTTTGTGCAAATAACACCCCTCCGTGTTTCTAAACACCCATGAAGTATCAAATATGTGCAAGTTGACCCCCTCCGATCACTTTTATGACCAAAAATAGGTCATGTGCGAAAAACGTGATTGAATTTTACTTAAATACCTAAAATACCCATGATCAGTTACAAAAATACCCTCTTATATGAAATTTGTATAAACTTTACATCATCCACTCCACAAACCCTAAATCCCTTTTTCATTCCTTTCATAGGGCACCATTTTTGTTCTCTCTCAACCTCTATCTATCACTTACGAATCTGGTATGCTATATATCCCCCTCCCTCTCTCTCTCTCTCTACAAAATTGGTAAGACATCAAGCATTCTCCATTCCTCTTTCGATTTGGTTTTTTTTTTTAAATTGTTTTTTTTTTTCTGGAAACCCCTCTCTTTCTCACTCTCTCTCTACAAAAAAAAATAGAACTAAAGAATATAGTCAGCAAAATAAAGAAGAAGTGGGTGATAATGGATGGGCAGATAGGAAATGGGGAGAATTACGAAGTGTAGCCACACTTGGTAGGTTGAAAAGTAGAAGTAGAAGACGAACAAGCCAAAGGAAGCTTCAAATCACATTTAATCTTGGGCTTGAATTTGGGGGTTTTGAAGATACCAACCTTGAACCTAACCCTCAGATACAACTTGACATCAATATTGTAAATCAATTTTGAATTTGGGGGTTTTGTGTGTTCCTTTGAAATAGAAATTCTTCTTGTCTATAGTAATGTTAAGGATAGAGAAGAGTTCGATGATGAAGGAGGTGATCGAATTGCAGCAGCAGCGTCGTGGGACACTTCATCATATGGAGGTAGTGAATGAGAGGCTCCAAGCAGCAGAGCATAAGGAGAGAGAAGAGTTCTCAAAACGACGTCGTTTTTAGGCAAGGGTCATTTATGGTATTTCATACATATCAATATTTTCTTTAAATTTCAAAAATAGAAATATAAGGGTATTTAAGTAATTTAACACCTCAGGCACCGGAACTCAGCTTGAGGGGGTTAACTCGCACATATTTGATACTTCAAGGGTGTTTAGAAACACGGAGGGGTGTTATTTGCACAAAATCGAAACATTAGGGGTGTTTTGTGCATTTTCCCCATTTAATTATTATATAAATCTTATGAAGTTATCAATTCTATTAATTATGGCCTGTTTGGTAGAGCTGTGTTTGTGTTTGTGTTGAAATAAACAAAAAACACATTTTTTATTTTTTTGTTTATTCATCCAAAAACATAAGTATGTTTGGTAGGGATGTTTTTTGGGTCGAAATTGAAAGATTAAAAATCAATAATTAATAATATAAATAATAAATAAAAAATAATATAATAATAAGAAATAAATATAATAATAGAAAATGGACTAAATAATAAATAATAATAATAAATTAATAAAATAAATAATAAATTACTTAAAACATATTTAAAAATATAATAAAAATAATAAATAATAAAAAAAATTAAATAAATAATAATAATAATAAATAATAAATAAATATAATAATAAATAATAAGTAAATATAATAACAAATAAATACTTCATAATAATAATAATAAATGAGTATAATAATAATAAATTAATATTAAATTAATAAAATATATTTTTAAATAATTAAAAATGAATAAATAATTTATAAATAAAATGAATTAAATAATGAAATAATAATAAATAAATAAATAGAATATATTTATAAATTAATAAATAATAATTTAATAATATAAATAATAAAATATATTATAAAGTGAAGAAATAATAAAGAAATAAAAAGAATAATACATAAATAAATATTATAATAAATAATAAATAAATAGTAAAACCAGACCACCAAACAGACTTTTAAGTTTATGATCTAGTAGAAACACCCCAATAAACACCAAATTCATGTTTATTGGAATATGATGCAGGAGGATCAGCGCAAGGATGACAGGAAATCGTGATCTGCTGTTTTCCTTTTCAAATCTCTATTTTTAGTTATTTTTTACTACTTATGGTAATTTTCTATTTGTCAATTAGGAATTGATTATGAACCCGATTTGGGCCAGATTTTTAGCAATCTTTTGATTTCTTTCCGTATTTCATTTTGGTAAGACTTTTAGGGTTTTGCTATTTTTGGTAAAATCCTTGATTTTCAGCTATTTAAACCCGGCTTGTGGGTTGTTTTAAATTCATTCTTGAATATAAACAATTTTATTGAATTCTAGAGTGTTCTTTGAAATTTTGGGTCGAAATTCTCCTATTTTTCCTTGCAAAGTACCTATTGCACTAGCCTACAGAATAATCTCTATTTTGTCCGGCGTCAATTGGTATCAGAGCCAGAGCCCGGCCGGAATTAAGTGTGGGAGAAGCATGCGCATCACTCGTGGGTCGCCAACGGGGACGCTGGGTCCCAAGGGGGGTGATTGTGATGTCCCACATCGCCCGGGTAGAGGTCTGGGGATGTGCTTATATGTGCAGTGTTGTCTCCAATTGGTATGAGGCCTTTGGGAGGAACCCAAGAGCAAAACCGTGCGGGCTGGGCCCAAAGCGAACAATATTATACCAAGTGTTGGAGCGGGATGTTACAATTGGTATCAGAGCTAGAACTCGGCCGGAATTAAGTGTGGGAGCATGGACATCACCCGTGGGTCGCCAGCGAGGACGCTGGGTCCCAAGGAAGGGTGATTGTGATGTCCCACATCGCCTGTCCCACATCGCAGTGTTGTGTCTAATTGGAATGAGGCCTTTTGGGAGGAGCCCAAGAGCAAACCCGTGCGGGCTGGGCCCAGAGCGGACAATATCATACCAAGTGTTGGAATGGGGTGTTACAATTGGTATTAGAGCCAGAGCCCGCCCGGAATTAAGTGTGGGAGAATGCACATCACCCGTGGGTCGCCAACGAGGACGCTGGGTCCCAAGGGGGGGTGATTGTGATGTCCCACATCGCCCGGGTAGAGGTCTGGGGATGTGCTTATATGTGCAGTGTTGTCTCCAATTGGTATGAGGCCTTTTGGGAGGAGCCCAAGAGCAAAACCGTGCGGGCTGGGCCCAAAGCGGACAATATTATACCAAGTGTTGGAGCGGGATGTTACCAATTGTAACACCCCGCTCCAATTAAGTGTGGGAGGAGCATGCACATCACTCGTGGGTCGCCAGCAAGGACGCTGGGTCCCAAGGGGGGTTGATTATGATGTCCCACATCGCCCGGGTAGAGGTCTGGGGATGTGCTTATATGTGCAGTGTTGTCTCCAATTGGTATGAGGCCTTTTGGGAGGAGCCCAAGAGCAAAACTGTGCGGGCTGGGCCCAAAGCGGACAATATTATACCAAGTGTTGGAGCGGTCAATTGGTATCAGAGCTCAGCATCTTCCTGAGGCGGTATTTTCATCAATTTTCAATGGCTGGTGGTCGTCGTGGGCAGGTTCCGATTGAGGAAGTCCCGCACCATGATCGTAACGTTCAGGATGTTATGATTGAGGATTTGCAGAGGCAAGTGGCAGAGTTAACCCAACGCCTGGCGGCGCAGGAAATCGGTAATCATGATGTGGAAGATTCTGATACCGACAATTCCACCTTCGAAAATCCGTATCCACAGTTAGGGCCAATATATTCGGAAGATTCTGATTCCGAAGATGATTGGTTGAAAACCAATATTTTCGTTGGAGATCCAGTGTATGACGAAGAAGGAGATGAGGATGTGTTCAATGCAAGCACGACGACTGAAGTTCAGTGGACACTTCCATACTAGTGGCCGGATTATGAATTCAATAACCTCGTTAAAGTTGATCAGATGGAAGACATCTTCTTGAAATCCTTACTGGAGGACGATATAACTGGCATGGAAAATCTTGAGATCCCATTTAGCAATCCTCCTGAATCTCAACAGAATGTGATCCTAGCAGCTGTTTTCGGAATTCTCT
Organism: Cornus suecica; assembly: GCA_963922005.1. Taxonomy (NCBI): domain Eukaryota; kingdom Viridiplantae; phylum Streptophyta; class Magnoliopsida; order Cornales; family Cornaceae; genus Cornus; species Cornus suecica. The sequence continues at coordinate 39,349,704 of OY998238.1, read as the reverse complement.
ATTTTGATGCCAGAAGACCTTCCTCCTGGACTGCCGCCAGAATTACCCACGGGCCGTTTACATCCTAGGGCAGGTGAGTTGACCCAACATCTTCGAGGCATCCATGAGCAGGTGAAACTGGCCAGTCACGAGAGCAATGCCAAGTACAAAACTCGAGCGGACAGTCATCATCGTCAGGTACTTTTTGATGTTGGTGATTTTGTTTGGGTTGTATTAACTCGTGATCGTTTCCCTGTTTATGAGTATAATAAGCTTAAGGAGCGGAATATTGGACCCTGTGAGATATTGCAGAAGATTTATGACAACACATACAGGTTGTGTCTCCCTAGTCACTTGAAAACATCTGATGTCTTTAATGTGAAACACCCGAGTCCTTATTTTGCGGATTCTGCTGATGCTGTTGTGAACTCGAGGATGAGTTCTTTCCAACCCGGGGTGACTGATGCAGGAGGATCAGTGCAAGGATGACAAGAAATCGTGATCTGCTGTTTTCCTTTTCAAGTCTCTATTTTTAGTTAATTTTTACTACTTATGGTAATTTTCTATTTGTCAATTAGGAATTGATTCTGAACCCGACTTGGGCCAGATTTTTGGCAATCTTTTGATTTCTTTCCGTATTTCGTTTTGGTAAGACTTTTAGGGTTTTGCTATTTTTGGTAAAATCCTTGATTTTCAGCTATTTAAACCCGGCTTGTGGGTTGTTTTAAATTCATTTTTGATTATAAACAATTTTATTGAATTCCAGAGTGTTCTCTGAAATTTTGGGTTGAAATTCTCCTGTTTTTCCTTGCAAAGTACCTATTGCACTAGCCTACAGAATAATCTCTATTATGTCCGGCGTTAGAATATGCCTAAAATTTGGGTAAGTGAGTAAAGTCTGTTTTAACACAAATAGCCTAAAAACACTAAACCAAACAAGTTTATAAATATAAAAACATAAACAAACACAAAAACATGTCTACCAAACAGGCCCTTAGTGGTTGAATTAGGATGATTCAAGTAAGATGGAGTTATACAAATTAAAAAACTAATAGAAAAATTAATATACAATTTAAGATTAAAATATTAGGGTCTAAAACTCGTTGCACTTTTAATATTATAGTATAGATATAGATAGATATAGATATAGATAATTATATTCAATTGAATTTTGGGAGTAGAATATAAGTATAATTGGTTTGAAAATAATGTATATTTTAGAAAATAAAAATAAAAAACGTTCTTATAGTATTTTGGGTTTTAATTCAACATATTAGGTTTTCTTATTCTACTTGAATTGGAGTTATAAAATTAAAGTAAAATTATATATTTTTTTAGGATAATTCAAGTTGGTGCTTCCAAAAAGGATTTCACACTTTTAATAATAATATAGATAATTATATTTGAATTAAAATAAATAAAAATTAAAAATTAGGGTTGGCCAATCACTATCTACGGTTGGGCCTTATTTCACACTTTTAATACTAGTATAGATAATTATATTTGAATTAAAATAAATAAAAAAATTAAAAATTAGGATTGAAAAACTCTTTACACTTTAAATAGTAACTAACAAATAGGTCACGTGCAAATGCACATGAGACAAAGAACCTAAGTAGAAAAAAACAACAATAATCATGATATTCTACACGAAATTATAAAATAATTTAAGAATCCATAGTTTTATAAGTTGCAAATGTTACAATTTACTTCAAAATTTCAAGAATATATGATCAATTAATAAATAAATTCACTTGTATACTACAAGTTTAAATGTTACCTAAAGAACAAAATGATTAAAAAAAAAAGTCTAAAAATAAATAATTTAAAATCTTAATAGTGGCATAGAACATATATATATAAATATATACATGAAAATAGTTTAAAAGTGTAAGGGATCATTTTGATTTCTATACAAAAATTTAAAAGAATATAACAACACTAAATAATATTTTTATTATTTTAACAAAGTTAAATATTAAACTAAAATTGTAAGAAAAAGAAGATACTAACATACGAAAATAGATTTATCAAATTAATTAGAACAGATAAAAATAATCTATTGATCTTAAAGATCTTTAGTACCGCATAAGAAATATTTTATCTCTCAAGGCATGAAACAATAAAAAAGAATAGAGAGAAAATAACGATGAACAATCTATAAAAAGGATATATGTTTTAATAATTACTAATTGATGATAGTACCTTTTGCATTTGCGACTATAACTCATTGTTTTACAATTGATGGAAGTGCCCGTGATGCGAATCCTCTTTGCTTCAAATTATTAATTATTGAGAAAGAATAAACACAAACATAGTTAAAAATAAAAATAATGAAAAGAAGAATAACCTTAACAAAAAATAAAGATCTCAAATTGATAAGTGCACAAAATAGAGTAATTTACCTAACATAATGTCCTCATATGTATATATTTTTATTTCATGCAGGGGTTGATTTGCAAAAGAAAAGAAAAAGAAAGCAAGAATGATGAAAATGAAGAAAAAGAAAGAATTGGTGGGGGAGAATGTAATAAATGCATATATATATATATATGTGTGTGTGTGTACGTGTGAAAGTGTGTGATGAGTTAAAGAAAAAAAAGAGAGAAGTAGTTGAGAGAAGTAGGTGAGAGAAGTAGTTGAGAGAAGTAGGTGAGAGAAGTAGTTGAGAGAAGTAGTTGAGAGAGTAGGTAACATTTAATGTAGAATTAAATGCATCAGTTGCATTATGCCTATATATAGAGGCCATGTAGAATGAGAGTGGGGAGTTGAAGAATGAGAGCTTAGAATACTTTTGTACCATTTTCATATTTTGTGTAATTTTTGTTCTATCAATGGAATTTTATTCTATTACCTTGTTTCATTTTTTTATCAACATGCTAGCTTAAAACTCTTCTCAAGGGGGTGATGAAGCCACCATGGGTAAGATATAAATAATTTTTATTTTATTTCATATTGTTTAATTCTCGTCCCGAGAGTATTCATTTTATGAATCTCAATGAACAAAAACCTTACAATAGAGGTTGGACACTAAAAAATAGAAGGAGGATTTTCCGTGATTACCAATTAATGGAAATACGGGGAATGCCTACTACTATTTACATTTTATTTAAACCAAAACATTAGAGGGAGGATTCTTCGTGATTACCAATTAATGGAAATACGGGGAATGCCTACTAATATCTATGTTTATGTTTAATAGGTTGGAGGAGAATTTGCAATAGAAATATATAATATTATTTATATAGACCCGGGTGGTGGATTATTTTCTCTTGAGATTTTTTCCACCATTTGATAATTTTATCTAGTTATTTTAGTTTACTATTAAAAAAAATTCAAGAGTTGTTTTAAGTGATTTATTTTTATCTCGAAAAGTAAAGTTTTGGATCCTTGTCTCAAAACGAGTTCCAAGTTGAGAGTGGTTCGACCCTACTTATTGTTATACTATTTTAAGTAAAGTATTAGTAGGTATAAATTCTTGTTGATCGGGGTGTGGTGAAACAACGACACAATATCATCAAATCTCAACCCGTCAAATGGCGCCGTTGCCGAATCAACATTGAATTCGGAGTCAAAGATTCAAGACTACAAGTTTTCGGGAACCCACCCGAACTTTCTATCCCTTCCTTTATTTTAAATTTTCTATATTGTGTGATTTTTGTTAATTTTCAAAAAAAAAAAAAAAACCAGCAGTTACATTTGAGTTCTAAAAATAAAAATAAAAATAAAAAATCATCCTGTTGAAATGACAGATTAGAGTTTGTGTTTGGTTCATTCAAAAAATTAAAAAAAAAAAGGGTCACAGTGTCAACTGACCACATACCAATCATTCTGTCGTATCAAATTTTTATTTTACTTTTTCCATTTTTGTCTTTCTGTTGCAGTCCACCTACACCCATATCAATACATAGCCCACCTTTGTTTCCTTTCTAATCCAACAAACCCATTTTCAAAATAACCGAACCTATCCATAACCCATTAATATTTTGACACAGCCCATTTTTAACATAACCCAACCCACCACCCAAATTTTATTTTTTTTTACCCTTTTTTAGAATTAACCGAACCCAAAATAATTAATAATTAAAAAAAATATATATATATAAAAAAAAAAAAAAAAAAAAAAACAGAAAACGAAAAGAAAAAAAAAAAACAGATTAGTTTAATTATTTTTTTTTTTATTCACTCATTTTTGTTTTCATTATTTGTTTATTTACTTACTTGTTTATTTTTGTTCTTTATTTTATTTTATTTTTGCAGGAGATACCGTACCGGTTCGTCAGCCAGGTTCCATATCTCTAAACCCTTGTTATTTATTTATTTTTCCTAGATTAGGTGAAAATTTTGCATGCGAATTTTAGGATAGAATAACATTAGAAATTCCCCTAAGCTCCCGTTTTTTTTATTTTTTTATTTCTTTTTCTCTTGCTTGTGCATATTTTAAATTAGCATTTTGCATAAGATACTTAAGGGCAAAAATTCCCACAAGATACGGTCGGGATTTCATCACCCGTCTCCGTGGCCCACAAATCACAAAAATTCCTTGCATTTGTTAAACCATGAGCCGGATTTGATTAAAATTCATTAGCAATCAACCACTTTAGGGTTACGAGCTCATAGGCCCTCTAGGAAGGAAGCGGTTGGTAGTCACTCCAGTGAGTCATTATCAAATTGATAAACGGTAGGACAGTTCTGTCTAGGAAAGTGAGGTTGACTCGACATTAAGCAGGCCACGTGCCTCGCCACACTTTCCTGGGAACTACTCCGTTGTTAGTTTGATGATCCTTAACTGGTAATCTATCGACTTAATCTGGAATAGAGTAGGAGCTGTCTAATTAGGAGAGAATTAATTTGGACATCATCCTATTAATTCTCTACAATATTAGATTTAAAAATTCACCACCTTTGAATTTAAGCTCAAGATAAAAAAGCCAAAAATTTTGTGTGATTTGTTCCTCATCTAGCCCTTTTAGGTTTCTTTTTGTTTATGCCCCAGTGGTTGCGAGTTAACAAACGTCTAGTCAGGTTTCCTAGTGATCTGTCTCTAATTGATTTAGGAGAAAAATCAATTCCCTTGTTATATCTGTCAACCACCAATAATTCATCAATGGCTGCACCAAGAACTCTTAATGACTATTTTGCCCCAATCACAGCCAACCCACCCAATAACATAGTTCTACCTGAGAATGATGCACCCCAGTTTGAGATTAGACCCGCCACAATCAATATGTTGCCAAAATTCCATGGACTCGAAAGTGAACAACCCTATATCCATTTAGGGAAGTTTTTGACAATATGCAACACATTCAAAAATCAAAATTTGAATGAAGAGGGTGTCAAACTGCGTCTTTTTCCCCTATCCTTAGAAGATAAAGCTGCTTCATGGCTAAACTCCATTCCACCCAACTCCATTAGATCATGGGATGAACTTGCAAGAAAATTCATGAGTAAGTTTTATCCCATGCAAAAGACCGAATCAATGAGAGATGCCATTAGTACTTTTAGAGGGAAAATTGAGGAACAATTCCACCAAACTTGGGACCGATTTCATGACTTGCTCCTCAAATGCCCACATCATGGCTTTGATAAAGCACAGTTAGTCCATTTCTTTTATAAGGGACTTTCCCCTATGAACCGAACCATGATTGAGTCAATGCACCAAGGAAAGTTCAATGCCCAAACCCCTGACCAAGCCTATATATTTTTGGAGGAACTAGCTGAAAATGCCCAAAATTGGAATTGGAACCAAAGTGAGAATGATTTTTCTAGGAATGATCAAATGAATAGAAAACCTGGTTTTTATGAGATCAAACCTGAAAATGAGTTAAAGTCTGTGATGCAAAATCTTGCTGATGGAGTGAAAGACTTAAGCAAAAAGTTTGATTCATTTGCCCTAATCTCTACCCCTGCACAATGCAATGTTTGTTCTGGTTTATCTCATTCCATAGAGGAATGTCCGGTCTATTGTACATCTGAACCTTCGGATGCGCAAGTTTGTGCTTTCAATACCTTTAGGAGACCATTGCCTAACACATTTAGCCAAAGTTACCATCCTGATACTAGAAACCACCCTAATTTTTCATGGAGGCAAAATTTACCTCCACAAAACTTAGGTAGTCCATCCGGTTTTCAAGGTAACTCCAATAGGCCACCTCCACCTCAAGGACAAATCATTCCTCAAAATCAATTCCCCAGGAATAACCAATTCAATCCCAGCCGAGATTTAGCCGTTGATCCCATGAACAACTATGCTGCTCCTGTCCCACCGGTCCATAATACTTCCAATTATGAGGACACTTTGAAAATGCTTGCCCTTAATCTTGATCAATCCAATAAGCATTCCAATCAGAGATTCCAAAAGTTAGAAAATAACTTTGATCTCTTGACTCAAAATCAACTGCAATTTCAGCAGTCTCTCCAAAATCAGTTGAGTCAACTCACTGCAGCTCTTTCTGAAAGACAAAGGGGTACATTACCGAGCCAACCCGAAATCAATCCAAAAGGGAAAGGAGTTAATCACATAGGGACCACTTCTAATTCTGACCACTCAAATGACCATGTCAATTCTATCACTACCTTGAGGTCAGGAAAGAAAATTGATAATAAGGTTGAGCCACCCATCAGTCATGAAAATGAACAATCCAAATCTCTTCGACCCAATCCCCCAAAATCCAAAAAGGATCAAGATCCTGAGCTTGATGAGGTTATTCCTAAGCCGGTTGTTCCACGTGCACCCTTTCCCTCTAGACTAGTCAACAATAAGAAGGATTCTCAATACAGTGAAATCTTAGAGATTTTTCAAAATCTCCAGATTAACATTCCATTTCTCACTGCTATTAAGCAAATTCCTTCTTATGCCAAATTCATCAAAGACTTAGTCAAGAGGAAAACCAATATTCCTAAGGAAGCCTTCATGGCCCAACATTGTTCTTCCTTCCTACAAAACCAAGATGTGGTTAAACACAAAGACCCTGGTAGTCCCACTATCACTTGTAGGATAGGAGAAAATTTTGAAGGCCAGGCTTTATTGGATCTTGGTGCCAGTGTCAATGTGCTACCGTATTCAGTCTACTTGGATTTAGGATTGACTGATTTGAAGAAAACTGACATTAGAATTCAGTTAGCTGACCGATCCATAAAAATTCCAAGGGGTATCATTGAGGATGTGATAGTCAAAGTTAATGATTTTTATTACCCCGTAGACTTCATTGTGCTAGACACTCAGCCAACTCAAGGGAATCAAATTCCAATCATTTTAGGTCGACCATTTTTAGCCACAGCCAATGCTTTGATCAACTGTAGAAATGGTAGCATGACCTTGACCTTTGGGAACATGAAAGTGGAAGTCAATGTGTTTAATTTGATGAAACAACCCATTGAATCAGAATCTGTTGAGGAAGTTTGTCTTATTGATTCATTGACCACCCACACTTTTAACCACTCTTATCCTGAGGATCCACTTCAGCAGTGTTTAGCCCATTTTGGTGATAGTTTTGATGAGGCTAATTATATTAGCCAAATCAATGATTTGCTCAACTCTGCCCCACCTTTTGAAGCCCCCAAGTATAAATCCAAATTTGAATCATTGTCCTTACCGGTTACCACTGAATCTGAACATGCAAAGAAACCACCTAAGATAGAATTAAAGCCTTTACCCGAGACTTTAAAATATTCGTATCTTGGTGAATTTGAGACTTTTCCAGTGGTAATATCTTCTGAGTTAACTGAGCAACAAGAGTCCCAATTACTTGAGGTTCTAAAGACAAATAGGGAAGCCATAGCATGGTCCATTGATGATATCAAAGGCATTAGTCCTCTAGTGGTGCAACATCGCATTCACTTAGAAGATAATGCGAAAACCTGTAGGCAACCTCAAAGGAGACTTAACCCCAATATGAAGGAAGTTGTCCGCGGAGAAGTTATCAAACTTCTTGACACTGATATCATCTACCCGATTTCTGATAGTCAGTGGGTGAGCCCAATCCAGGTCGTTCCAAAAAAGTCTGGCATCACTGTTGTGTCCAATGCCCACAATGAGCTAGTTCCTACTCGCATTCAAACTGGATGGCGAGTTTGCATAGACTACAGGAAACTGAATAGTGTGACTCGGAAAGACCATTTTCCACTTCCCTTCATCGACCAAATGTTAGAGAGATTAGCTGGTCAGGCCTTCTATTGCTTTTTAGATGGCTATTCTGGTTACAATCAAATTCCTGTCCACCCAGATGACCAAGACAAGACAACTTTCACCTGTCCATTCGGTACATTCGCTTATCGTCGTATGCCATTCGGCTTGTGTAATGCCCCAGCTACATTTCAGCGGTGTATGATGAGTATATTTAGTGACATGGTTGAAAAGTTTTTAGAAATCTTCATGGATGACTTCTCTGTCTTTGGATCATCATTTGAGCAATGTCTGGACCATCTTTCTCTTGTACTTCAACGTTGTCGTGACACTAACTTGGTACTTAACTGGGAAAAGTGTCATTTCATGGTTACAAAGGGAATTGTCCTAGGTCATAATATCTCTAGTGCAGGAATTGAGGTCGACAAAGCCAAAATTGATCTAATCTCCAATCTACCTATCCCTAAATCTGTTCGAGATATTAGAGCATTCCTAGGTCATGCCGGTTTCTACAGGCGCTTCATCAAAGATTTCAGTAAGATAGCTAGACCTTTGACCCATCTTCTCGCTAAAGATGCCCAATTTGAGTTTACTGATGCATGTAAGTCCGCCTTTGAGCACTTAAAGTCCACACTCACTACTGCACCTATCATTCGCTCACCTGATTGGACCTTACCTTTTGAAATTATGTGTGATACGTCTGATTATGCAGTAGGTGCTGTTTTAGGCCAGAAAGTGGATAGAGCACGACATGTCATATACTATGCTAGCAAAACCTTAAATGATGCCCAAATCAACTACTCAACCACTAAGAAAGAGTTGCTAGCCGTCGTGTTCTCCTTTGAGAAGTTTCGATCTTATTTGATTGGATCTAAGGTCATCATCTATACAGATCATGCAGCGTTAAGACATCTTTTGTCCAAATCTGATGCAAAACCTCGGTTGATACGCTGGATCTTACTCCTTCAAGAGTTTGACCTTGAGATTCGAGATAAGAAAGGTTCTGAGAATGTAGTCGCTGATCATTTGTCCCGTCTTGTTATTGAATCCACTAGTGACTCCATTCCAATCTCTGATTATTTTCCTGATGAGCAATTATTTGAGATATCTCATGCACCATGGTATGCTGATATTGTCAATTATATTGTGATTGGTCAAATTCCTTCCAACTGGTCCAAGCAAGAGAAAGATAAGTTTTTGGCCAAGGCTAAGGAATATTTTTGGGATGACCCCTACTTGTTTAAATATTGTCCAGATCAGATCATTCGTAGGTGTGTTCCTGAGGTAGACCAAGAGTCTGTCATTTCCTTCTGTCATGACCAGGCCTGTGGTGGCCATTTCAGTTCCAAACGAACTGCTGCAAAAATCTTGCAGTCAGGATTCTATTGGCCAACCCTTTTCAAAGACACCCACACATACTGTCTAGCTTGTCATAGATGTCAATTGCTCGGTAAGATTACCACAAGAAACGAATGGCCTCAACAATCAATTCTCGTCGTTGAAATCTTTGATGTTTGGGGTATTGATTTCATGGGACCATTTCCATCCTCGTTTGGCAATCTCTACATCCTTCTAGCAGTTGATTATGTGTCAAAATGGGTAGAAGCTTTAGCCACCAAAACAGCTGACCATAGAGTTGTGGTGCAATTTTTCAAAGACCAGGTTTTGCCTCGATTTGGAACACCTCGAGCCATAATCAGTGACAATGGTTCACATTTTTGCAATAAAGTCTTTGGCAACCTGTTGTCCAAATATGGAATCAACCATAAAGTGGCCCTATCATATCATCCTCAAACCAATGGTCAAGCTGAGGTATCCAATAGGGAGATTAAGCAGATTTTAGAGAAAACTGTTAACCCCACAAGGAAGGACTGGAGTCTTCGACTCCAGGATGCGTTATGGGCATACCGAACTGCTTACAAGACCCCTATAGGAATGTCCCCATATCGATTGGTCTATGGCAAAGCCTGTCACTTGCCTGTTGAACTCGAACACCGTGCTTATTGGGCTATCAAGGCCATGAATTTTGACTATGATAAAGCCGGTCAACGTAGGACCCTTCAACTTGATGAGTTAGAAGAAATTAGAAATGATGCCTATGAGAGTTCAAGACTTTATAAAGCTAAGACTAAAATGGAACATGACAAACACATTCTCAAAAAGGAGTTTTTCATAGGCCAAAAGGTTCTTTTGTATAACTCCCGTCTTCAATTGTTTCCTGGGAAGTTAAAGTCACGTTGGTCAGGCCCGTACTATGTCCATCACATTTCTAGTCATGGTGCCATTGAGTTACAGGACCCTAAGACTAGACAGTTGTTTAAAGTCAATGCTCATCGCCTCAAGCCTTTCCTAGAACTTGAAGCTTCTGAAACTGAGGAAATTCTCCTCATTGATCCGATTTATTCGGACTGATCCATTTAAGGGTAGCACCTCCATTAAGTCTGGCTGATGACGTTAAACTTAGCGCTCCTGGGAGGCAACCCAGTATGTTGTGTAAATATTTTCTACAAAATTTCTTTCTCACTCTATTTGGGTATGTTTAAATTTTGTTTGGGGGTAAAGTCTGTCATAATATTTCCAATCACTTGACTTTTCTTTTGCCAAGAATCTTTGCAGGGACTATACTCCATAACCTCCACCTCAATTGCGGTAATTTGTTCCAATTTGTCTCTTAGATGTATTTTTAAACACTAGGGACAGTGTTATTTTTGTTTGGGGGTGGATATCTATTTAATCAAATAGAGTTTCAAAAAAAAAAAAAAAAAAAAAAAAAAAAATTGAAAAATTGAATTTTTTTGAAAAAAAAAAAAAATTCTTTGTTTTTATGCATAAGTGTTTTACATTATAAGTTGATTAAGTTTGTGTTTATGATGTATCAGTAGTATGTGATGCGATATTCCCGCTCATGAGAGTAATGATTAGATTGAGTTAGTGAAGTGATGTGGTTTTACATAGGTAAATGAATTAGTGAAATTGAAACCGAAAAGGACAACTTTGACCTATAAGCACATGCACACATTCACTATGGGAAAAACAGTTGATCTTTGACTATGAAGTTGAAAAAATAGCTTTGCCGCTATAAAAAGGGGAGATAGAATGGAGAAATTTAAATTTTTTGAAAGAAATGCAAAAAGTAGTTCTTCGATCTGAGTAACCGGGCCTTGGTATCACCAATATCACTGCTCGCGTAAAAAGGGGAGAAAACTAATGAGCATAAATCCTATGGAAGAAGCTCGGGCCCAGTTGATCGGGACTAAAAATCCTCGCTGGAAAGTCCGGAGCTTAGAAAGATAAAGAATGGATAAAAGTGGAATGATGGAAAGAATGAATTTTTATGAAAAAATGGCAAAGTTTGATCAATGAAGTAGAAGAAGAGAAATTGACATACCATAGTAGAATGTTCACAAAAACACGGAAGGTTGTCTAGATTGGGAGTAGAGAGTAACGAAGTTATTTACTTTAGTGGGAACCGTTCATATCATTAACTTGAGATAGTTATTGTTCGGTAGTGAGTGGGAGTATTTGCATTCATATTATCTTATATATTGTATCATGGCTTAATTAATGAGTGTGTGAATGCATGAATGCGTGAAAATGAAGACTAAAGAAGTTTGTGGGTATCTTCACTGTAAACCCTCACGAGGCTATTGCTCGTCCACTAGGGTAACCTAGGGGTTTAAGGCCTTATTGCATATGGTAAATGCAATCGAATGCAGCCTGCGAAAGTGGCACATCTTTAGTTAAACTTCAATAATATATCATTTTTGTGAACTTATCTATTTTTTTTCCTTATTTGCTAGAGGACTAGCAAAAGCTTGTTTGGGGGTAATTTGATAAGTGCACAAAATAGAGTAATTTACCTAACATAATGTCCTCATATGTATATATTTTTATTTCATGCAGGGGTTGATTTGCAAAAGAAAAGAAAAAGAAAGCAAGAAGGATGAAAATGAAGAAAAAGAAAGAATTGGTGGGGGAGAATGTAATAAATGCATATATATATATATATATGTGTGTGTGTACGTGTGAAAGTGTGTGATGAGTTAAAGAAAAAAAAGAGAGAAGTAGTTGAGAGAAGTAGGTGAGAGAAGTAGTTGAGAGAAGTAGGTGAGAGAAGTAGTTGAGAGAAGTAGTTGAGAGAGTAGGTAACATTTAATGTAGAATTAAATGCATCAGTTGCATTATGCCTATATATAGAGGCCATGTAGAATGAGAGTGGGGAGTTGAGGAATGAGAGCTTAGAATACTTTTGTACCATTTTCATATTTTGTGTAATTTTTGTTCTATCAATGGAATTTTATTCTATTACCTTGTTTCATTTTTTTATCAACATGCTAGCTTAAAACTCTTCTCAAGGGGGTGATGAAGCCACCATGGGTAAGATATAAATAATTTTTATTTTATTTCATATTGTTTAATTCTCGTCCCGAGAGTATTCATTTTATGAATCTCAATGAACAAAAACCTTACAATAGAGGTTGGACACTAAAAAATAGAAGGAGGATTTTCCGTGATTACCAATTAATGGAAATACGGGGAATGCCTACTACTATTTACATTTTATTTAAACCAAAACATTAGAGGGAGGATTCTTCGTGATTACCAATTAATGGAAATACGGGGAATGCCTACTAATATCTATGTTTATGTTTAATAGGTTGGAGGAGAATTTGCAATAGAAATATATAATATTATTTATATAGACCCGGGTGGTGGATTATTTTCTCTTGAGATTTTTTCCACCATTTGATAATTTTATCTAGTTATTTTAGTTTACTATTAAAAAAAATTCAAGAGTTGTTTTAAGTGATTTATTTTTATCTCGAAAAGTAAAGTTTTGGATCCTTGTCTCAAAACGAGTTCCAAGTTGAGAGTGGTTCGACCCTACTTATTGTTATACTATTTTAAGTAAAGTATTAGTAGGTATAAATTCTTGTTGATCGGGGTGTGGTGAAACAACGACACAATATCATCAAATCTCAACCCGTCACAAATCTATAAAGTTGCTAGAGAGATAGAGGGCACAATTGCATTGAAATAAATAATTTAAGAAAAAAAAGTACAACATTTAGGAGAGTAAAATAACTTCATGTTAAATCTGGAAAAAATACACAACCCACACACACACACATATATATATATATATAATTATTTACAAAGCCTTGATGAATCAGCATGTCACGCCCCTAAAATCCCCGAAACTCCAACCCGGAGAATCAGCGAATTTCCAAAGGGTGATATAAGTCAAGCAACCACTAGAGTCAACAATAACAAGGAAATACATGGAATAACAATGAAAAAATATAATCCATGCCAAATCGAATACTAGAAACTCAATAGTTTCCTCTGATACCAACTAACACGCCCCTAAATTCCTAAGACTCCCGAACCGGGACATCCAAGGAATCCAAGATGTGATCCTTAATACGAATGAGCAACTAAGATATCATCAACCATGAAAACGTATGGAATAATAATGACAATGGTATATTTCATACCCAAATGAATGATAAAACAAAGCAGTGGAATCTAACAAAAATTCGGCAAAGTTCCGTTTGTAAATGGAACATCCGGACATACAACCACAACAGAATAACTTGCCAATAATAGTTCGATAATAACAATGGCTCATAGACCCAACATTCATCAATCCTACTAGGGCCGAGGCAGTGGAAAGAAACACCGCTACCCCTATATAACCCTTTATAATCAACAGAGCCACAAATGCTCGAATAAGAATACAGAAATGCACATGGCAGTGCCAAATAGATACAACGACATCCTGAAATAATAAATATAGAAAATAAAAGATACACCAATAGGGATATGCCAACAAACTGGCTCTCAAGAGAAATATATGACAATCCCATACAGAAGGGGTAAAGAAACTAACAGCAGATAACTATCATCCCCAAACCAGTCGCACTGCAACAGTAACCACATCACCCTGCGCAACTCCAAAACCTGTAATAAGGAAAATAAAGGAAAGCTATCGTTGCACCGCATGTTGTCCGTAGCCGCAACATTTCCTGCAACCTAGCGTGAGAATACCAGGGGGCAAATGAAATACCCCTGTGAGCAAATAAGCTCAGTGGGAAAAGATATCTTAACTACCACATCCTTTAACTGTTTAGGAAATGCTAAACTATCTAGCAAGATATATGGCCCACAACATAACCCAGCCACGAAAACCCAAGGTACGCGCTCATATACTACCGTACATAAGTATATAGGGGATATATATATATATAAATACACAACATGAGTCAATAAGGTACAACTAAGGCTCGTACTCCTAGTACCAACACCGGTAGTCTACACTACTTTCACAACATACACGACATCCAGGTCCAATCTAACAAATCATCAAGTGCTCACAACGCTAACTAGAAGATCCAAACAGAGTGAATGACGCTCACCTCTAATATCCATAGGGATCAAAATCCACCACTAGTACCAAGGAATACTCACAACTCACTCCCCGAGAACACTCACATCCTTGCGTACAAACACAATCATCATCTATATATATATATATGTATGATATATATATATATATATAAGAAACCTCAACCTATTCCTAAAGGAAACCTACCTCTCAAGGACTGTATTATCTCAATCATATCTCTTCATCAATACCATAAATCACATCATCATATTGACCTCATAGCATTATCATCAATAGGGTCAATCAAATCACTAACACTCTCACTATAGTCGAGGAAAACCACCCAATCAAATCACTAAGAGTACACGAACACTACTCTCATGAACGACCACCTAAGGGTCACCAAAAAAAAGAAATGGAAAGGACTTCCCAATGCTAAACCAACAGATAACCGGGACAACAACGTCAAGGTTAAGAACACCCCATGTGTTTAGTGAAAACACCCGAACAAGGAAACCAAAGCAAGGGAAAAGAAGTTCCAATACTAAACCAACAGATAACTTAGACAACAACGTCAAGGTTAAGAACACCCCAAGTGTTTAGTGAAAACACCCGAAAAAGGAAACCAAAAACGAATGGCCGAGAGTGGAAGTAATAAAAAGATGAATCTCAGAGATTCAATAGTTTTTAAGAAAAATGTTTCAAAACTCGAATCAATCCATTCGGCATCCATGCCCCTAACGTAAGAAAAACTCAAATCACCTAGGTGGTGACATCAACAACAACAAGAAATGAAAGACAACACTATATGTGTGCACTAAACAACTCAAGCCTCATACCCGAGACTTAGAAATGATCCGAAGCAAAGGTGAACAAGAAAACACCTTTAAAAACTCTACAGGTCGAGGTTTTTGAGAAAGAAGTCTCGTAACCTCAGAATCTCGAGAAAAATAATAAAATAGTTTTTTTTTAAGAAACCACAGAGTAAAAATAACCGTCTTGCCCTTGGTCTCCGTCAATCGCCGTCACCGGCTTTTAGAAGTTAAAAATATTTTTAAAGAAGATCCTAAAATCATTTTATAAAGTGTTAAAACTTTTAGTTCCTACGGGGGTAGGTGAAAACGAGTTTTTCCTTTTAAATACAAAGAGTTTATTTTCAAAACTTGAAAAACTCCATTTCCGACAGACAGCCAGATAAAAGTGACTACAACTCTATGGATTCCTCTAATATCCCGAAAGGACAATGAAGGAAGAACAATACGTTGGACTCACGGAACACAACCATCCGTTTCCAACTCCACAAAAATCAAATGACAGCATGAGGAAGAGGTTCGGCACCACGCCGTAACCGACAGCTCAAAGAGTGACATATAAGTCAAGGACATGTGCTAGTATATAGAGTACAGTAAAAGAAATGGTTAGGGGAAATGAACTAAGCACTACAACCAAGACTGTCAAGCTACAGTACCTCGAGTACTTAATAAGATCACTTAGACCCCCTAATATCATGAAAAGGGAAAACTAGTGGCCGATATCACGGGACTAACTAGTTTCAATCAATACCTCTTCCAATTCATTATAACCTCAATTTCACATTTTATACTAACAGAATCAAGAGACCATTGCCACTCAACTAAACAGGTTCAATCACAACCTCATCTAACCGCACTCAAAACATCAAAAGCACGATAATTGATACCTCCATCTAAGTGGGAAAGAAACATCAAGGGTCAGTAATATGCAACCAACGAAAACCACAAAACTATCACCCGTCTTCTCTAAGGCCTCAAATCTCAATTAATACTTAAATCAATCCCTAACCTCAAATCTCTAAAGATGTCACACAACTAACCACAGAGGTCACTATGCCAATATACTTAACCTCCCCTAAGGGCACAAAAGTATATAACTACAAGTATAAAGAAATACGTTTCATTTATACTTTTACAATTTCCTCATTTAATTCATGTTTTCACATTATTCACTTTTAGTTGAACATTTTATAAAATATGAATTTATTTTGCAATATTCATAATTAACATGTTCTAAAATCCACAGGTAATAATATCACATATACATGTCAATGAAATCACATACTGCTATGCAATGCAATGTGACTCACACACCACCTGTGATACGCACACAAAAACACACCCTTCCCAAAGGTGACGAATCCTTCTCCACCATTCCCTTGAGGATACAAGCTCACCAAGGAAGGTAGACTCGTCGTACCGTTCTTCCCAAGTGTTTTTGACACTTCACACTTTAAACCAAGGAAGACGTCCACCACGGCCCAGCCGTGCGCCTAGGATTAGAACAAGTCCCCCCCTAGCGTCTGCGTTTCTCGGAAGATTAGTTACGTGGGAGCAAAGTAGCACCCCCTAGCCAGTTGTTACGACGATCTAAACACAAATCTACCCGCACGCAAACGGACGTAGACCACACCAATTGAATTTTTCTCTGCAAAAGGTGAACACATGCACTACATGCACCAACACCCATGTACTCACAATACATGGTGTATCCAATAAAAATCATGCATCAACATAAATATGTAATGCATCATATTTATGAAAATATCCACATGAAAATACAAACATGAATCTCATAATCTCTTTAACATGCTTTTAAAATAAAATAAAGGCATTTAAATTACATGGGAACAAGTTCGTGTTTTAAACAATATATTTTCTTTAATTCTTTAGAAAAATATTTCAAATTCTCTTAACATGCCTTTAAAACAATTAAAACAATTAAACCATGTATCATAAAGGGAACCTAGCATAACGTCTAAGTTTTCACGTCCCTCACGTCACATATTCCCTAACATAGTAAAAAGGGAACTAATATAGCATTTTAAGTTCACGTCTAACTTTTACAAAATTCTACTAACCCATTTAATTCTCAATGGATTACTAAGCCACCTATTCTTATTCAATTCAAATAGGAATTTATTTAGTTTCATAGAAAATAATTTAATTAATTCCTCAAATTAATTCCTAAGTCATACTTCGATTCTAACCCAATTTTAGATATTTTAAATTTACAATTTAATATATCTAAATTAAAATAAATACGGGTTTGCACACCTAAACCATGTCAATGATACGGAGTGAGAATAAAATTTCCCACATAAATTTACGCTTACAGAACAGCCCAAAAACGGCCCTTCGTGAACAGTACCGACACCCGTATATGGAGCTCGCCGACTAAAGTCACCCGAATAATATTTTGAATATACCGAAACGTCCTCCTCGACAACCTATTCGATATATACGAAGCCCATTAGCAATATGTTAACCAATTTGGGTAAATCTAAAATAACCCAAACGGAAATTATAACCTATAAACACGATTTTCCGACAAACCGTTCAACGGAAAATTACGAGACTTTAGTATGATGAACACTAAGTCAAAATGAAGTTACTCACCAAAAATCATCCCAAACCGATAACGGGAAGTCGACCAAATCGCCGGCCGAAGTCTGGCCGAACTCGTCCCTATCGCACGAACTGCTGTCGCTTCACTGCGCGCAGCTCTAGCGACCACCAGCAACCACCACCTGCTACCCTAGCCGACGTCCACTAGCCACCGTCGACCGTCGCTCTGCCAGCCGTCGTCGCCGCTGCTCTAGCTGGTAACCACCAGCCTAGGTCGCGACTGCGCGACCTCACCTCCAGCTCTTTCTCTCTCGTTTTCTCGTCGATGACAGATGGAGAAGATGGAGAAGCTGCGTGTGTATCGCGTGAAGAGAAGAGAGGAAGAAGCTAGGTCAACGTCTCCCAATTCATCGAATACACATGTGTATATACATACATATCTTAATTGCACAAATGAGCATTTAAACATCCATAATTACAAAATAACATACCTTTATATAATTATTTACAATAATCTATATAGGCATAATTAATCCAAAATTATAACGGACCAACTCCCAAGTGTGATCATGTGAACTGACAATTCCACGAGACACCAATTAACTAAAATAGTCCGAAAGAAATACACTAGGGTAGGAACCCAAACGTCGGAACACCTAACAAGCCCGATCCAATAAAACGTGTCATCGCCTAGTCGAAGTACTAAACATTAAATGTCGAAACGATACCGCGTAGTTGATAACAAGAGTTCGCGTAGTCATCAAAAAGAAACCGTAATGTCGTTCAGTCGACTTTAAATATAAACGCGAAAAATTTACACGCATGAAATACCAAGGATAAACAATGCGTCAAGAACAAGTGACGTCATTACCGAAATTAAATCAGAAATAATTTCAGGTTAAAAGGAAAATAACACGGGGTGTTACATCAACATCTAGCATTAAATAAAAATATTTTATGTAAATAAAACATAAATATGAATAAATGATTAATAGATAGAGCACAAATACACTTCCACGAAATCAACCAGGATACCAAAAGTTATATAACGGCCCTTGAGAAACATCATCTAGCATTAGATATTGATTAAAAAAAAAAAATTCTTTATATATAAATAAAATATACTCAGTTAATGCTTATAAAATTTAAAATGGTGTTTAAAACTAAACGATATAAGACCAAACGAATATATGTACATGTTATATATATAAAAATCAATGAATCAAGATTAAACATTCTACCCTTTAGAATTTCGATATTGTTACATATTACATTAAATTATTGTCATTAATGCCATTACTAAGGACATTGAGTGAATGTATAAGGCGTTAATATAATTCAACGTATAAGGCGTTAATTTTCTTATTTGCATTGAATCCAATAGAATACCAAAAGTTATATAAGCCCTTAAACATCATCTAACATTAGATATTGATTAAAAAATAAAAACTAAAATTATATATCTATATACATATAAAAAAAATTAATGGATCAAGATTAAACAGTCATCTATCCTTATTTCAATATTGTTACAAATTTTACATTAAATTATTGTTTCCATTTATAATAATTCATTTTAGCTTATAATATAGTAAACATGATGGATTGTATAAGAAAGTAAATATTATTAAGAAGCACCATGCATTAAAATCTAAACTAGCACTATTTTTATCAAAAGAAAATCTGAAGAAGTATTGAAATTAAAAAAAAAAAATTCTCAGACTTTTATAATTGTATATATATATATATATATATAGTCAATACTAATGATAATAAAAACATAGTGGAAAGATCAAAGTCATTACTCATGAACAAACACTATGCATTTAATATTTAATAAAAGAATATTATTTTTATTTTAAAAAATAAAAAATAATTGGAAATATGCATTAAAATCTAAACTAACACAATTTTTATAAAAAGAAAATCTGAAAATGTATAGAATTATTTTTTGAAAAACATCTCAGACTTTTATAATTGTATATAGATATAGATATATATATATATATATATATATAGTTAATAGTAATGGTAATAATAACATAGTGGGAAGTTCAAAGTTATTACTTATGAACAAACACTATGCATTTAATATTTAAAATAATAATACTTTTATTTAAAAAATAAAAAATTGTTTGGAAATATTTTAAGGAACTTAGACTTTTAGAATAGTTATAAATTATAAATTATAAATATAAATATTAATATAAATATAGATAAGTAAGTATTGATATAGATATAAGGGTAAAATGCATTAAACCCTTTGAACTATTACCCTTTTTGCAACAAACCCCCCTGAATTAATAACACCCTCCTTGAACGATCAATTTATTGTAATTAGCCCCAATTTCATTCTAAAAGACTTTTTTTACCTTTACCCTCCATATTCAATTTGTCATTCTTTAAATTATATTAATAATCTTTTCTATTATTTATGGTATAAATTAACCATTCAACTTAATTATATTAGAGTAAATATCTCCTCAAATAAAAATAAAATAGAATTATTTTTTGTAATTTTTTTTTATACTTGAAATATTTAACATGTTATTATAATTACTTTGATTTAAACAATAAAACTTGTTATTCTAAGTTCTAACTTTTTTTATGTTAAAATAAAAATTTATTTTCATAAGATGTATTAAAAATGAATTTAATAATAACTTAAATAATAAATAATTTTTATTATGTTATATATAAAAATAGGACTGAGTAATTACTTAATTAATTCCTAAAATTTTATTTAATTTTTATTTAAACAACTTAAAAGCATTAATTAATTAATTCATAATAAAAAAATTGTGAAAGTTATGCAAGTTTAAACGAAGATTTGCCATCAAACTAGTAACAATTATTTCAAAATCTATATTAAAGAGAAAATTGCATTAAGTAAAATTGAATAATAAAGGATATTTTGGTCATTTATGAAAATTTTTGAAGATAATGGGCCATTTTGTAAAAAAAATGTGATAGTTTAGGGAGTTAGTTGCACAAATTATAATTTAGGGAGATTTTTTTTGAGAGAGAGAGCATAATTCAGGAAGGTCTAATGCACTTTAAAAATCGAATATCATCCACAACATATCCAAGTTAGTTAATTTTTTCAATTTTTTATAAATTTAAAATTCCAACATCAGCCACAAAACCGAAGCAAAAATCAGACAAAGAATGAGATATTTAATGGTGAAAACGAACGAGAGCTCAAAGGAAAATTGTCGTAATCTACTCTATACACATATACATACAAAAAAAAACATATATATATATATATATATATATATTCGAAATTTGTGGCCAATACATACTCTTACCGAGTCAAACCGGCCCACCACCTCCACAGCTTCTGATGGAGGCCGCGCACCATATTAAATTGTAGATTAACAAGAAAAAATTAGAAAAATTGGTCATATTTAGAAGATTCCATAATAAGAATTGAGCTTGAATGGTTCAAAATTTCAACTAACCATCATTCACTTCCGGCATTGCTTTCAAAGGATTTGTGAACACTTTCATTCAAATAAAATCACCTTCATCATTTTGTACATAAACACTTTCTCTTTCACTCTCATTATTCGTCAATATATATATATATATATCTATAGATATATATCAAATATTTGAGGCATACACCACACGACATTCAAATTCCTATTAATTTGGTTTCTAATGTCTCTTTTATGAGCACAAATTTTTTTTATGTGAAACCATTTGCATGCAAAAAGCATCGAAGTGCACCAACATACACGATTATTTGATAATTTATTAATCTCTTCCCAAGTGCATCCTCTATGAACACATTCCTTTCGAGCCACAATTTGATGAGCCATTAGAGACCATTTCCGATGAAAAACCGTCGAGAAAAGTTGGAGAATTCGGTAATGACAAAGCGTCGCTATAAGTTATGGTTTGTAGTCTTTTCCATGTTTGCCCTTTGGTACTTTGTGCTATACACCTATGATTGGTCATATTCAAATGTACTCAACCAATCAAATTCCGTAGAGCCCTCAGAATCTAAAACATGGGTTGAAAATGTTGATCAGGAACAGGTTGCTAGGAAAAAATTGGAGCAGACTAATCAATCATCCCACACAAAGAATGAAGCAAAAAAGGAAGAGCCAATGGAGAGAGTTGATAAAGACAATTGGGGTAAAAGAGGCATTTTGAAACCACCTATTGTCAAGAATGAGGCAAAACTTGAAGAGGCCATTAAGCAAAATGTTAAAGACGATTGGGGTGAAAAAAATGTTTTGTCACAATCCATTGTGAAGAATGAAGCAAAACATGAAGAGCCCATCAAGCAAAATGTTAAAGATGAGTGGGGTGGAAAACATGTTCTGTCACAATCCATTGCCAAGAATGAAGCAAAAAATGAAGAGCCAATCAAGAAAGTTGATGAAGACAATTGGGGTAAAAAAGAAGTTTTACTAGAGCCCAATGAAGCAAAAGATGAAGACAATTGGGTTAAAAAAGAAGTTTTACCAAAGCCCAATGAAGCAAAAGATGAAGAGAATTGGGTAAAAGAAGCCAAGAATGAAGCACAACATCAAGAGGAAGAGGCAATCAAGAATGGTGATAAAGGCAATTGGGTTAAACAAGATGGTTTATCACAACCCATTGTCAAGAATAAAGAAAAATACCAAGAGGACAATTGGGTCAAACAAGCCAGTACATCACAAAATCAAGGAAAACAGGAAGAGCCAACCAAGAAAGTTGATAAAGACAATTGGGTTAATGGAGGTAATTCATCACAACCGATTGTCAAGAATGATACAAAACATGAGGAGCCTGAAGGCAATTGGGGGATTCAAACCATTTCATCACAAAATGAATCAAAACATGAGGAGCCAATGAAGAATGTTGATAAAGTTAATTGGTGGAATCAAGCCAATTCATCACAACATGAGATGCCAATAAAGAAACCTGAAAAAGATAATTGGGGGAATCAAGCCAATTCGTCTTGGAATGAAGCAAAACATGAAGAGCCAATCAAGAAAGTTGACAATGCCAATTGGGGAAATCAAGCCAATTCATGGCAAAATGAAGCAAAAGATGAAGAGCCAATCAAGAAAGTTGATAATGCCAATTGGGGAAGCCAAGCCAATTCATGGCAACATGAAGCAAAACATGAAGAGACAATCAAGAAAGTTGATAATGCCAATTGGGAAAATCAAGCCAATTCATCACAGAATGAAACAAAACATGATGAGCCAATGAAGAAAGTTGAAAAAGATAATTGGTGGAATCAAGCTAATTCATCACAGAATGAAGCAAAACATGAGGAGCCAATCAAGAATTGGGGCAATCAAGCCAATTTATCTCAACCCATAACCCATAATGAAACAAAACATGAGGAGAAAGTTTACAAAGACAATTGGGAGAATCAAGCCAATTTATCACAACCCATGGCTAAGAATGAAGCCAAATATGAAGAGCCAAACAAAAAAGTTGAGAATGCCAATTGGGTCCATCAAGGCAATTCATCAGAATCCATTGTCAAGAATGAAACAAAACATGAAGAGTCAATCAAGAAAGTTGAGATTGCCAACTGGGTTAGTGAGGCCAATTTATCACAACCCATTGCTAACAATGAATTAAAACATCAAGACAACTGGGTTGATCAAGCCAATTCTACACAACCCATTGTCAAGAATGAGACAAAAAATGAAGAGCCAATCAAGAAAGTTGAGAATGTCAATTGGGCTAATCAAACCAATTCATCACAGCCCAATGTCAAGGAAGTTGAGAAGCGTTCTGATGATCCATGTTGGGGTAGATACATATATGTTCATGATCTTCCTAGTAGATACAATGAAGACTTGATTAAGCAATGCGATACACTTAACAAATGGGTCAGCATGTGCAAATACACTACCAACATGGGTCTTGGAGAGCCAATGAGGAGCTCTGGTTGCTTCGTGACGGATCAGTTCACATTAGAAATCATATTCCACAACAGGATGAAACAGTACAAGTGCTTGACCATTGACTCGTCCAAGGCTTCAGCTATTTTTGTACCCTTTTATTCAGGCCTCGAAATTTCAAGGCACCTGTTTGGTGGTTACAATGTATCAGTGAGAGATTCAGCTTCTATAGATTTAATGAAGTGGCTCAAAGAAAAACCTGAGTGGAATGTGATGTATGGGAGAGACCATTTCTTCGTCGCAGGGCGAATAACTTGGGATTTCAGGAGAGGGCTCGACGAGGACTGGCATTGGGGCAACAAGATGATGATACTACCCGAGTCGAAGAACATGACAATCTTGACAATAGAAGCAAGCCCTTGGAATAGAAATGACTTCGGGATACCATATCCGACATGTTTCCATCCTTCGAACGACAAAGAGGTGTTCAAGTGGCAAAGCAGGATGAGGAGGCAGAAAAGGAGCTTCTTGTTCACATTTGTTGGTGCACCAAGGCCTCAATTGGAGTCCTCCTACCGTAGCGAGATCATTGAGCAATGTATAAGAGCGGGAAGGAAATGCAACTTCCTCAAATGTACTAATGTGGACAACAAGTGCCAAAAGCCAGAGATTGTGATGAGAACCTTTCAGAACTCAGTGTTCTGCTTGCAACCTCCCGGGGACTCGTTTACTAGGCGATCAACGTTCGACTCCCTCTTGGCAGGGTGCATACCGGTGTTTTTCCATCCCGGTTCTGCTTACGTTCAGTACCTATGGCATTTGCCTAAAAATTTCACCAAGTATTCGATTTTGATAACGAACCTCAGAAAGAGTAATATAAGCATTGAGAGGGTGTTGAGTAGTATTCCGAAAGATGAGGTAGTTGCATTGCGAGATGAGGTTATAAAACTGATTCCCAATATAACATATGCTAATCCAAGCTCTAGACTAGAGACTATTGAAGATGCATTCGATGTAACGGTGAAGGGAGTTCTTGAGAGGGTAGAGACATTTAGGAAGGAAATGAGAGAGGGGAAGAATTCTAGTTTTGCTTTCGATGAAGAATATACTTGGAAGCACGAATTTTTCGGAAAAATAGAGGGTAAGCACGAATGGGATGGTTTTTTTAACAGAACAGACAAAAATCTGGGGTCATCATAGGAAGATTAGAAAAGACATTAGAACAAGACCAGAAGCTAAAAACAAAAAATTTGTTTGTGAGGTTTGGGAGCACTGAATCGGCGCCTTAGATTTGGAAATGGAAGAAATTTAGTTCAAGCTAGTTCTCCCAAACATAGCTTTGGTTGCATTAGTTTTACTAAATTTGCTAGTCTTTTGGTTAATACAAACACTTGTAATTTATACTAGCTGTGATCTGTTATTTATGTTTGTTTTTCTTGAGGTCACATGTTGCTTCACCCTATTCCTTCAGTTCATGGGAAATTTGTATTCTAATTCTCTTTCTTTCCTTTCTTTTCTTAATAAAGGCTCAAAATTTAATTTTGCGGGGAGAAATGTAGGTCAGAGACTTTTGCAATTAGAATATGAACGTATTGCTGATACAATGTTTGAGTTCTTCAGGAAATTTGAAGAGGCTTCTATATCTTTGTCTTAGATGTCAGTTTCCATCCACTAGGCTCTACTTAATCTTCCTCAATGTAGAGGAAGGCTTTGGAGTTTGGACATAATGATAATAATATCATCTAGCTTTTACAATCTACCAATCTTGAATAACTCATTTTCCCAAATCTCCATTAGTTTGTCTAAGAAATTGGATAACTTTATTTATTTTTATTTTTTTATTTTTATTTTTTTGTGTTGTTGTACGTTAATGGGGATTATTATAAGGGTTTGTGGGATTAATTAATGGTGTATTTTTTTTCACACTGCTTTTGATAATCAAATGACACATACAAACAGCAGCAAAGTTGAATATCAACCATGAAAGAGAAGTTACCATAGGAATAGAATAACTCTGCAAATATATATATATATATATATATATATATATATATATATATGATTCAGTGATTATAGACAGCCCAATTTTCTTGATGTTCTGCATTATTCTATTCTAAGACTATGTTTGGATTGACTTTTCAAACGCAGCTTTTAGCATCCTGGAGGGAAAAATTGTTTTGAATAGTGTTTGGCAAAAATTTTAGAAGAGTTTTTGAGTGTTGGAAAAACGTTTTAAAAAAGCTGAGGATACTAGTTTCTCAAAACAATTTATGCTTCTCTTTTTCTTTTACGGAAAACCAGAAGAAAAAGTTATGCCAAACAGATCATAAGTGTATTGTAGCATAGAAAAGAAGCATGAAACACTGAGTACTAGCACAATAAAACTCATCTGCCACCAAACAAAGCCTTGAAACTAACCTCATATGGTCGATTGCATGAATCATTTTCCGACATCCAAACACATTTGCATCTCTCTTGTCCAAATTTCATATTGAAGCTAAACTTCAAGGAATTTTAAGAGCATTGATTCTCTTGCTCATCATCATCCTCATCCTCATCCTAACTGCAACTATGATACGAATTTTATAAGTTTTAGTAATTTGATACGAATCCTACAATCTTTACATGTTCTCTTCCAAGTTATAGTATTTGATAAAAAGAAATTCAAAAAGAGAGGACCAAAAGTACTCAAGTTAAAGGGTATTTCCTCCTTTTTATATATGGAAGGTTGAATATTCTTGAGTATGTATGGACTAAGGAGACAATATGGATAATCAGAATTTTGAAAATGGATATATGGGGAATTATTTTTGCAATTTTTTTCGGATGTAATGAAAGTATTTATAGTTTTATATTCTTGAGTAAGTAATGAAAGTATTGAAACTGTTTTTTTTTTTAAAAGAGAAAGTATTGAAACTTTGGAGTACTGTAAAAATACAAGGATTCCTAAACTAACAGTTTGAATTGTATATTTATAGTTTTATTAAAAAGAACAGCTACGTTTATAGTCCAACGGTTTGGATAATTGCCTCCCAAGCAATACACCTATGTTCGACTCTAGGCAAACGCGCATTTCTGTTTCAAAATGGGTAAATTACATAAACTTTTCATGAACTATGATATAATTACACATGATGCCCCTAATATTTTAAAAATATCATAAACCTTCCTTAACTTTAGCTTCCGGTAACACTTTCCCCTTCCATTTATAATCAATGCAATAATTTAACTTTCAAGTCAATTTTTCACCTAAAATTCTTATTTTACCCTTATTATAGTTGCGATGATATTTTAACCCATATAAATATATATATATATATATATATATATATTTCTTTTTTAAATGGAGATTGTTTGACTTGCTATTATCTATAATATATATATATATCACAAAAATCAAAACAACCCACTTTCCTCTCTAGATTATTTTGTTTCATTTTGCAATTTTTCAATAGATCCTTCTTCCCAACACCACGCCTTCCACAGCGTCTGCATCATCATTCAACACCAATACCTCTTTCTCTCTCTAAAAACCATATCTTCAGTTTCTCTCTACTCATATATACATACATACAAGAGAAATGCTAAATATCATGAAAATAAATTCATGATATTATTATGAATGATATGGATGCTGTAAGTGTCGAATTTCACTCACATCAAAACATGTCCTTTATTCCGGCTCCAATGGCCATATTTATACATTTTTGTGCTTATTGGATCATGGCCTAAGTTCATGGGATCATGACCCACTCTCTTAATAACTACCCACTCCCTTTAGGTAATGGGTTGTTGTTCCCTTTTTAAGGGAATTGCCTAATGTTGATGGTCCCACTTATACTTGGTGGGTTCAATATATGGGCTATTCAATATTTACATTTTACATGGGCTCGACACATCTTGGGCCTAATACATGGGCCTGGTCCTATAATTTTCACAATCTACACTAGCCCCATTCGGGTCTGGCATAGGGTTCGTGGGCCTGGCCCGAATTCAATTGAATTGATTGATGACAACCATTTTTGATGACGTCAGCGTCATTATTGTGGAAAGACGTGTCATTTCAAATTTGATAATGGCGGCCGTCGGTTCGCTGTATTCGAGGCATAGGGAATCGGCGCACCTCTTCAGCCTTAATGATGTCTGTTGGTATGCCGTGTGTATATAAATCCTTGTGTGGCCTCATTTTCATTCTCTATCATTTTCAAGTCTTGTAAGCAATCTTTAGCAGTGTTCAAACTTTGACCGCCGATTGTACCTTGGTTGCCGGAGGTTCTTCTTTCTTCTCGCTGGTTCTCTATGTAAGTTGTCATTTTCATCATGTCTGATAGTAGTGCCACAAAATCTACCGAGGAGGCGACTCATCAAGAATATGGGGGATCTGTGGTTCCCAGCCCCCCTTCTGCAAATCCATCTTCTTCATCCTCTCTTCCTCCTCTATCCTTACCTCGTCGTCTGGACCTACCTGGCTTGGGAGCAACTGCTTCGGAGATAAATAACCAGGCAGATGTCGCTGATACTGTTCTGATTGGGACTTCTGTCATATCCAACTCGGTTGGGACCGATGCCCCTGGAGGCGCTCCCGTTGGATCCTCCATTGAATCAGCCCCTTTCATGGCAGAACCACTTGAAGCGCATAAAAGAAAATCTGTGAACCTTAAAAGTCTGAGGAGGGACTGTAGGATCCCAAAAGAGGTGATCTTGACGGAGTACGATCCTTCTCTTGACTTCAGATTGGGCGACGGAGTGGGTCCGGACGAGGTGTTGTTGTCGGCCCTTCAGATAAAGATGCTTCGATTTCCTCTTCATCCTCTTTTTCATTTTATCTTCTTCACCCTAGGAATAGCCCCTTTGCAAGTCAACCCAAACTTCTTCAGGATAATTTCCATGTTAATCCTGATTAACAAAGAGAAAAAACTATCCTTGGGTCTGGCAGATCTTCTGCTTAGCTACAAGATTGTGGGTCTGAAAGATTGTGAGGGGAGGTACAACTTCTATCCATTCAAGGGTCGGGCGATCTGCCAAGGGACTGAGAAAACAGATAAGTACTGGAAGGAGAAGATGGTTTTAGTAAAGGGGGCTTGGTTTTACCCCTATTCTAGGAGATGGCCGATCCCCTGTGTTTTCAAGCATCTAGCCCTTCTTCCTTTTTCATTTATTCATAAGGAATATTGCCTCTGTTCCGGATGCGACCAGCTCAGGGCGGATTTTGTTTACAAGTCTTTAGGTTATAGGGATACAGATATAGTGGCTCAGGATGTAGAAGCCCGTATTTCTTTATTAAAGTCTAAGGTCTGGTCAGACCGTATGTCATGCGCTGACCTGCTTACTCCTGCCAATTTGCAGGGTATATCCAGGTTAGGAGCCAAGTACAAGATCATGATGGATCCGATCAGATTAGTGATTGAAGACGACGATGATGATATGGAGGAACTGGCTGCACCCTCAACTGGTCAAGGACAGATGCCTCTGGATCCTGATCCTCAGGCTGTGACCGTCGCCTTGATGGGTGATGCTTCTGGGTCTGCACTTGTGCAGACCACTATTCCTGAAATGCTTCATACTTCCTCTGTCCGAACCAGATCGGCGGGGGAAGAGAGACCCAGTAAGAAAAGGAAGCGTAAGGGTAAGGAGAAGAGTTCTGCTTCTTCTGACCAGTCCACCTCCAGCCTTACTTCCATGGCTGCCATGATAAGTCGGGCGCAGGGGCTCTGGACGCCGGAGGAGCTCGAGGCATAGAGGGACGCTGACCCTGACCGCATTGTGCGTAAAACTCCGGGGTTGTTACTGGGGGTACGTCTTTGCTTAATCTCATGTTATATTCCTACTTTTGTATATATTACTGACCCATTTTGCCTTGCATTTTCCTTCTTAGGCTCTTTTCAGCGTCAATGCGTTATGCCTTGCCCACGAGGAGGGTGTGAAGGAGCTTGAACGTCTGAAAGCTGACCTAGCTGAGAAGGACGATCAGGAGAAAGAGCTGAAAGCTCAGCTAGGAGACCTCCCATCCAGGGTTGCTCAGTTGGAAGAAGAACTGGCTCAAGCAAAAGAGAAAAATGCCAAGCTATCCAGTGAGAAGGAGAATCTGGCATCTGACCATGAGGCTCTTCAACACCAATTCGGCATCTCTCAGTCAGCCCTGGAGATGTGTAAGAAAGGAGGGCTTGACATGCACCAGCACTACTCAAAGATGAATAGGATTGTGGCTGGTGAATTCTGGAGGAAGGGCTTTGTTGTTGGAGAGAAGGATCCAGCAAGGAGGAAAATCAAAGACCCTGATGCCATGGATAAGGCGTTAGGGGTACAGAGGCCATATTCCAGCCCCGAGCCTAGCCATTCTAAGAATCTTTTCACAGAATTCCTTAAGGGATATCTTCCTGCTGACCCTCTCGATCCCTCCATAGAATTCTTCCCTCCGACCACGCATGTAGATTCCTTAGGAAAGGATTTCAGTGGTTCAGGCCTAGCTTAGGTTATTCCATATTCTTTTTGTAGTGCTGCATTTTGTAACATGCCCTTTGGACAATTTTGTAATACAAAGCAACAATTTTTGTTTATTAATGGAATATGTACTTTTCTGTCATCATTACTTGGAATTATTTTTAAGCTTATTCATCTGAAGGAGTGAGTCAGGCTTATGAGCCTCTGTCATCTCACTACTTAGGAATTACTTTTAAGCTTATTCCTCTGAAAGAGTGAGTCAAGCTCATGAGCCTCTGTCATCTCACTACTTAGGAATTATTTTTAAGCTTATTCCTCTGAAGGAGTGAGTCAGGCTTATGAGCCTCTGTCATCTCACTACTTGGGAATTATTTTTAAACGTATTCCTCTGAAAGAGTGAGTCAGGCTTATGAGCCTCTGTCATCTCACTACTTAGGAATTATTTTTAAGCTTATTCCTCTGAAGGAGTGAGTCAGGCTTATGAGCCTCTGTCATCTCACTACTTGGGAATTATTTTTAAACGTATTCCTCTGAAAGAGTGAGTCAGGCTTATGAGCCTCTGTCATCTCACTACTTAGGAATTATTTTTAAGCTTATTCTTCTGAAGGAGTGAGTCAGGCTTATGAGCCTCTATCATCTCACTACTTAGGAATTACTTTTAAGCTTATTCCTCTGAAAGAGTGAGTTAGGATTATGAGCCTCTGTCATCTCACTACTTAGGAATTACTTTTAAGCCTATTCCTCTGAAAGAGTGAGTCAGGCTTATGAGCCTCTGTCATCTCACTACTTAGGAATTATTTTTAAGCTTATGGCTGTTTGTTTGCAAGAAGGATGACCATCTTTTATTATACCCGTGAAATTACAAAGATAACAACATCTGACTGAGTCAGGATAACAAACATGGAAATTTTAAAGATATCTATAAAGCTAGGCTCAGATGCCTCTGTTTAATTATTCTGAGAATGAAATAAATCTCAAGGATAGTACCTCTTCAGTCGTGAGGCATTCTGTGAATTGGGTTCCACATTGCCGTCATTATTCCTGAGGCGGTAAGCTCCACGTCCTATGACCTCCGTGACTGTGTATGGTCCTTCCCAATTTTCCCAGAGCTTTCCGATTAACCCGATCTTCTTTCGTAATACCATATCGCCCACCTGGAATTCTCGTCTTTTGACTTTTTTGTTGAAGGTGTTCCTGACCCTTTGATGGTAGGCTGCTAGCCTGATGGCAGCTTGTTCTCGTTTTTCTTCGAGCAGATCGAGTCCATCAACCAGCTGTTGGTCGTTCAGTTCTTCCAGATACAACTCTGTTCTGGCTGTCGGCACTACTTGCTCTGTTGGAATGACTGCTTCTGTCCCATACACCATTGAGAATGGTGTTTCTCCTATAGGGATTCTTGATGTTGTTCTGTAAGACCATAGTACCTCCGGAAGCTTGTCTGGACACACTCCCTTATGCTCTTCTAGCTTCTTCTTCAGGGTATTCAATATGGTTCTGTTGGATCTTTCGGCCTGGCCGTTTCCTTGAGGGTCTGCGACCGATGATGTTCTCAACTGGATCCCATGTTCGTTATAGAATTGTCTGGTCCACTGATTATCCAGATTTAATCCGTTGTCAATCACTATCGCCCTCGGCACTCTGAACCTGCAGATGATATTGGTCCATATGAATTTGATCACGTGCCTGTGAGTGATGCTGGAATAAGCTTCTGCCTCGACCCACTTTGTGAAATAATCAGTTGCTATCAGTGCTTGATTTACTAATCTGAGAGCCATGGGAAGTGGTCCAATTGCATCAATCCCCCATTGCGCAAATGGGTGCGGGCTGAATATGGGGTTAAGCAGTTCTGGTGGCGGATGGATGAAATCTCCGTGGAATTGACACTTTCTGCACTTTCTGACAAAGGCTTCAGTGTCATGGGAAAGATAAGGCCAAAAATATCCTTGGCTTAGTACTTTATGGGCCAAAGCTCGCCCCCCTGAGTGATTTCCGCATGACCCTTCATGGATTTCCTTCATTATGGCCGATGCCTCTGAAGGTGTGAGGAATCGAAGGTAGGGTCCCCCAAAAGATCTTCTATATAGCTGGCCGTGTAGCAAGGCATATCTGGCCGATTTCATGCGAATTTTCTAAGCCTCTGCTTTATCCTCAGGGAGTGTACCATTCCTGAGATACTCTGCTATGGGGTCCATCCAGCTCGGCTCCCAAGGTATCGCGCACACCACATCTGACTGATGGATGCTTGGGACATCAAGATAGTCGATCGGGGCGATTCTGGTCAGGTCTTGATCATTGATTGAATCCATGTTGGCCAATCAGTCAGCATTTTCATTTTCCTCCCTGGGGACCTGACTGAGGGAATACTGCTCCAGTCTGTCTAGCTCCATCTGAGCCAACTTATTATAGGGCTGCAGCTTTTCTCCTGCGTCGTACTCGTTTTGAACTTGTTTCACCACCAGCTGTGAGTCACTGAAAATACGGAGCTTTTTAATACAGAGGCTCTGAGCTAGTCGCAGCCCAGCTAGGAGTGCCTCGTACTCAGCTTCGTTATTGGTGGAGGGAAACTCCAGGCACACTGATTGCTGGATTCGGGTTCCATCTGGTGTTATAATTTTGAGCCCAATTCCCGAACCAGCTGAACCAACTGATCCGTCTACGTAGAGCGTCCATTCGGGTTCATCTAGATCTTGGAGGATTGCCTCTGGCTCTGCCTCTAGGAGAAAATCAGCTAAGGCCTGACCTTTGATAGCTGTTCGCGGCACATATGTGATGTCGAATGTCCCGAGTTCCAACGCCCATCTGGTTATTCTTCCCGTCAGATCGGGTTTGGACATGATGGCTCTTATCAGAATGGTGGTTAGTACCACGATTGGATGAGTCTCAAAATAGTGCCTCAGTCGTCTCTTTACGTTGATTAAAGAGAGAACAGCTCACTCCGCTGTGGTATATCTGGTATCCGCATTGGATAGGGACTTGCTGCTGAAGAAGACTGGTTTCTGGCACTTTTTATCATCTTTTACAAGTGCTGCGCTGGTTCAGGTTGCTGATATGGCGAGGTACAGATGCAAGGGTTCTCCTGGATTTTGTGAGGCGAGGATCGGTGGATTTTGGAGATACTGCTTCAATTTCTGGAGGGCCTCTGCCTGTTCCGGCCCCCATATGCTTCCTTTTCCGTCTTTAATTGCCTGGAAAAATGGTCTGCATCGGTCTGTCAGTCGGGACACGAACTTGCTCAGTGCGGCTACCCTTCCTGTCAGAATCTGGACCTCCTTTTGCGTTTTCGGCTCTTCGCTGCTTATCAGAGCCTTGACTTGCGATGGGCTGGCTTCGATTCCTGTTCGGTTGACTATATGTCCGAGGAACTGTCCGGATGAGACTCCGAAAGAACACTTGGCTGGATTGAGCTTCATCCTGTACCTGCGGAGTGCCTCGAACACTTCTTCCAAGTGCTTTAGGTGGTCGCCTTTTCTCCTGCTTTTCACCACCGTGTCATCTATGTAGGCTTCAACCGTTTTGCCCATCTGATTTTTGAATATCCTTCTGACAAGCCTTTGATAGATGGCACCTGCATTTTTAAGTCCGAAAGGCATAACTCGGTAGCAGTACGTACCTTCTTCGGTAATAAAGGTTGTTTTCTCCTCATCCGCTTGACTCATTGGGATCTGATTGTAGCCGGAGTACCCATCAAGAAAAGAGAGTCTGTCATATCCCGAAGTGGCATCTACCATCTGATCAATCTTTGGTAGGGGAAAGCAATCCTTCGGGCAAGCTTTGTTTAAGTTGGTGAAGTCCACGCAGACTCTCCATTTCCCGTTCTTCTTTCTGACTACCACCACATTTGACAACCATGATGGGTACTTCACTTCCCTTATGAATCCGGCTTCTAGCAACTTTTCCACCTCCTCAGATATGATCTGGTTCCTTTCTATCCCGAACCTCCTCTGCTTCTGCCTTACCGGTCTGACATTTGGATCAACATTTAGGTTATGCTGAGCAACCAAGGGATCAATGCCCGGCATGTCGAGATGAGACCAGGCGAACACGTCTGAATTTAGCTGGAGAAAATGAATCAGCATGTCCTTTTCCTCTTTCTGGAGGTACGAGCCGATGAATGTGACTCTGGTGTGATCCGTCAGACTAACTTTCACTTCTTCTAGGGGTTCCGTTGTTGCCTGAGCCTCCTGACCCTCTAAAGAAGGGTCTGACTGTAATTGCTATTTTTCGTTGTACAGGGACTCTTCTGGCGCTTCCAACACTTGTTTATTTTTCTGGTTCAGGTCTTTCATGGATATCGAGTAGCATTCCTTCGCTGCTACTTGGTCTTCAGGAATATCTGTCACGTCCACTCCATTTGGGTCGAGACACCGCATGACCTGACGGAGTGTCGAAGGAACCCCTTGCATCCGATGGATCCACCCTCGTCCCATCAGCAGATTGTAAGACGGTTTGACGTCTACCACAATGAAAACTTCTTTCAAGGTTCGGCGTGCCGCTGATACTGGCAAATTGACTACGCCTATCGGCTTGACGCGTCGTCCGTCAAAGCCGGCCAGAGGAATCCGAGCCGGGTGAAGCTATGACACATCAATTCCGATTTTGTCGAAGGCCCATTTTGTCATGATATTGGTGCTGCTTCCTGGGTCAATCATTACGCGTTTGATCAGACAATTAGCTACCAGAAGAGTGATTACCAGAGGATCTTCGTGTGGCATCTGAATATTCTGCATATCGGCCTTTGAGAACACTATTGTTGACTCTCCTCGAAGGAGGGTTGTTTGGCAAACTTGGCCGACTCGCCTGAGTTTGTGTGCTTTTCTAAGCTTGGACCTTCTGCTTCCTTCGTCCTCCAACGCCTCTTCACCTTCTTGGATCATGTGGATAACTCTCACCGGTTGTCCTGATGTAGTGCTGTTTGGCTGTGTCCTATGTGGTTTTTCTGGTCTCAGTTGATCCTTCATTACATAATCTGCATGCTCCCCTTTGGTGATCATTGCTTCTACCTGTCTTCGGAGATTTTTGCAGTCGTTTGTATGATGACCATACTCACTGTGGAAGGCACAGTGCTTGGTCATGTCCCTCAGCTCCATCGGTTGTCTGATCGGCGGAGGTGGTCTGAAAATCCCTTTGTTTTTATTTTCTTGGAAGAGCTTTCCAAGGCTGGTTTTGAGTGGAGTGGTTCTTTCTTCTGTCCGTTGACGCTTGTCTAAATTCCTGGATGATGAGGTTTGCCGAGTTGGATCGGGTCCTGGAGGCCGCTGATCCTTCATCATTTCTTTGGATTTTGCCTCCACCGTTACCAGAGAGGCTCTTCTGTGTCTGACTGCCTCCTCCTCTTCTATTCTGAGATACCCTTGTGCTCTGGAGTTGAGCTCACCGATGTTGACAGGGGGTCGTTTCACTAGTGAAGAGTGGAATTTCGTGCCTGGGATGACCGCCATACGGAATGCTTCTACCGCTGACAACTGATCGCAGTCGTCGATAGAAGACATTTCAACGTTGAATCTGGATAAGAAGTTCTTGAGGCTTTCCCCTTTTTCCTGGGTCATGGTGAAAAGGCTTGATATCGTTTTCCTCTGCTTCCGGTTGCTGAAGTATTGACCGATAAAGCGTCTGCAGAGGTCATTCCAACTGCTGATGAATCTAGGAGTCTGCTTCCTGAACCACAAAAGTGGTGCCTCCGTCAGACTAGTTGAAAAGACTTTGCACAAAAGTGTCTGGTTTCTCCCATAGACAGTCATTTTGGTCTGCACTTGGTAGATGTGATCAAGCGGGTCTTTTGTACCATCATATAGCGTAAAAGTTGGCAGTACAAACTTCTTCGGGAATTCTGCTGCTTCAATTTCTTCTGTGAATGGAGACTGAGTCATATCCATTGTCGCGTGGATCGCCAGATCGTCGGGGGTCTGCAACTTCAAATCTTTCATCACTTCTCTCTGAATTTTGGCAGGTCGTTCTGGGTCGGGGCCTGCATCCTTGGCATTCCCCCTGTTATGGGGTGAGATGATTCTTCTTCTTCCCTCGGGACTTTATCTCCTCGGGCAGCGGATGCATCTTGCTCGTGATGAGAGTTAAAGGGCTCTGGCTCATCTGCGCACTCTGCTGGATCGGAATTTTGGAGAGGAAAAGAGCCCTGAATCACTCGATGGAGCAATTCGGCATTCTGCTGCTCAAGGGCCGCATTTCTCTGTTCCACAGCCTCCAGCCTCCTCATGACTTCTTCAAATCTGACTTCATTGTTTGTTGACCGTGTGGACACCATTTTTTGTAAAAATAAAACTCGTTGTGAGTGGAGAAATATTATCTTTCCCACAGACGGCGCCAATTGTAAGTGTCGAATTTCACTCACATCAAAATATGTCCTTTATTCCGGCTCCAATGGCCATATTTATACATTTTTGTGCTTATTGGATCATGGCCTAAGTTCATGGGATCATGACCCACTATCTTAATAACTACCCACTCCCTTTAGGTAATAGGTTGTTGCTCCCTTTTTAAGGGAATGGCCTAATGTTGATGGTCCCACTTATACTTGGTGGGTTCAATATATGGGCTATTCAATATTTACATTTTACATGGGCTCGACACATCTTGGGCCTAATACATGGGCCTGGGCCTATAATTTTCACAATCTACAGATGCATAAATGAATTGGCAGATGACAAATTCATCTATTTAATTTTAAAACCTACTCATTATTTTCACTTTTCTTTTTATTATTTTATTTTAGTTTTTTATAATAGATACGTGTCAATTCATGTAAAGATCCATATCATTCGAGATTATATAATAAATTTACTTTCATGATATTTAACATTTCTCTAATAAAAATTTAAAATATAAATAAGTCCGTTAAAAACACTAAACTTTCTTTTTGACAATTATCCACCAAGGGTTAAATGCAATAAACCCCCCTATACTATTCTCTATTTCTTCAAATAACCCCATGATATATTATTTTGACAAAAACCCCCATACTATCCCTTTTTTAAAACTTAACCCCCCTCATCTTTGCGAACAGTTAGAGGACCGTTAGTTTCTTCCATGTGCATATCACGTGATTGGTTTAGGGCAAAAAAATGGCCAAACAGCCCCTTATTACCGTTGCCCAAAATTGAAAAAATTATTATTATTCTTCTTCTTCTTCTCAAAGCTCACAAGCCTTAATTCCTGTCTCTCAAACACTCCATTTGCCCTAAACCAATCACGTCCCCAATCTCAATCATGGAGCTAATTTCAATCTTCAAGAACAGTCCCAACCACAAGAAATAGTATTTCAATCTCTGGGTTTCAACAATCAATGGCCTTCTTATTCATCAAGCGGTGATCAGAAATATCTAACAATGGAGTTTTCTGTGTCTTTGGTTGCCGAGCTCGAGAAGCAGAGGCAAGAAATTGACTGGGTTCTTCGCTTGCAGGTCTGATTTAAACAAAAAACCCATTTCGATTCTCACAATTTGCACACATATTCACACACTTTTACACACACATGTTCGATTTTTTATTTACACAATGGGTTTTAGTGATTTTGGTTTCTGGATTTGTTTGGCGAAATAGAGTGAGAGAAAGACCCATTTGAATTTTCACAACTTGGACACATATTCACACACATGCTCGATTTTTGAATTACATAATAGGTTTTAGTGATTTTGGTTTCTTGGTTTGTTTGGTGAAACAGAGTGAGGAAAAAACCTATTTCACACACATGTTTGATTTTGATTTGCATAATGGGTTTTATTGATTTTGGGTTATGGGTTTGATTGGCAAAACAGAGTGAGAGATTGAGGAGTGCTCTTCACGAGGAAATAGTGAATCAATTTGGGGTTTTACTGAGGCGATACGAGGCGAGAATGATGGGTTTGTTGTGGGAAAAAGAGGAGGAATTGGGAGATGTGAAGAAGAGGATAATGGAGCTCGAGGAGTGCTTGAGAAGGCAAGAGTTGGAGATGGAGGTGTGGCAGAGAATGGCAAGAGAGAACGAACCAACGGTGTATAGTCTCAACAATTCCATACAAGAAGCTAGAGAGAGAGTGGTCTCTGTCTCTCTCTCCCCAGATGCAGAGTCATTCTGTGATTCGTCTTCAAACAGAGGAGGAGACAATGATGATGAGGGGTCAGAACAGAGCACAATGGAGATGTGTAAGTTGTGCAATGCTCGAAGCTCGTGCGTGGTGTTGTTGCCTTGTAGACACCTCTGTTCTTGCAAGCTCTGTGAGGCCTTTGTTGGGGTTTGTCCTGTTTGTCAATCTGTAAAGAAAGCTAGTTTGGAGGTTTTCTTGGCTTAGAGCAGCTAGGAAGAAGGAAAGAAAAAAAGTTTTTTTTAGGTTGGTTTAGTCATGTGTTGATGAAAATGGTGGTTTTGTTTTGCACAAATCAGTGCAATGAATGATGGTAGTGGAAAAAGTTTGTGAGAAAAGTGTTTTTCCTTTTTTGGGTTATTGAGTTTAATTTTTTATTATGATTTGGTTGGGTTATGAGATTGTTTTGATTAGTTTAGGCTGACAAAGTTTGTGGGTAAATCAAAATATGACACTTCATTAATAATTATAAGGTGTATCAGGTGTGTGTTGTCAAGTGTTTATTGGTTGTAAGAGATTGCATTGCCATGTCACCAAACTTGAGAGCTTAAACAGTTTTTTGAAAACTTAATTGCCAAACAGAGCCTTATTTAGTGAAGGGTAAAACTGTCCAACAAATCTCCATTAACGGTGTTATAACAGAAATGGGTAAATTGCAACATTTACATAGTTTATGGGGCAAACCTTTAGTGCAGGGGGTTATTTTAGAAAGAGATAATAGTATAGGGGGGTTTATTGCATTTAACCCTTTAGCCAATGAAGAGTCCTTCCTTCTTAGAACTCCAACCTAGTTTAAACTCTAATTAATTTATTTATTTTTTTTAAAAAAAAACGCGTGGCCACAGGATAAAATTTCTTTAGGACAATTACACTATGATTATGACTTGATCTTTAAGCTACCCAAGTGTGTGTATATATATATACACCATGTATAGAACCCTAAAATTGCTACGGAAAAATTATGGGGAAAACAATACCTTTAGGATTTAAATTCATGCCCACTGATGAAGAGCTTCTGTTATGTTATTTGGAGAGAATGATTGAAAATCAAGAGTTGCCTTCTGATTTTATTACTATGGAGGATGTCTTCAGCAAAGAACCGTCCATAATAATGAACTGCAAGTATATAATTATATATATACTATTTTTTCTTGTTCATGTTAACCTTTCTTGTTTCGATATTATTTCCAGTAAGAGAACCAGAGAAAGAGAGTAATGAACAATACATGTAATCAAATATAATCTCTGTATACTTTGTTGATTTCATTACTTTCTGAAAAAACTAAAAACAAAATAGTAATTACATTGGTCAATACATGTAATTATAGTGATGTTATAACAAACTGTAAGTGTATATATACGGTTTCTCTTTTATACATATAACGCATTTATTTCGGCCTTATATCCACTACTAATAGCACTAGAAACAGAGAGTATTGATTAATACTTTTTCTTGGGTTCAAGGTTTACGTTTAGGGTTAGGGTTTTGTATGTGTATATAAATCTATTTCTATGCTTACGTCCGTTTCTATGTATCAAATATAATAGCTAAATAATTTTGGTTTGTAGATCTTCCTGATAAAAATTATTTAACCTATAAACACATATTTAGGATAAGATATAGTTTGTATTCCTTCAATCAAATTAATCAGATATTATTTTGTTTATATAAATGCTCACTAATTTATATATGGTGGTGAAGCTGGTGATGAAAATTTCCGGGCGGTGATGAGTGGGGGTGAGAGATACTTTTTTGCGAAAAGAAAACCTATATCGTCGAAGAATGGGAATGCACATAGAGTTAAGCAAGAATTGAGAGGACAAGATGAGATCGGGGGAGGTGAAGGAGCAGGGTGGTGGTTCTTGTGCCCTACGACTTTGAATCGTCTCAAACCAAACACACACATACACTCAGAGACAATAATTTATATATGGTTCCCCAAAAACGGGTACGTCCATGGAAGTGTAGCTTAATATATTCACGGGAGTTTCTCTCCACCCTCACACTTCTCTTACATTCATTGAACATTCTACATCTTTAGCTCCCCTTAACAATATACCACATGTATATGTCCTTATATATAAGCTGGAAGTGAATAAGAGAAAACCAATTTGACAACTACAATTTGGCAGCCTTTTGTTGACAACCAAGGCATGCATGTATCATCACATGAGTGTACCATTTTGCAACAACAAGAGAGCTGACAATGGTGGTGCTGGCAGAAGTTTCTCAAGTGTCAAGTGAAGTCATCACATGCATCACTCTTGAGTCATAAGTTCCACAAATCTCCACCATGATGAAAGAATCCAATGATTGACGTTACCCCAATGCGTCTTTATGTGCTCTGTTCTCGAGAGATATTGTTTATGTCGGAAGCACCTTGGAATAAACCCATTTGCAGCTTCTTTTGGAAGTAAGACTAACTTCCAAGTCTGATTATGGTGAAATGACTTAATCTCATCATTCACTGTATCCTTCCACTTCGTACCATCAATATTCTGTACAGATTCTTTGTTTATGTATGTGACATCATCATATGTCGTTGGAAGGGCATAAGCTACCTTGTCTCTCTTCTAGATTTGCTAGTGTCAATAGCTTCTGGCTACTGACTGATCACTGGTTCTGGAGATGGATCATCCACCTCAACTGAGTCATCTTGCTGCTGAATGACCAATGCTAGAGACCTCTTCTGGTCAGTCTGATTAATCACTATCACAAGGTACTAGAGATGGGACCATGGATATTCCACCTCAACTGAGTTCTCTTATTGGAGATCTCTTCTAATCAGTCTGTTACTGACTGATTACCAATACTGGAGATGGAACACTATCCACCTCAACTTGAGTTGCTGACGGATTTCCCAGTACTCGTTTCTCGGTACTTCTTCATCTCAACCTCAGTTCGTGACTCATTTCCCGATACTCGTTTCCCAGTACTGGAGATAGAACACTCTTCACCTCCCCTGAGCTTTTCTGACTATCGGTAATGGAGATGACACTTCTCTTCATCTCTCCTCAGCTGCTGACTGTACTATCAGTACTGGAGATGACACTTCCCTTCACCTCCCCTCAGCTACTGATTGGCTACCGATATTGGAAATAACATTTTTCTTCATCTCTCCTCAGCTGCTGACTGTACTACCAATATTGGAGATGACACTTTTCTTCATCTCACCTCAGTTGTCTTGCTGTTGACTGGTCACCGGTGCTGGAGATCTCTTACTGGAGACCATTCCCTCAACTGTTGTGTTTTTTACTAGATCACCGGTAATGGAGCTCTCTTACTGGATACCTTTCCCTCAATTGCTCTGTTGTTGACCAGTTACCAATACTGGAGATCTCTTACTGGAGACCTCTCATTCAACTAAGCTCTCTAGATGTTGACTCTTCCTGATTATCATTTCCACCTTCAGGATGATCAACTACTAGAATGGTTACCGGTACTGTATTTCTCGTTACTAGAGATAGAACACTCTTCAGTTCCCCTCAGCTGATGACTGGCTACCGGTACTGGAGATGGCATTTCTCTTCACCTCCCCTCAGCTGATGACTGGCTATCGGTACTTGAGATCTCTTACTGGAGACCTCGTCTGAACAGTCCCTTTTTGAACTACTTGTTGAATCTGCTCTTCTGGATACCGCTCTCTCATATAGCTCATATTGTAGAGCTGATTAAAGGCTAAGTTGTACTAGGTTTCCTGGAGCTGGTATGTTTGAGCAAAGCTCTACCTCAATAAAGCACTAGGTTGTACTAGTCTTTACTGATGATACCTTAGTTGCTGACTGATTTCCTGTCCTGGAGATGAGACCATTGATCCTCCACCTCCCCTAAGCTCTTGTGCCAAACTTGAGTATTGTCTGATTGTACCGCAAGCTTGCAATTTACAAATTTCCAATCTTCATCTGATATGTCCTGACGCTTGGCATCCAAGGCTTATCCTCCACTTTCTCGGAGCACGAGAAGTCCTTGCGCTTGGTCTCTAAGGCTTATCTTCCACTTTGCTTTTCAAACTTAGGAAAAATAAATCGATGACGTTAATTCATCAAACAGGAGCAATACTAAACAAACCAGTTTTCAAACTTTGCTTTTCTGACTTCGGATTGCTCGGTCTCCGATGTTTCAGTCGTATGGAACACCAGAACATTAAATTAATAAATGCACTCATCAAACAGGAGCAATAGAAATCAAAACTCAGTTTTTCCAAATTTCCTTTATTGATATTGAAAAACGGAGCTCAAGGTTGGATCCGGAACGGTCGAATTAGCTAGGAACGACCTTTAGTTTGCTCAAATCGAAATTAAAACGGGCTCAGAATGACCAAAATAGTGACGGAAGGCAAATCTAAAATTTTACCCTGAATTGATGACGTGGCAGCATCTGGTTGGTCCACGTGGTAGCCGTTGGCCGTGCCATGTGTCAGCATCCAGTTAGTCCATGTGTCAGCACTAAGCCGTGACACGTGTCATCATCTGATAGTGCCATGTGTCAGGGCTAAGGTCGTGACACGTGGAAGTATCTCAATGGTGCCACATAGCAGGCTCTAGCCATGCCACATGGCAATGATGTCACTTATGACATCTTTATCTTCTCCAATTTCCCGGTGACCGGAAAGAGTTGTCGTCGCGGGAAAACCAGGTTTCGCAGGAGAAGGTGCGTGGGGTGCGTGACGCCAATGAAACTCATACGCCTCTCTTCTTGGGGCACAAGAAGGTGCGTCCGGGCTCCTATGGGGCTAAATTTTATACCGTTTTATTCCTCTCTGAACTGGCTTTCCAATAGTATATTATACGAGGTGTGTTCGATGAGTTAACAAGTTTAAAATAGGCTCGAAAGTGAGACTCTATTTTGAACCAAACCGGCTCTGATACCAATTGTTGTGCCCTACGACTCTGAATCGTCTCAAACCAAACACACATATACACTCAGAGACAATGATTTATACGTGGTTCCCCAAAAATGGATACGTCCACGGAAGGGTAACTCAATATATTCACCGGAGTTTTTCTCCACCCTCACACTTCTCTTACATTCATTGAGCATTCTACATCTTTAGCTCCCCTTAACAATATACCACATGTATATTTCCTTATATATAGGCAGGAAGTGAATAAGAGAAAACCAAATTGACAACTACAATTTGGCAGACTTTTGTTGATAACCAAGGCAAGCATGTATCATCACATGAGTGTACCATTTTGCAACAACAAGAGAGCTGGCAATGGTGGTGTTGGTAAAAGCTTCTCAAGTGTCAAGTGAAGTCATCACATGCATCACTCTTGAGTCATAAGTTCCACAGTGGCATCCTGGCACAAAAGAGGAGCCTGTTGAAGATGATAATGATGTGGTTCTTGGTTAGAAAAAAATGTTGAAGTTTTACTACTACTATCATATTAATGGTAATAAGAAGAGGACGCGAGATGAAGCCAACTCTACTAATTAGATCATATATGAATACAGATTTCCAAGGGAGACTGTAAGTCAATTTTATTTCAATTTGGTATTAGTGTTTTATTTTGAATATTCAATCATGATATATATGTATTATGTTTTATACATTTATATTGGAGATTAAGGTTTCATGCTACATACTCTAATATTTTTTTATTGGTGTAGTTCCAAGAATGGGTCGTTTGCAGGATTAAACTGAAGCCATGCTCAAATAATGCAACACATAAGAGACCGAAGCCATGCTCGAAGAATGCAACATAGAAGAAACCTACTATCAATGAAGATGAGGAACTGCAGGACTTTTTAATAGATGTTCTTTATGAAGATGAAGAGTCCTAGACAACAGTTAGGGTTCAAGTATGCTTGTTTTGGAATATTATAGTATGGGCTTACTGTTAGGAATTAATTCTCATCTCACACTTAGGATTTAATCCCGCCCAAGATCATCCACACATGTTTTTACTCACACACATAAATTACACACATAACACACAATATTTAAAGTGATTCAACCCCAACTTTGGCCTACGTCCATGGATGATAAAGATTTCATTATAATCATGTAGAGATATTACAATAGTAGAGAATTACCAACATCGGTAAACATCTTCGTGTGTACTCACAGCTCCTTCTCACCTTCACGACTTCTTCACAAGATACTTCTTCTCCCATCGGTGTCTACTCTACTCAACACACAAACTCTCTCTACCCTTCAAAGCACATCAATTCCCATAGGACTACATCTTTCTCCTTCTCATAAGTCTCAACCATCAACCCTAGGTATCTATTTATAGAGTTACAAACTTAATTTCTTGTCGAACAAGGATTACAATTCCTTGGAGAATAATACTTCCCTTTAACAAAAAATTATCATATAAAATATACTCTAAATAGAAAACCTAATTACAATAGGAATTTGAGACACTTTCCTAACAATCTCCACATTTGCTCAAATTCTATCATGT
Source organism: Cornus suecica (assembly GCA_963922005.1). Classification (NCBI taxonomy): domain Eukaryota; kingdom Viridiplantae; phylum Streptophyta; class Magnoliopsida; order Cornales; family Cornaceae; genus Cornus; species Cornus suecica. The sequence continues at coordinate 39,305,041 of OY998238.1, read as the reverse complement.
CAATCATCTCTTCAAGCTTCATTACTCTTCTTTTCATTATTTTTCTCCTTCTGCTACGCGCATCATGTTCCACCTTCACCGCGACTATGTGCTATTCTTCATCATTATTCATCATCTACTTCATCTTCATCACCATCTTTATAATCACGCCTTATCCGCAATCACTTCATCTTCTTCATCTACTTCATCATCATTATCTTCTTCATCTTCACCAGTGAGTAAAACAAGTCGCAACCAAGATCATGTAAAACCGACTACATGGATGCTTCCGGAACTGTCCAAAACCTTAATAACACCTCTGACCGCGTAAAAAATGGGTCAAAATTGACTCAAAATGGACCAAAAAACAATTCAGCACAAAAGACAAAAAATTATTGACGACGTCAAAACTTCTCGGGACGCGTGCGGGTGCGTTCCTCTTCCGTTAAGGCTGTGTTTTGCTCAGAAATATATTTCCGTTGATATATTATACGCCTTGTCTTGATCAATGATGCTCCGTGAAATATGCCCAAGACAAAACTGTTGTGCGTGGAGCCAATACAATTGGCCGGAATTTCAAGCGGCGTGTGTAATTGTTTCCGGCGACATACTTGACTGTCCCGGATTCGTCTCGTCAAGATGAAGTTCTTGGTATGGTTGGTTTGTGATTTTGAACAACTTTGATCTTCGAATCTGGGCTAGAACGTACGAGCTTCTTCTTTGCTTCAACCTGGAACTCTCTAATACCAATCTGCTTCAACCTAGCTTTGATACCATTTGTTAGGAATTAATTCTCATCTCACACTTAGGAATTAATCCCACCCAAGATCATCCACAAATGTTTTTACTCACACACAATATTTAACGTGGTTCAACCCTAACTTTGGTCTACGTCCACGAATGATAAGAGATTTCATTATAATAATGTAGAGATATTACAATAGTAGAGAATTACCAACACCGGTAAACATCTCCGTGTGTACTCACAACTCCTTCTCGTCTTCGCGACTTCTTCAAACGAGACTTATTCTCCCCTCGGTATCTACTCTACTCAACACACAAACTCTCTCTACCCTTCAAAGCACATCAATCCCCATAGGACTACATCTCTCTCCTTCTCATAAGTCTCAACCATCAATCCTAGGTATCTATTTATAGAGTTACAAATCTAATTTCTTGTTGGACAAGGATTAAAATTCCTTGGAGAATAATACTTTCCTCTAACAAGAAATTATCATATAAAATATACTCTAAATAGAAAACCTAATTACAATAGGAATTTGAGACACTTTCCTAACACTTATATGTCTTTAAATTGTTGAAGTTGGTAGGTTAGAATTTGAAATACTCTGTCAACTGTAGATATTTCCTTTTAAGAACATTTATTTTAGAAAGGAAGACAAATAAATACTACTTCAGTCCCAATTTACTTGTCCAATTTTGACTTTTCAAAGTTTTTTTGATTATTTTGTATTGCCAATTTTTTCCATTTGACACTATAGTATAGTTGTACCTTTTAGTAGGGTCTATTGCCTTTTGAAGTTAATGAATAAGGATAATTTGGGAAATTATATGACAATATTGTATTGGGATTCGAAACTGGACAAGTATTTTGAGACAAGTAAAGTAGGCAAAGTGGACAACTAATATGGGACGGAAGGAGTAATACTAAACAACATTTATGTTTGAAAGGTCTAATGCATATATTTATTATATTATAGTTTTCTAGAACACGTACTATTCTGTAAGAACACTTTTGTGTACTGTTTATTTATGGCATATTCTAGACAATAACCATGTTGAGTGATTTGTGGAGTTGACTAGGTTTAATAGGCAATAACAAGCTTCGTTAAATTCAAATCAAGTTTAAAGAAGTGAAGAATACATGGAGAATTGAAGAGGAAGCAAGTTTGAGTAGAAGTGTCTCCCGAATGGCAGAAACGTCATTTTTACGAGCCGTAACTTCAAGAATCATGATAAGTGAGTTGAGGAGGTTCAAATGGCACATTTATCAAGGAAAGTTGGTTTTGAGTATTTTGATACACCTGAACTACGCCCAGAGCAACAAAAAGTGGCTAGAAAGTGTTGTTTCTATGCCTGAAGCAAACGCGCCTACTTTTTCCCTACTCCTTAGACGTAGGTTAGATACGCCCTAGGCGTAGGGTTCTGGCGAGTTATAATAATGGAAATTCTTGTTTTGCCCCGATTTGTTTTCCGTTGAGGCGGCTGCGACTTTATACCTTGAGATACATGACATACACATAATATACATCATAGAATAAGGTTTTACTTAGTTTGGTGTGAAATTACGAAAAAAAGGAAGATTAAGGTTTCTACTCAGCATTGTCTATAAATATCAAGGTCTTCTACAGATGTGAGGCAGCTTTGTAGCCCTATATCCTTTGAGCCTTTGAGAGATCTTTGTAAGTTTTCTACATATTCATATTATTCTGCAGAGATAAAGATAGAGAGATAAAATCATTGAGTGATTCTATATCTTTTAGTTCTCTTTTGTTTAGGGTTTGTTCAATTGTGCTTCTACATCAATAATATTATGCACAATTGAATGACCTAGATTCTAAAAAATCTGTACACCACCTTGTGCAATGTGGTTGCTTAGATCCATTTAAGAAACAGAGTCGTCTGAGTGCGGAGATCAGAGTATGAGGCTTCGTGGTTTATTGATCCGTTGAGAAGCGGAGCCGTCAGAGTACGAAGCGGAGCTAGAGCTTTATGGAGCGCGAGTGATTCAAGGTTGTCAGACGTCGAGTAGAGAAAGGTAGATCTGGAGGGATTTGTATGTCTAAAACGTCATAGAGTCTGTGTACTACTTGATTCATAGTGCATCGATACCTGAGCATATTCATTGGTTTTACTTAGAGTCTTTCCAAGGTTTTCCATGTAAAAATATCGTGTGTGTCTATTGCTTTATTTTATGTACTTATATTAATCTTTGCATGATTTCTCTTGTTAGAGAATTGGATTAAAATTGACTTTTTCGTAATTAAATATTAATTTGTCAATAGATCCACAAAAAGCTTATTCACCCCCCTCTAGACTATTTTCATTGATCGTTTAGGTAATTTCAATTTGTATCAGAGCGTGGTTGCTCCGTTTTAGGCTAACGACCAAGGGTTAAATTTTGAACTTAGACGATGGAGATACCTCGTGAAGGAGGTTTCGTATCTAGGTCCCCGTTGTTTAATGGCTCGAAATACACCTATTGGAAAGTAAGGATGAAAGCATTTTTAAAATTATTAGATAAGAGAGTTTGGTTGGCCGTAGAGGTAGAATATTCACCTCCTACTATGATGGATGCATTGACTAATAAATCAAAACCAAAACCATCGAGTGAGTGGACTGCTGCAGAGACAAACAATACTAATTGGAACTCCAAAGCATTGAATGTTTTATACACTGTTATGACTGATAGTGAATTTAAGAGAATTGCCACATGCGAAATTGCCAAATAAGCTTGTGATATTCTCCAAGTAACTCATGAAGGAACTTCAAAAGTTAAGTAATCGAAACTTCAAATTCTAAATTCTAAATTTTTACAGCTTAAGATGGAGGAGGATGAAGTGTTTGGTAACTTTGAGGCTAGATTAATTGACATAGTAACAAGTTGTCACAATCTAGGAGAACCTATTCCCGAGATTACCATAGTGAAAAACATTCTTAGGTCTCTACCTAAAAGTTTTCAGTCTAAGGTTACTGTCATATCTGAAATCATGAGCTTTAAATAAATTAAGCTTGAAGAATTGGCAGGGAATCTAAAATCTTATGATATGGAGATGTGTGCTCAATCTTCTAAGAAGTTGAGTGGTGCAAAAGAGAAAAATATAGCTTCTAAAACCACAAAGGAGAGTCCTAGTGAGTCTGATGAGGAGGGTGATAGTAGACCAAGACAATTTGATATGATAATGAAGCAATTTCATAAATTTTTAAAATTTTCTTGTGGTCAAGAATTGATTAAAGGACAAAAATTTGGAGATAAATCACATGATTCTAAAAATCGTAAAGTCTAAATTGGAATGACAAGGTTGACCCTAAAAAGAATAAACCTCAATGTTTTGAATGTCAAGGGTTCGGTCACATAACTGTTGAGTGCCCTAATAAGTCGAAAAGGACAAAAGGTCTAGCTGTTACCTGGAGTGATGATTGAGATGATGGAACAACTAGTGACTCTACTGAGTCTAACGTGGTTGATGAGTCTAAGAATTTCACTGTGTTTATTGCACAAAGTAATGAGGTCAATGAAATTACTAGAAGTTGGGCAATGTCTGATGATGAAGATTTTGAGGATAATGAAGATCATGGGGACTTGTATGAAGATGCGTACAATAAACTTTATGAAAAGTTCACACATCTTAGCAAAGTTTTCTCAAAATATATAGTTCAATTCAACAATGTTGATAAGGAGAAACAATCATTAAAAGAAGAGTTGACCAAGTCTGAACAAGAAAAGACTTGGGATTTGAAGAGGGTAGATGGTCTAAATGAGGAATTAAGAACTCTAAGATTGGAATTGAGTGAGAAATCTACATGGATTGACGGTTTAGAAAAGGAATTGAAGGATGTTAACTCAACTATCCATAAATGGTCTAGTGGAACTCTTCAGCTTAATCATATGTTGAGTATGGGAAAAACTGCAAGAAATACAAAGGGGTTGGGATTCAAAGGAACATTGAGTGATTCTAACATTGTTTCCGAAACAACCTTTGTTAGGGCTTCCCGAGTAACATCTAGTTCTTCTCAAGGTAAGTCTGATAGGAATAATGTTCAATCTTATGTCAAAAAAACAGTTGAGTGTAAGTCTCCCTTTACCTCTAGATTCAATAAAGGTTCAAAAAATGGTTTTCAAAGGTTTATCCCAATATGTCATCACTGTGGAGTGAAAGGTCATATTCGACCCGTGTGTTCAAAGTTAAGAGGAAAAAATTTGAAATCGGAGTGGAAGCATAGAACTCAAAACGGACCCAATGTTGCAAAATCAAATTCGGGTGTTTAGTGGAGAGGTGAAGAGGTTGTCTATGTCACACCCCTAAATTCCTAAGACTCGCTGAACCGGGACATCCGAGGACTCTAGGTGTGATCCATAAAATAAACGATCAACTAGGGATATCAATAACCATTAAAATGTATGGAATAATGATAAAAGTGATATATTCTATACACAATTGAATGATAGAAATACAACAGCGGAATCCAACAAAAATTCGGCAGCGTTCCGTTTGTAAATGGAACATCCAGAAATACAAACACAACAAAATAACCTACCAATAACAAAACAATAACACCAATGGCTCACAACCCAACATTCGATAAATCTACTAGGGCCGAGATAGTGGAAAGAAAACAACCGCTACCTCTACACAAACCTCGATAATCTACAGAGACACGATGCTCGAATAAGAATACAGAAAGGCATATGGCAGTACCGAAGAGATAAAATGACATCCTGAAATAATAAATACACGAAATAAAAGATACACCAATAGGGAGTATGCCAACAAATTGGCTCCCAAGATAAATGCATGGAAGTCCCATACAACATGGGTAAATAAACTAAATGATGAAGACAGTAGATAACTATCATCCCCAATCCAGTCGCACTGCAACCGTAACCATATCACCCTGCGCAACTGCAAAACCTGTAACGAGAAAAACAAAAGAAAGGTGTTGTTGCACCGCATGCTGTTCGTAGCCGAAACATTTCCTACGAACTGATGTGGGACATTAGGGCATACAATTCCGGGGTGAGTTCATCAAAGCCCCATAGAAAAATAATATCATAACCATCACATCTTCTGATCGTCCATGTAATACTAACCAACCCGTGTACATGCATCTACCTTAGGTCAGTCCGTCTTCTCACATGGCACTCACGCCATTTCAAGACCCCAAATAACCCCACAAATAACCCAATCATATATCAGGGAAGCACGATAAGGCACGAAACATAGAATACAATGCTAATGATAAATCACTATCACGTAGCCATGTACAAAACACAGTCGAGTATATATATATATACGTATATACATACCCTAATGGTAACTAATCATATCCTGACATATGAGTACATATATATATATACATATAAGTACACAATTAGCCTCACAAGATATAACCAAGACTCGTACTCTAAGTACCAACACTGGTAGTCTACACTACTCTCACAAACGTACTTTAAGTACACGACACCGAAGTCCAAACTAATAAATCACCAAGCGCTCATAACGCTAACCAGATGATCTAAACAGGGAGAATCACACTCACCTCCAATATCCACAAGAGAAAGAATCCATAAATAATACCAAGGAAAAATCATAACCCACTCCCCGAGAACATAAAAGGGAAAACACTTACGTCCTTGCGTACTAAAATAATAATCATCAATATATATATGCATAATATATATATATGCGAATCATCATTTCATTTCTAGAGAAAATCTACATCTCAAGGACTTAATCACCTCAATCATATTACCATATGAATCTCATAATACTATCTCCAATATGATCAATAAATCACTAACACTCTCACTATTAATAAGGAAAGCTAACTGATCAAATCACGGAGAGTACATGAAAGTTACTCTCATGAACAACCACATAATGGTCAAGAAACAAAGAAAGGGAAAAGAGGTCTCAATACTAACCAACAGATAACCGAGACAACAATGTCAAGGTTAAGAACACCCATAAGTGATTAGGGAAAACACCCGGACAAAAAAAACCAAAAGCGAATGACCGAGAGTGAAAGTCATAAAAAGATGAATCCTAGGGATTTAATAGTTTTAAGAAAAAGGTTTTTAAAACTTGAACCAATCCATTCGGCATCCATGCCCCTAACTTTGTAAATATCTAAATCACCTAGATGGTGATATCAGGTGACCAAGAAGAAGAGAAATGCAACACTATGTGTGTGTAGGGATGGCAACGAGTCGGATTTGGGACGGGTTTGGCTAATACCATTACAACCCCATTTAAAAATTACTAATACCAAATCGGCTCCAAACCCGCGACGGGTTGTAATCGGTAATATCATTACCACCCCGTCGGTATAAACGGGTTCCATCGGGTTACCATCGGTTATACTAAATTATTTCTAATAAATTAGAAGCATAGTTGATTTACTAAATTATTTGATAACAAATTAAGTTATAAACCAAGTATCTCTCTTATTCTAGTCATATATTCTGTTTTACTTTATAAACCAAATATCCCACATATTTATACAAACAAATGTATATATACACACATTGACTGAAATTCTTCCAAAAACAAAATATATATAGATGTCAGCACCAAGAATCAGATTAATGAGTTATATATAGACAAAGACGCAGATATATATATATATATAATTAAAATTAAAATCGTAAACGGGTCGGGGTCAGGTTACCAACGGGCTTTCCAGAAAACCCAAACCCGACCCGAACCCGCTTCGGGTTTAAATCTTGGATACCAAACCCATCCCAAACCCGTTTATAAGTTTACCAAACCCGCCCCAATCGGGTTGGAATGGGTCGGAACCGGGCCGGGTCGGACCATTTTGTCATCCCTATGTGTGTTCACTAAACAACACAAGCCTCATACTCGAGACTTAGAAATGATCGGTAGTAAAGGTGAAACAAGAAAACACCTTTCAAAACACTTTAGGTCAAGATTTTGACAAAAAAGCCTCGGAATCTCGAGAAATGTAAAAAAAATAAGTTTTCTTTTAAGAATCCATACATTGAAAATGACCATCTTGCCCCCGGTCTCTGTCATTTACCATCACCGATTTTTAGAAGTTAAAAATATTTTTAAAGATGATACTAAGATCATTTTTTAAAGTACGAAAATGTGTCATGGCTACGGGGGTAGGCAAAAATAGAATTTTCTTTTTAAATACGAATGAGTTTGTTTTCAAAACTTGAAAAACACTGTTTTCGAAAGATAGCCTAATTAGAGTGGCTACAACTCCAAGGAAGAACACAATCACTAAGGACGCTAAGGGTCCTAAATGGCCATTGCCACAAAACCAACTAAGTTCAATTGCCACCTAGTCTAACTCAACTAAAATCTCAAAAGTACGGTTGATAATACATTCCTCAAAATGTGAAAGGCACCTAAAGGCCTATACTACACAATCAACTAAGTTAACAATTTCATCACCCTCCTTCTCTAATGCCTCAACTCATAGTTGATACTAAAAGCTATCACTAATCTCAATTATCCAAAGAGGTCACTAACCTATCATACTTAACTCTCAAAGGGCATAAAAGTACATAACCACAAGTATAAGAATTTACATTTCATTATACTTTAACAATTACTGCATTTAAATCATGTTTTCACGTATCCACTTTTAGTTGAGCATTATATAAAAATATGAATTTATTTATCAATATTCATAATAAACATATTCCAATATTACATGCAATAATATCATGATCTAACTATAAAGATAAACCACATAACGGCAACATGAATGCAATGTGACTCACACCACCTCATGGTACACATATGACCACACACCCTAACTCTAAGGGTCAACGAGATCATTCTCTAACCATTCACTTATGAGGATACAGGCTCATGAAGGAAGATAGAATGTTGTATCGATCATTCACTCGAAAGATATGCAGACTCGACGAGGAATATCGTAAACACAAAACACAGTCCGTGAACACCAAGTTTGGAATAAATCCTCCCCCATCATCTCTATTTCTCGGAAGACTAGTTCCACTAGAAGCGAGAAGCACTACCTGGCCATTTGTTACGACGATCTGACACAAATCAAACACAAATATGAATCTCATTATATTTATGAAAACATTCGACTATCCGACACAAGTCAAACTCACACATGGTTACACGACCTGCATAGACTAACACACATGCACTCAACATGACACAATATACTCAATATGCATACAGGGCCTCAATAAAAATCATGTCTCATCATAATACATGCATTTATGTCATTCTAAAATATATTATGCCCAAATCATTAACATGATCATAATTACTCACATATAAGCAATAATCCACAATGATATCAATTTCATTTCTATTAACATGCTTTTAATTCAACTAAAACAATAATCCACAATTGTATTAATTTAATCTCCTTTAACGTGCTTTTAAATTTATTAAAGCAATATCCCACAAGCATATAATTTCATCTCAGTTACATGCCTCTACATAAATCAAGTAATAATCCACAAATATAAGAGGAACTAGAATAACGTTTTAAGTTGAGATGCCACGTTAGATAAATCACATGTATATATTAAACTACGTCTAGTGCTACCAATTCCAATCACCTAGATGAAACTAGCCCGAACTACTATTAAGGCTACAACACAACTCAAATACATATATATATATATATATATATATATATATATATATATATTCTCGTACAACCATATATATATATATAATAGCATAATTTTTAAATCCTAAAAAGAATTCTGAATCATATCATATAACTAGTATGCTCAAATCATAATATCACATATAAGTCTAGAGTCATCTGTACCGATAGTGATTCCCCTACCTCTCGATGCATGCCTACGGACTAACCATCGCGCCCATGACCAAGCCGGATATACCGACATGTCACCAAAGATACACACTCAATTACATCCCAAAACGTTCACGCCCGAAGTGGGGCCACCGTGAACAATATTCGCGCCCAAAAATGGGGCCCATCAACCAAAGTTGTCCGATTGAAATTCCAAATACACCGAAGCGTCCGCCTCGACGACCTATTCAATATATATGAAGCCCATTAGCAATAACCTAACCAAATTGAACAAATCTGAGAAATACCGAAATAATTTTTATACCTACTTTTTTTATTAACCGACAAACCGCCCAACGAAATTTTTTGAAATTTTAATATGTCGTACATGAACCCAAGACGCATCTACCCTCTGAATTTCACGCCATGCCGATGCCGAGAAGCTGCCAAATCAACCCCAACATAGCTGCCCAACTAAACCGGCTCTATGGGTCTGTTTGGCTGCTGCCCAAACTGCAGCAGTAGTCCCCTATTTTTCCCTAGATCTAGCTCAAGTGATGATGGTGGGGAAGGAGAAAAAGCACTACACAGCCCAACCGCTGCTCTCAAAACCAAAGCATGAGATAAGAGAGGGTTAGGGTTCGACCGAAGGCCTACTAATACGTGGGTTCTTTAGTGGTTTGTCATTCCTTTTTTCTTTACTCTAAAAAAGGACCTTATATATATATAGTACATGGGATATGATAAATGATATAAAAATGTGTGGTTAGGATTTTAATTGAGGCAATGAGTGATACACAAGTAGCATGCCCACCCAGTTCCAATGTGACCAAAATTAAGTATCAAACTACCTTACATTTTCCTTTCCTTCTCCTAATTCATATATATGTGTATATATAATAGGTAACAATGTGAGGTGAGTGGTATGTGAAAAGGAAAGAATTAGGTCGGCCCACTAACACCCATTCCACTACCAACTAAATTCCCTTTTGTGTTTCTTTTCTACACCATACAATATGAATAAATATATATACAATATATTTACCGCTATGTTAGAATAAATGATGGGCATAAGTTAAGAACCAAATGGACTTCAATTCAAGTGGCATCCCTAAGCCCAACTAATAAAGTCCATGATAATGCCCAACAAGACCTACACAAGCCCATTACACACACTAGCTTCACCACTAGTGTAATGGCCCAACACAAAATAAATAAATAAATTATAATTAGACCTCAAGCCTCCCAACACTTTATAATTTCTCCACACACCAAAATTGAAAGGACCAAGTTATACTTTATCCACAATTCTAAATTAAATACAACCAAATAAATCACATAACCGGTGCTACACTAGGACGTTGAGAATAAAGTAAACATAATAAGTTAGGGTACCAAACACGACCACTGAAGCATCAACGTTAAACGTCTCACCAAAACCATATAGTCGGCAACGAGAATTCACGAATTCGTTCCACCAAGGAAAAATTGTAAAGTCGTCCAGTCGACTCTAAACGTAAATGCGAAAAATAACACATGGTGTTACAATCTAGGCTGACAAATAGAGCACCAAAAATTAAACAAGTGTGGGTTAGGAAAGATAAACTACATTGTTTGGTTGCTCATACTGCATGTAGAGCGCGTGACTCTAATTCTGAGAAAGGTCTTGAGTGTATATCCACATATTCTACGTCGACACATCTATACCAAACCATTAGATTTTCAAATTGTGCATCTTAGAAAATCTAGGGGTCTGTTCTCATTAGGATAGATGTTTTCATATGTATCATTCTAGGAATATTTTGCATTATGTTTTATCCTAGAATTGATATATTATCACGCATTTTGTTTTATTTGCAATTTTTTATACATGCGTCATGTTTTATTACTATTAGGATCATTCATGCATGAATCATTATGACAAAAATGAAAAACAAAATAAATAAAATAAAATTCTTAGCATGTTCATGAGCTTGGCTAGGGTATAAAGGGTTGTCATATTTTATTTTATTCTCATATTTACTTATCTTATTATGTTTATGAGAATTGAAGGTGTTAGCCTGACCTGTAGATATGAGTTATTCACTTGACATGTTTAAGTATTATTTTTAAAATTCATTAACTTTGAGTGCTTCTTTTACTTCGGAGATGACTATAATACTTGTTGAAATTTTTAGTCTTTTTCATCTAATCCGAAGTGATATGTAGGTTCATGAGCTATGCTTGATTGATCTATGCTTTGGAATATCTTTTGCATGCTTATGAATGATGTGGTAATTTTCAAAGAGAAAAGATTGAGATAATTAAAATATATAAATGCAAAAAGTAGTTCTTCAATCTGAGTAATTGGGCCTCCTACCACAAAGTAGCAGAGTGTCGCGTAAAAAATGGAAAATACTACTAAGCATAAATCCCAAGGAAGAATCTCGGGCCCAGTTGATTGGGATTAAAAATCCTTGTTGGAAAGTTCGGAGCTTAGAAAGACAAAAAGGGATAAGGTGAAAAGGTGAAAAAATTAAAAAAATAAATTGGCAATAAGGTGTGAGCAAAAGATTTAACTTCTATCTTAGGTTTTGGACTGAAGTATCATCACGGTTAGTGATGAGATTATTAGAATTAGTACTTATTGCTTTCATCTTAATTGTTTGCTTGCACCTGAATATTTTTTCATATATGCAAATGATATGTAAAGCTTGCCTTGTGACTGTTTATAATTATAAGGTATGTGTGCTGATTTTTTTCACTATCATGTGTATAATAGTTAAGTCAAATATGCAAATATGATATGTAAATGATTAGTTCATTGTCTCTACTGTCCTGCTCACATGTTTCTAAGAAGAAAAATATATTTTTTTGAGCATTTTGCATTCATACATTAGTCGTAAGTTCATGCATTGTAGAGACTTATGTTACTCGAGAATCTGAATATAATCTTATATAGTACTTTATCTTAGTATTTAGTGCTTGGCTTAGATTCTCGTGAGTCTCCTATATGATCTTTTCCTATGTTTACATTTTGAGGATTTCCTTTGATTGATATATCTTTGCTTGTCATTTCATTGACAAAAAGGGGGATAAGTATTAAGTAAGGGGGATAAAGTGTTTGGTTAAGAGGGAGAAGTTTTTAGTGAGGGGGAGTATATTCTCAGGGGGAGAGTGTCTATAATGATCATTATGTCTGCATTGTTGTTATGTTATTCTTATAATCATTATATTGGTTTATATTTGTTTTCCACACCTATTTTTCATGGTATGTTGTTCAGTGTTGTACTTATAGGAATGGAAGATCGTCATGAAGGCAATCTGATATTCTATGTCTATATTTATTGGTGTTTGTTCATAGGTATAGATATTGTTTTATTATTTGTGAGGATATCTTTATAAAACATGGGTTTGTCTTAAAAATGTCAAGGGAGAGATTGTAATAACACTTTTGTGTATTGTTTATTTATGGCATGTTCTAGACAATAACCATGTGGAATGATTTATGGATTCGAGTAGGTTTAATAAGAATTAACAAGCTTTGTCAAATTCAAATCAAGTCTAACGAAGTTAATAATACAAGAAAATTGAAGAGGAAACAAGTTTAAGTAAAAAGTGTCTCCCGAAGGGCAGAAACGTCAGTTTTATGAGCCATAACTTCAAAAATCATGATAAGTGAGTTGAGGATGTTAAAATGAAACATCTATTAAGTAAAGTTGGTTTCGAGTATTTTGATACACCTGACCTATGCCCACAACAACAAAAAGTGTTGTTTCTACGCCTGAAGCAGTTGCGACACGCCTACTTTTTCCCTACGCCCCAGGCGTAGGGTTCTGGCGAGTTATGATGATGGAAATTCCCGTTTTGTCCCCGATTTGTTTTCCCTTAAGGCGGCTACTACTTTATACCTTAAGATACGTGACATACACATAATATACATCGTAGAATAGGGTTTTACTTGGTTTTGTGTGAAATTACAAAAAAGGGGAAGATTAAGGTTTCTACTCAGCATTGTCAATAAATACCAATGTTTTCTACAGATGCGAGGAAGCTTTATAGCCCTAGCACCTTTGAGAGATCTCTGCAAGTTTTCTACAGATTCATATTATTCTGCAGAGATAGAGACAGAGAGATAAAATCATTGAGTGATTCTATATCTTCTAGTTATCTCTTGTTTAGGGTTTGTTCAATTGTGCTTTTATATCGATGATCTTATACACAATTAAATGACCTAAATTCTCAAAAATCTACACAGCAGCTTGTGCAACGTGGTTTCTTAGATCCGTTTGAGAAACGGAGTCGTCAGAGTGCGGAGATCGGAGCAGGAGGCTTCCTGGTTCTTTAATCTGTTGAGAATCGGAGCCGTCAGAATACGGAGCAAAACGAGAGCTTCGTGGAGCACGAGTGATTCAAGGTTTTCAGACAACGAGTGGAGAAAGGTAGATCTGGAGGGATTTGTAAGTCTAAAACTTCATAGAGTCTCTGTATTGCTTGATTAATAGTGCATCGATACCCAAGCGTATCCGTGGTTTTTACTTGGATTCTTTCCAAGGTTTTCCACGTAAAAATATCGTGTGTCTCTATTACTTTATTTTCTGCACTTACATTAATTTTTGCATGATTTATCTTGTTAGATAATTGAATTGAAATTGACTTTTCCGCAATTAAATATTAATTTGTCAATAAATTCACAAAAAGCCTATTCACCCTCCTCTAGGCTATTTTCATTGATCGTTTAGGTAATTTCAGGTTCTGTTTAAGATAATGAATAGGATGAGTCCATGGTTTATAGGATGAACATTCACTTTTAAACTTTGGCTCCATACAACCAAGATATGTTTATTGATTAAAACAACTTTTCAACATATTACATCTATTTTCCTTATTTACAACACATGATATCAAACAAAGAAAAGAGATTTAGTTTACATATATAGTTAGATGTTAAGAGATCGAGAAACAAAAATTTTGTTAAATGATAAAATCGTAAAATATATTGACATTTTAAAAAAGTTCGGTACTGAAATTTTGCTCAAATGTTCGATGATCCGTTATAGCAAAAAAATGCCTAACAGATTTAGAAAAAAGAATAGGGTTATTCTCACTTTTACCGCTTGCGGTTTGCTCTATTTTCATTTTGGCCCCTTTGAATTTTAAATATTCTAATTACATCACATTGAATTTATATTTTATCCCACTTAGATTCCTTTGTGATGATGTCACCCTCTGACTACTATGTAAAATGACTAATTTGTTTTAATAAAACATGTATTTTTTTCTTTTCTGAATTTACTGTTTAGGGGCAAAGAGTTAATTGCACAAATTATTGTCAGTGAAATTGAAATTCGTCTATCTCAAGAAATACAACTAGAATATTTAAAATTTGAGGAGGTGAAAATCGAATTAAGACAAGTTGCAGGGCTAAAAGTGGGATAAACCCAATATTTCGCTACGGTGCAGTACTTGAAGTAGAGGCACGCATTTTACTGCACCGATTGACGAAGTCAATGTCTTACTGGGAGTACTCAACAGTTTTGAGAATAAAGGTTTATACCAGCGTTTGGAGCCACTGATAGTGAGGTGATGACTCAAATCTTTTGTATGGATCAACTTTAGGTGTTTCAAAATAGTTGTCCAGTTTAAATCTCAATATAATATATAATTTTTTATTTTTTTTCAATTACCTTTAAATCAAGGTTGTTCAAATCGAGAGTCTAAGTAGGATTATTGGAGGCTCCATAGAATCGGAATTGTAGAATCGTAAGAAATCGTAAGATTCTACCTCATTAATAATATAAAATTCTGTTTAAATTTTTTAAAAATATTTATTTATAATATAGCGAAAATATACTTAAAAAATAAATTATAGACAAAATTTTTAATATTTTAGGTCTTTAATTGTTTTTTCATAAATTTAGGTCATATTAAACTAAATCATTGAGATTTTGGGCATTTTATATGGAGGACCTAACCATTAAACCATTAAACCATTATTTCAGTCGAAAAATTCTAAAACACATATGAGTAGAATCATGGTAAAATTGTAAAATCATACAAAATCGTATAAAATCGTAGTAGAATTATAAAATCGTAAGATTTTACAATTAGAATTGCGATCTTGACAACTATGTCTTAAATAAACACCGAACCCCACTAATTTTTACCTTTTTTAAATTGCACAAAATTATAAAAAAAATTTTATCGAAGGACCACTTAATAGGACCAACGGTATAACCTCTCCTTCCAATAGGGAAAGTGAGAGGTTCGAGTCTTCTTGGAGACAAAATGAGTGTGTGTGAAAAAAAATGAAAACAAAATCATTACCTTTAAAAAAAAAAGTAAAAATGAAAAAATAATTAATATAGATACAATAATATATAGGGGTACTCTCTGGAATATTAAATAATTTGCGAAAATTAAGAATATCAAAACAATATATTTGGTTTTTAACAGTTTACTGTTCTTACAATAAAGAGAAATATATGGGTTATGCTTCGAGAGGTTTGATTTAATTTAATAATTTTTGAAATGTTTTTCCTTTATCATGTTTTACCATTTTATTCTATTTTTAATGGTTAAATAGCGGAAAACCCCCTTATAGTATGAAAAATGTGTAGATAACACCCATTAAGTTCAAAATGTGTATATAACCACCAGTAGTATTGCAAAAATGTGCATTTTGACCCCCCTCAACCAAGATTTTGTTAACTTTTTTTGCCTTAATTTAGGCACGTAGCTTTCACGTACAATACTTTATCCCCAAATGCCAAAAATGCTTTCAATTATTTATCGAAATGCCCTCATTTGTGATTAAACACCCAACTTGAAAACTGACCTACGATGAAAAAAATGGCCTAAATCGTCATTTTTGTTTCAGCTATTTTTGTAAAATAAATAAGGGTAAGATGGTAATTCAACATCTCAAGTGTTATATTTGGTGACTCATTTCTTATGGGGGAATATAACTTAGCCACTAAGCAATCATAGTTCTGGTATGAAATCAATTAGAAGACTCCTAATTGGAATTGGTTTAGGAAAACCAATTGACTTTTTCTCCACTCCATACTCTTTTATAAATATAGTTGTAGCCTATTGTATTTGGTTTACCAGACAGATAGCCAAAATAGGCCTGTATCGGTGTGAGTGAAACACCTAGTGGAAGTGAAGTACAGGTGGTGCGCAGAGAATACACAGAAGATAGAGAAAGAATAAGAGATACATAGTGGTATTTCTTGGTGTGAGTGAAACACCAGTGAGGGTGAGCGATACACGTGTGAGTGAAACACTGTGTGAGTTGTTGATCGTCATATTGTAATCCTCTCATTGATCGATAGTGAAACGGTGATCTTCGTGGACGTAGGCTGATTTGGCCAAACTCCATATATATCTTTATGTCAATTATGTTGGTGTGTGTTTGTGTGTATTTTCTGATTTGCAGGTGTGCACGGTTTTCGGAAGGAGGGTTTGGATTCCCTAATAAGTGTTCTTGGGCGGGTGTAACAACCCTAACAAGTGGTATCAGAGCAATCCAGGTGGAAGCAAGATCTGTATCAGAGACTTCGGCGGAAGTAGAGTGATATCAAAGCTTCAAGTTGAAGCAAATCCAAAAGCCGTATGTTCTGGTCCAGATTTGAAAGAATTAGTTGTGCGAAATCAAAATTCGACCACACCAGGAGCTTCGTATCGACGAGACGAGGTCAGCAGTGTCAAGAGCATCGCCAGAAACAACCGCACGCGCCCCCACGCACCACCTGAAGTTTCGGCCGGAATTTCCACTCCCATGTGTAGTAGTTTCTATTCGGGCCTATTTTGTGGAACATTGTTGATCCAAACAAGGCGTGTAATATATAAATGGAAATCTCTTTCAAAAGTGAATATTTCAACACAAAACTCATCCCAATCAGAGCAGGAATGCTCCCCTAGAAGTTCCTAACGCCGTCGGCACTATTTGTCCTTTTGTGTTGATTTGTCCTTTGGCCCGTTTGGAATCATTTTTACCCATTTTTTACTCGATCAGAGGCGTTCTTAAGATTTTGGACCTCTCCGAACGCAAACTTACGATCAGATTTGCGTGATTCGACTTCAAACATCTCGAAAAGGCTCAGTGGGAGTAATGGGAGAAGAAAAGACAATAATGATCAGTGACGATCATGTGATCACTTTTAGTGAAGATAAGTGGAAGCTTTCCAGGGGGTATGACTATAGCATGAGAAAAGAGATAAGGTACGCTCTACACAACTACCAATTTTAGCACAGTGATTGCAGTTGTAGAAGGTAAGGAGGATCACAACTTGTGGCACCAGAGGCTTGGTCACATGAGTGAAAAAGAGCTCGCGGTTATGCTCTAGAAGGTAAACCTACCAATGAAATCGATTGACATTACTTCTGTGAGTGTAAGAAGAAGATGGTTAGTTTCCAGAGTAACAACAAAAGTCTCACAGTGGAGAAGCTTGAGCTAGTTCACATGGGTGTCTGGGGGCCAACAACTGTCTCATCTCTTGGCAAAAAGTCCTACTTCGTGACTTTCATTAATGACCATTCCAGGAGGATATGGGTTTACTTCTTGAAACATAAATCTGAGATGTACGGTGTGTTCAAGAAATAGAAAGTCATGGTAGAGAACGAGACAGAGTTAAATGTAAAGAAACTGATATCTAACTTTAGTAGAGAAAAGGAAGACTCCGAGTTCAAGAACTTTTGTTATGAGAACAATATCAGATTAGAGAAGATTGTTCTTAGTACACTACAGTAGAATGGCATAGCAGAATGTATGAACCAGAAAGTGACTGAGATAGCCAGAAGCATGCGCATTCAGGCAGGGTTGTCGGAACAGTTCTGGGCAGAAGTAATTAGTACAGTAGCTTATTTTATAAATCGTGGTCCATCATCCTATGTATGTTGAGATAGAAGATGTTCTATATAGTCAGAATTCTCAGTCAGAAGAACATATTACAGACAGCAATACTCAACAGGATGATACACTGCAGACTTTGACTCCTAATTTTGTGTTTATGAGGATTTTATGGCCGCATGTGCCGAATCGGAGATACCTAAATTATTTGTTGCTCACAGATGAAGATGAACCAGAATGTGATGATGAATCATGCAGTACAACAGATGCGAGCCAGTGGGAGCTTGTGATCGAAGAAAAGATGAAGTCCATTATCTTCATTAAGACATGGAAGCTAACCAAGCTGATGGTAGGGAAGAAAGCTCTCCATTCTTTGGTTGTGAAATTGAATACCATTCATTCAAGCATTGTTGAAGTAGAGGGTTTGCATCTAGAGCTTTTAGATGGTAAATTAATTAGAAGACTCCTAATTGGAATTGGTTTAGGGAAACCAATTGACTTATTCTCTACTCCATATTCTCCTATAAATATAGGTGGCGCCTATTGTATTCATTGTACCATACAGAGAGCCAAAATAGGCCTGTATCGGTGTGAGTGAAACACCTAGTGCGAGTGAAGCACATGCGGTGTGCAGAGAATACACAGAAGATAGATATAGAAGAAGAGGTATAGAGTGGTATTTCTTGGTATGAGTAAAACACTGGTGAGGTTGAGCGATACACGTGTGAAGGAAACAATGTGTGAGTTGTTGATCATCATATTGTAATCTTCTCATTAATCGATAGTCAAACGGTGCTCTCCGTGGACATAAGCTGATTTGGCCGAACCACGTTTATATCTTTCTGTCAATTGTGTTGTTGTGTGTTTGTGTGCATTTTCTTATTTATAGGTGTGCATGGTTTTCGAATATAGGGTTTGGATTCCTTTATAAGTGTTCTTGGGTGGGTGTAAAATCCCTAACATCAGGCACTAGAAAATGAAATGAAGGGGCCTATTTGCACCAAATGTAAATGTTAGGGGTGTTAAAAAACCATGAGGGGGGTTATGTGCACTATATTTATATTACAAAGGGGTTTTTGTGTACCAAAGGCCTTGTAGCCTAATGGTATCACCTTTCCTCCCCAAATGGTAGTTTAGGGGTCCGAGGCTCATGTGTGAGTATCTTACCATTAAAAAAAAAGGATATTTGCCATTCACCCATTTTTTAATTAACTCATATATAAAGTGGACATACCAAAGATTTGATGTATTATTATTATTGAGATCCATCCGCGCGATAAGATAGAGAAGCGAAGGTGTAATGTGTCATGTGTGCAAATGGAGCCAGAAATATTTTTTAATGGGGACAAACCATGATAGTAGGGATAATTAGGGGCAATAAGCCAAAAAAGAATCAAAATTTAATGAGGGCAAATATCATTTTTTGCATATATTTGTTTTTAAAATACTTAAATTATCATTAGAAAAGGCTATTATCATAAAACTCCTTATATAGTTTTCAAATTGTTCAAAAAAACCCATGTAGTTTCAAAAACCCCAATATGGTTTCCAATTTAATCAAATACCCCCTGCCCTCTATAAGATTATGAAAATACCCTCCAAAACTCTAATTTAAATCCCAATTAAACTCTATTTCCTTTCATTTATCTCTAACCCACTTTCTCTCACACATTTACTCCAAAACTCTAAGTCCTTCCATTTATCACAAACCCACTTTTAATTTAAATCCCAATTTTAACCCAATTCAACTCTAATTCCTTTCATTTATCACAAACCCAATTTCAATTTATAATTATATATATATATATATATATCACTATATATATATATATATCACTATATATATAATCATATATACGTATTTATTTATACATATATAATTATATATACGTACATATATATATGTAATGATATATACGTAAATATATATAATGTACATACATAATTGAAATTGGGATTTAAATTGAAAGTGGGTTTGTGATAAATGAAAGGAATTAGTGTTTTGGACTAAATGGGTGAGAGAAAGTGGATTTGTTATAAATGAAAGGAATTAGAGTTGAATTGGGTTGAAATTGGGATTTATATTGAAAGTGAGTTTGTGATAAATGGAAGGAATTAGAGTTTTGGAGTAAATGGGTGAGAGAAAGTGAATTTGTGATAAATGGAAGGAATTAGGGTTTAATTAGAATTTAAATTGAAATTAGGATTTAAAAAGAATGAATTAGAGTTTTAGAGGGTATTTTCGTAATCTTATAGAGGGCATAGGGTATTTGATTAAATTGAAAATCATTACGGGTTTTTTTTAAACAATTTGGAAACCATAGGGGTTTTTTTTCTGATAATAGCCCTAAAAAAACCAAAAATAAACTTCATTCGGGGCAACTGCCCCCAATGGCCCTTGTGTGCAATGAGTCAGGTTAGGTTGATGCATATACATATAATATATATAGTAAGATTTTATAATAAGAAAACGTGAAACCTAAACCAAACACAATTCTTAAGTACAACCTATGATGCATATAAATACTCGGGAAAATTATAGAAAGGGGACAATTCATAAACTTATTTGGTGGATAGGGACCAAACTTTTTTCAAAAGGTAAGAAGGGACCAAAATCAAAACTTAATTGCTTAGAAGGGACTATTTTATTGTAATGACCAAAAAACCCATATCAAAGTGTAATATTTTATTGTAAAGCTTTATATTAGTTTATTATATATTAATTCCGAAAATATTCAAAATCAAATATGAAAATATAAACTAAATATTAATTAAATATTTTCCTTCTTCTCTCTTATGCATCAAAAGCTAATAAAAATTTGCCATTTTTTTTTTGCTCCAAAATACCTATACTTCAACTGGATTTGTTTTATTTAAATAAAATATGAAAAAAATTGGTGTGAAATATTAAATAATAAACTAATATAAAAGTTCACAACAACAAAAAATCAGAATTAATATTTTCCAACTTAATTTTGAATATTTTTTGGAATTGTAATATTTTCAAAAAATTTAATACTATCTATCAATAATGTAACACTCCGTGGTATTTTTCCTTTTTCCTGAAATTTTTCCGATTTATTTTCGGTTGTGACGTCACTAATTCATGACGTCGTGATTATTCTTGGTATGTCACGTGTAAATTTTTCACGTTTACGTATGGATTCAACTGGACGACTTGGTGATTCTCTCCTCGATGACTTTACGGACTTTATTTGGCGATTATGTGACTTGATGTGACGGTAATGTTTCGAACTTGGCAAAATGTTTACATGAGTTCTTGTTATCGACTAAGTAGATTCGTTTTGACGCTTAACGTTTGGTGCTTTGATAGGGTGGTGACACGCTTTGTATGTCCAACGTTTAAGGGCTCGACTCAGTTTCGGTTACGGCATTTAGTGCTTTAGGGGTTCGACGTTTTTGTTTCCCCTTGTAATGGGATTAGTACGTGTTTTCTTTGGTTGACGTGCTTAAGAGTATTTATATTTCCTTTGCTTATTTTCTCCGTGTTTGTATCTACGTACCCATATGTGTTGATGTGACTTTACTTGTCTATTTATTTTTGAATTCTTTACGTGCCTTAGTTGTTTGGCTTGTGTGCCGTGGGGTATTTGTATTACCCTGCTTGTTCATATGTGTTTATATTTACTTGACATGTAGTCTTAGACCTATTTTGTAGACTTTTGTTGTTTCCTTATTTCAGGAGTTTCGATGGGTTCTGTACGTACCCGGTGTTTTGGAGATTGGGTTTTTCGAGCTCGTGTGATTTTATTTAAGGGTTCCAGGTATATTTCGAGATTTATTCTATATATATATATTTAATTGGAATTATATATATGGGTATTTAATAATTAAATAAAGGGATAACTTCATTTACACCCCCTGAGGTTTGTCCTATCATCATTTTGACCCCCTCAGGTTTGCATATCTTCATTTACACCCCTTATGGTGTGAAATGTCTAAAATACCCTTATACCAAACACCCCTTAAATCAATTTAATCCCTAAACCAAACATCCTTTAGAATCAATCTAACCCTCAAACCAAACACCCCAATATCTATTCAATATTTTTTTTCTCTCTCTCTCCTCTATATCTCTCTCTCTCTCTAACTCTCAGATTCTCTCTCTCTCTCTCCTCTCTATCTCTCTCTCTCTCTCTAATTCTCACACACGCACACACACACACACACACACACGCACATATATATATACACACATATAGATCTATACATATATATATATATAGACCCATCGGGGGAGGGGGGAAGGGGTGGTGGGAGGGGGCGGCGCCGATGGGGAGGCGGTGGTGGGAGGGGGCGGCGCCGACGGGGAGGCAGTGGGAGTCGGCCGACGACGAGAGTCGGCCGGCGACTTATATATATATATATCTGTGTGTGTATATATATATAGATCTATATATATATGTGTGTATATATATATGTGTGTGCGTGTGTGTGTGTGTATGTGTGTGTGTGTGTGTGTGGTGTGTGCGTTTGAGAGAGAAAGAGAGAGAGAGAATTTTTTTTTTTAATTTTATATTTATTTTCGAATTTAGTTTTTTTTTTTGAAATTTAATATATATATATTTGAATTTTATATTTATTTTCAAATTTTATATATTTTTTTTAAATTTATAATTATTTTCGAAATTTAATATATATTATTAGAATTTTATATGATTTTTTTTAATTTTATATATTTGTCTTGAATTTAATATGTTTTTAAAAAAAAATTCAAAATTTATATATATATTTTATTTTATATTTATTTTTGATTTTATAATTTGTTTTGAAATTTAATATATTTCTTTGAATTTTATATGTTTTGTTTTAAAATTTTATATATTTGTTTCAAATTTTTTATGTTTTTTGTGATTTTTATATTTATTTTTGAAATTTAATATGTTTTTTTGAAAATAAAATAATTTCAAAATTTATATATATATTTTAATTTTATATTTATTTTCGAATTTATAATATTTTTCAAATTTTAATATATATATATTTTTAAATTATATATATATTTTGAAATTTTAATAAAAATTAAATTATTAAATGATGGGAGGGGGTCTAATTGATAAAAACACTATCCTTGTTTCCAAACAGAATAAGGATAAGACATTGAGGGTAGTTTAGGGATTTTAAAAAAAATTCAGGCTGATGTCATCGTTTAGGGGGTCTAAGTGATGAAAATATTAAAAAATAGGGGGTGTAAATGAAGATATGCAAACCTGAGGGGGTCCAAATGAAGATAAGACAAACCTCAGGGGGTGTAAATGAAGTTATCCCTTAAATAAATGAATTATTGGGTAAATATATATATACCAATATATTTGTATGTGTGTATATTGTCGGAAAGAGAGAAGGGTGAACGACGGGCTTCTTCTCTTTCTTATTTCCTTCCCCACACAACAAACAACCTTTCACATCTCTACCATAATCGATCTCCTATTTTCCATTTTTCTTCTTCATAATGAAAGAGGGAGGAGAGAGAGAGGGGGAGGTTGTTGTAAGAGAAGGAGGTCGTGACTGAAAGAGCATCGTGACTTAGGGTTGATGTAACACCCCGCGTTTTCTTTCGCCTTTTTGGAATTCTTTTCCAAGTGTTAACATTTTGTGATGTCATTTATTCACGACGTCTTGTGTAATCTTGGTACGTGTAAATTTTTTGCGTTTATGTTTTGGACTTAGCGAGACGACTTCGTGGTAGTTCGTTTCTGGCTTCGTGGATTTGTGTTTCGTTGGCGACTACGTGGGTTTGTCGTAACGGTTTCTCGTTGATGCTTCGGCAATTGTGTTACATGCTCGAACGTGTTACTTAGTTTATTGTAGACATTCCGGTGTAGCACTTATGTGATTATGTGTTTATTTTTATTTTTTAGAAATTTTTAGAGTGAGAGGTATTCTCGATATTTTACTTGTGTATGAGTTGGTGATGAAATATGAGAGTCTTCCTATGTGTTTTGGAGTGTTTGGATGTGTCCCAGATTATTTCGGACTTTTTCCGGTGTCATCTTTGGCCTTCGAGTCTTTTCTTGCAATTGTTGTTTCAGAGGTTACTGAGTACTTGATGTACAACTTGGTAGATTGGTTACCGAGTACTTGACCCTTGATTTTATCGAGTACTTGATGTACAACTTGGCAGAATCCATAGATTGCCTATATAAGTGGGTGTTGACCTAAAACATTTCATTTATCCTCTCTTATTCTCTAAACTTAGCCTACTCTTTCCCACTTGGTTTTTCTCTCTCTCTTTGCCTATCTCATCTATTTGGACTTGGATTTTGGTTACGGCTTCAACACGGAAGTTGGTTGTGGTAGTCTTGCCTTCTATTTGAGCCATGGATTGGTAAGTTTTTCATCTTGTTTGTGAGTTTTTTTCTTAAACCCTAGTTTTGGGCATTCTTGTCAAACCATGTATTGATTCTTGTTTTTCTTGTGATTTTTTTGATTCATTGTTAGGAGGCTATGGCAAACTTTTTCACTAATTGGTTTCGCCGATTTCGGTTTTGGGTGAAAGCTAGGGTTTCATAGGCCTTGTTTGGTGGTTGGCTTACTTGGAATTGAGATAGGGGAAAACATCTTTAATCTCTCATTCTTTGGTTCGTGAGTGTGCGATTCCATTTTTAGGGCTTTTTAACCCTAGATATATTTTTGCTAAGTGCATACTTGAAATAGGTATATGATGTATGTTAGACGGGCTATGAGTTGTGGAATTGTGAGATAAAAATATACTTATATGCATATATATATATGAATATGAGTATTGAGGTGTATTTGTATAAGTGTAATTATACATATAGGAATTCGGGTGTTAGTAATGTAGCCTTGATAACGTAAGTAGGCTAGCTACCTTGGTTAGTGATTTGGAGATGTGAATGTAGATGATTGGTGGAGTGTGAAATTATGAACTTAGAGCATTATTCTAGTTCTCCCATTCTTGTTAATCTTGAAGTTACCATCTTGACATTAAACTTGTGTATGAAAATGAGTTAATGTGTATAATTGATTTAATTGAGATAAAAACATGTTAAATGGATAAAAATGGTATCTTTATGAATTAAATGATAACTTGATGACTTGGAACATTATTTGTGCATGAAAATGTATCCTTGTGAGTTAAATGCTTTAATAGAGATAAAAGCATGTTAAATGAATGAAAATGTTATCCTTGTGTATTAAAGGACAACTTGATGATTTAGGATCATGAATGGTGCATGAAAAAACATCTTTGTTAATTATTGCTTATAAATGTTAAATTGTAAGCTTTGTGATAAATGGTGTCCAATATATTGCAAATAAGAAAAACATGTATTGTGATTTAATATGTTGTGGACCATTTTTTATAAATGTGAAATTGTAAGCATGATGGTTTTATTAAGTACAATATTTTGCAAATGAGAAAAACATATATATTGTAATGGGACATGATTGTTATTGAGAACCTAGATGTATATTGAGTACATCGTGAGTGTCAAATCATGGTGTTGGTATATGCGGTTGTGTAATCATATGTGGGTTGTAGTGTTTCAAATCGTCGCAACAACTGGCTAGGGAGTGTTCCCAACCTAAGAAACTAATGTGTTTGAGAATTGGGTCTAGGATGGGTCGCCCTATTCTCAAAGTCGCAGGTCGCCTTGGGCATTCAGTATATGAATCTTTAGTCATGGGTCGCCTCGTTCGACCGTCTTCCTTGTTGAAAGTGAGAAGTGTCAAAATCACTTGGGAAGAATCAATACGGTACTCTTTCCCATTGTAAATGGGTGAAGTACGTATTCATTAACCTGTGTTGGGAAAAGTGTGTATCATGAAGTGTGTGAGTCACATTGCATTTGAGCTGCTATTATGTGATTTCTGTTTACATGTGGATCATGATATTATTCTATGTGGTTGAGGAACATGTTTAATGTGAATTGCGATATATAATTCATATGTTATTAAAATGCTCAAGTGAAATTGTATAATGTGGGAATATGATTTGCATGCCTTATTTAAAGTATAAGGTGAGATAAATGCTTATACTTATTGATATATGTGTTTATATACCTTAGAGTGGTGATATGAGTTGGTTTAACGGCTTTCTTGTGATAAGTAAAGTCGGTAGTGGACTATGGAGTTAAGTGTAAATTGTGACCCTTGAGAAGGCGGGTGATAGTTTTGTGACCTTGGTTGATAGTGGGGTATTGACCACTTGATGTTCTAGCACCTTTGAGGGGTGTATGATCCTTGATAGTTTGGGATCTTTGTGGTTATGTAGTGATGGTCATTTGACACTTCTTTTGTATTTGAGGAATGTATCGTCTATTATACTTTGAGGTTTAAAGTTGATTAAATGAGGTGAGGATTGATCCTAGTCACATGTCTGATAACGGTTTCTTGATTCCGTTAGTAATCTAAGAGAAGTGACATTTCATGTGGATTGAGGTTTAAAGTGATTGAAAAAGGTTTTAATTGAACCTAGTTTGATCCATAGTTTTGGCTACTAGATTTTTCCTTTTCATATCCTAAGAATAGGAGTGTTCTTGAAGTTTTCAATTTAACCATCTTAGGTGGTTGCAATGAGTTTGATGATTTGAGAGTTGAACTAAGTTCCCGATTGGGAATAGGGTTATGGGATCGTTCTTTCCCATTTTTCTTGAAGTGTTGTCATTTTTGGACTTCCTTCTTCATTCTTTATTCTCCGTGGTTCATGTCGGGTATGGAGTCACTCCGAATGGTGTTGATGATGTTTCGGTGTGTTCGGGTTTGGCTCGGAGTCATCCGGTATCATTTCGGAGCTTTTCGGGTTCATTCTTTGACTTGTTATTCTGGGGACCACCGAGTACTCGGTGAAGATTCTACCGAGTACTCAGTGATATGTGCACTTGCGAAAATGTTCAAATTATTCCAAAGAGTTTGTTCAATCTCAACTCGGTGGAGGGTTTCCGAGTACTCGGTGTATAACTCGGTGGTACCTATTTGTGCATTTTGCTTTCATCTTGTTTTCGTTCTCTCCCTTGTGCTTCACCACTTCTTCTACTATGTTTAAGACATTGATTAGTGGTCTTTGGGTATGAGTTTTATTAGGTTGAAAGATCGGCTTAGATACACCTTTCTTGAGTGTTGGTTGTGGCGTGATGCCGAGCCACTTCTTTGTGTTATCATTTGATCTGTGGGGTTGGAAAGGGATGTTGTATTCCATGGGTCCAACGTGTCACTTTTTCCTTCTTCGTCCTCGTTGGGCGTCATAGGAATTCTAGAGTTGTGGTTGTTCAGTTGACTTGAGAGTGTATTCTCTCGGAATGTGTGTCTCATACCTTTTTTTTCCGAATATCGGTTATGGTGTGTGTGGCTTAGGGCACATACATGTTAGGAAAGTGTCTCAAATTCTATTGTAATTAGATTTTAATTCTATAAATAGGTACCTAGGGTTTGTGTTGAGACTTAGAAAAGATATGTGAGGAAAAGATGAGAGGAATATGGTGTGAGGGTGATGTGTTAACCGGGTGAGAGTGTTATGTTGTTCACCTATGTAATATCTTTCTAATAAATATTCCTTCTCTCCGTGGACGTAGGACAAAGTTGGGGCTGAACCACGTTAAATATTGTGTTATCTGTGTGATTTGTGTGTGTGAGTAAATATAGGTGTAAATGATTTTGGGCGGGATTAATTTCTAAATCTGAAATGGGAATTAATTCCTAACAAGTGGTATCAGAGTTAGGTTGAAGCAGATCGGTATCAGAGAGTTCCAGGTTGAAGCAATGAAAAATCTCGTACGTTCTGGCCTAGATTCGAAGATCAGAGTTGTTCTAAATCATAAACCGATCATATCAGGAGCATCGTCTTGATGGGTTTACAGTATTTTTGAGAGACTGTTGAGATCTGGAAATTCTTTGCAATATTTTTTTTCTGTACCAGGGCATTAGCAGACTGCCAATTAGTGCCAGCTTCAGCAGCAACGACAGAGGTGGAAGATCCGGCCAGATATTTTGGCTCCACGCGCAACAGTTTTGTTTCGGGCCTATTTTGCGAAACATCGTTGATATAGACAAGGTGTATAATATATCAACAAAAATATCTTTTGAAAACGAACGTTTAGGCACAAAAATCATTCCTATCTAAGGAGGTATGCCTCTGCACGCATCCCGAGAAGTTTTTGATGTCGTTAGTAATTTTTTGTCTTTTGTGTTGATTTATTTTTTGACTCGTTCGGAGTTGTTTTTGACCCATTGTTTATGCGGTCAGAGGCGTTCTTAAGGTTTTGGACCGCTCCGGACGTAACCGTAAGATCGGTGTTGCATGATTCGACTCCGAACACCTCTAATAGGCTTAATGGGAGCTATGGGAGAAGAAAAAACAAAAAGGTCAGATGCAACAAAGCTTGGTTATGGCTATTTTTTATATCAATGAGGTGAAGGCATGTTCCAATTGACGCATGGAGGCATGGCACATATCGACACGGTGGAGAGCGCGTAGCAGTGGTGGCTAGCATGTGCTAACAAAATTATTGTGTTTCAAGTTGATGAGGATGTCGAGTCTTTTAAGTGGTTTGAATGAGACGACGAAGAAACAGGTGGTTGGGACGAGGTTGAAGGCGCTGGTGAGAGGATATGTGTGGAAATAATTCGAGGGTAGTAGTATTTTCTTGGGAAGATTGGGTCATGTGATAATGATTGGATAATATAAAAAAAAATTGAGATGATGAAGATGAAGATTACGGTTTGGTATAGAGGTGACTGAGTTTGAAGAAGATAAAGATGATGATGTAGATGAAGAAGATGAAGTGATCGTGGAGAAAGCTCGGTCATAAAGATAGTGTTGAAGATGATGTTGATGATTGAAGATAGTGTTAAAGATGATGTTGATGTTGAAGAAGCGCACATAGTTACGGTGGAGGTGGAGCATGATGCGTGTAGATGAAAAAGAAGAAATTGAAGAAGAATAGTGTTGCTGAAAAAGAAGAAAATAATGAGTAGAAGAGTGCTGGTGCTTGAAGCAATGTGGAGCTTTGAGAAGATGGCAGAATTTGAGTCAATGTGGAGATTGTTAGGAAAGTGTCTCAAATTCTATTGTAATTAGGTTTTTAGATTTGTATTGTAAAATGAAATTTCTTGTTAGAGAGTTTTATTCTCCAAGGAGTTGTAATCCTTGTCCAACAAGAAATTGAGTTTTTCTTGTTCAATAAGGAAAGGAGTTTAACTCTATAAATAAAGACCTAAGATTTGTGTTGAGAGTTAGAGAATAGATGTAAGAAAAAGAGGAGAGGAAGAGGGTGTGAGGGTGATGTGTGCACCGGGTGAGTGCTATGTTCTTCACCTATGTAATATCTTCCTAATAAATATTCCTTCTCTCCGTGGACATAGGCCAAAGTTGGGACTCAACCACATTAAATATTGTGTGTTATCTATGTGATTTGTGTGTGAGTAAAAACAGGTGTAGATGATCTTGGGCGGGAATAATTCCTAAGTGTGAGATGAGAATTAATTCCTAACAATAGACAATGGTGTTCTTCCTCGTCATGGGTGGATGTCCTTCCCTATTTACTTGATGTTTTGGTTATTCATTTATTCAGCATTGGAGTTCCATCCCTTGCTTGGTTTCATGGTCTTATGTGGTCATTCTTGAGGGTAGTGTTCACATACCCATTGTGGTTGAGTAATTATGCTTCCTTATTCATAGTGAGGACATTACTGAATGAATTGATGTCCTTGTGGATAGGATCATGAGATTGATGTTATGGCATGACTAGTGATATTGAGGTGAGTGTGGTTCGCCTTTGTGAAGAGTTTGAGGTGTCGTATGTGTATTATGTATATATGTATTGATGATGGTTATGTAGGTACGTAAGAAATTGAGAGTTTTCCATGGTACTGGTTATGGATGTTTATGGACATCATGGTGATGTTAGTTCTTTTAGACCTTATGATTATTGTTGTAGCCACTAGAGTGATTGGCTATGTTACGCTAGGGTATTGTGTACTTGGAGTACGTTGAGTAGTGTGTACTACTAGTGTTGGATTGGTGGGTATAAGTTATAGTGTTCTCTCGTGAGGTTAGAACTACGTGACTTGTATTCTTTTTGTTGTCTCTATGTATATATATACGTATAGATATATATATATATATAAGTGTGCGTTTGTCATATGATGTGATAATATGGATTCGTTATATGCTAGTTGCCCTTGATGATACATGTTAGGGGACTAGAGGGATATTTTCAGGAGTCTCATATTGGCATGAGTGTTAGGTGAGACGATTAACTAACCTAGGGTAGATGCATGTACATCGATTGGTTCGCACTAAGTTTGTACGGTCGGAGGATGTGAAGATTATGATTTCCTTTTTCCTATGGGGGCTTCGATGAGCTCACCCCGACGTTCTTTTGTCTGGTGTCCCTAACACCAGTTTGCAGGGATGTTTTGGCTATGGGTTGCTTGGGTGCAATAACACCTTGCTTTTGTTTCCTCATTGTAGGTTCTGGTTTTGCCCAGAGTGTTACGGATGACGCTGCTGGATTGGGACGGTCATACATAGTGTAGTTCCATTTTAGTTTCCTTTCCTTGTCCCTTGTATTGGGACTGTTGTTGTATTTGTTGGCATATCCCTTCCTTATATTTTGTATCTTTACATCGTTGTATAAATGTATTCTTTTGGCGATTTGATGTGCCTTGTGTATCAATTGGTATTAGATTTCGCTTAGTTGTATGGAATCATATTGTTTACATGATTCTATTCATTTTATTCATGTTTATATTCTTAGTTGGTCGCTCATTTTATGGATCACGACCACGGATTCCTCGGATGTCTCGGTTCGGAAGTCTTTAGAATTTAGGGGCGTGACAGTTGAAACTCACAGGAGTTGGTGACGACTAGGGTTGCATAGGCGACGATGTGGCGGCGTTAGGTGGTGGTCGCACTTAGAAGTGCGACCTGATGAGGGTTTTGACAAAGGCTGAAGTTCGCCGGCTGTAACAGTGGTGATCCGGCTACGGCGACTGTCGAGCAAGGCGGTGTTTGTCGCGCAACGACGTGGTGGTGATGGCAGCGCAGTTCGCATAAGTGGTAGTGCGCCAGAGCCAACTTTAGCCGAATTGTGCTGGGTCGGTTCGGTGTTTTCCTAAGCTTCGATAGGCATGAAAATTGGGCTAAAGCTGGGTATCGTTGTTGTGTTCATCATACTAAAATTTGGCGCGAAATCGTTGAGCAGTTTCTCGGGAAATCAAGAAAATAGGTATGCAATTTTGTTTGGTTTTTGTTAAATTTGTTCCGTTTCGTTAGGCTATTGCTAACGGGTTTCAACTATGTTGAATACGTTGTTGAGGTGGACATTTCTGTTCGAGTGGAATTTCAATCGGAAAAATTTAGTCAACGGGCCCCATTTTTGGGCATCACACTGTTCACAGTGGGCCCGTTTCGGGGCTGTTTTGGGAGCGCATTTAACAATGAGATATTTTATTTATATATCTAACTCTCACACTAGTGGTGCGTTGAAACTGTATACTTTATTATTGTTTAATTTTTGAGCATGTTTTAAATATTTGGAAAATTATAATTTTCTTGGTGTTGTGTATTGCGTGTACGTGATAACAAGTTTTGCGTTTCTAGCTATAAACGAGACTTAAAAGTATTATTAACTCGAAAATGAAATGCCTATAGGTGGGCTAGAAACGAGGCAGGGGATAGTAATTCCCTCAAAAAATTAAAACCTACTTGAATTTGATTGAAAATAGGCGTCCTAACACTCCTTGGAATTGAAAATATATTAGTAGAATTTGTGACAAATTGGACTTAAACTTAGAATGTGATGTTAGTTCCCTTTGTTTAGGTGTTTTACTGAAATTAAAACAGGTTAGGGGAGACTTGAAAATGAGGGACGTGAAAACTTAGACGCTGCTCTAGTTCTCTTTTTTTTTTCTAGTAAATTATAAATAAGTGATAAATTGCAAACTGGACATTCCTGAGATGGATTTGTCATAAATTGTTATTGAAATTTAATTATAAGCATGCTGATATGTTTAAATTTGTAAGAACTGAGTAATTGAGGAATTATTGCATGGAAATGAAATAAAACATGCTTTAAATAAAAAATTAGAAATTTATGTTATATCATCGAACATTGGGTCCATGTAGAGGCATATTCGCATTTATGTAGCACCGTGTACATATATTGATTCGGTGTAAGTTGCATACCTCCTTTATACGACTTATACATATGGACCGTTTAGATAGTCGCAACAACTGGCCAAGGGGTGTTCTCGTGACCCAGGGAGCTAGTACCTCCCGAATGAGAGACGACCGGGGGAGGACTTGTCCAAACCCTGGGTTTCCTGTTAGGCTAGTGGCCCCGTAACTTATGGCGACACCCAGCCTTCCTTTTGCAGGCTTGTTACCCCCATAAGTGAACGGTTTGGGATTCATTATTATCTATTTAACCCTCATGTAGCTAGGGTTGAACTTGGGTTGCATTTGCACTGTCACGAGCATTGACATTTCTTAGCATTCACATTGAGTATTTATTTGCCATATAATTAAATATTAAGATTACATGATGTTATTACTTGTGGATATTGAACTTGTTGGACTTGGACATATTTTAAAATTTTATATTATTCTCTGGGGCGTTGTGGCGCAATGGTTGTGATTGTAATTAAACTTATAATTAAATCCCTTGAAATTTCTAGAAAATACTCAATGTGAATGAAGGCTTAAATACTTTAAGTTGGGAAGTAAAAGGAGTAATAATAATAATAAGAACTAGGGTTAATGGAGCCATGATTGGCATATGTTCTAGGTGGTTACGTGGAACTAAGTAGAAAGAGGCCTTCGTCTACCTTACCGGAGCTTAGACGAGGATTAATTCATGAGTTTGTAGGAATGGGTTATTTATGAATGGAAGGTTATGATAAACGGGTTCCGTTAGGCTAGGAAAGTTGGCTAGGGACATAGATTTGACCTTGAGTTCTAAGTTGTCTGGAGGAATAGTTGTGACTCTTATTGGGCTTAGAAACGTATATAGCGATGGTTAGGTAGGCCCCTTGTGCATTGGTCGGTGTATTAAATTATGGAGTGGTCGACCACTCTAGTTGATATAGAAGAATGGTTGATTTTGAGGTCTAACCGGGTATGGTACGCTAACACTTTCCCTTTCCTCGGGACTAGTGTTGTTTCAACTCTATATCTTATTCCGTACCCTACATCCCTGATTAAACTTTAGATTATCTTGTGTTTTAAGGATCCATTGAATGTAAATTAAGGCACCCATAAG
Organism: Cornus suecica; assembly: GCA_963922005.1. NCBI lineage: Eukaryota > Viridiplantae > Streptophyta > Magnoliopsida > Cornales > Cornaceae > Cornus > Cornus suecica. Next base: position 39,271,459 of record OY998238.1, on the reverse strand, counting down.
GGTGGACATTTGTTAATAGCTTTGAGGCAGACTTGTGATGTTTTAGGATTGTGTTAATCATTTGTTTGCGGTATTGTGATATTAAAATCTTATGGTGATACTGGGCAATATGGAATTTGTGATCTTTAGTGCATACATAAGGCATGCTCTTTTCATTATTTCTTTATCATAGTCTTGGGTAAGAGACTTGATGCTGACTTATGCACACGTAGTGCGATTCATAGTACTTTGGGTGGGTTCAGAAACGTTAGAACCAAACAGATTTGATCAGGTCTTAAAACTTTTTCTTATAAATCGGTTGAATCCTTCGGGATTCAACATTTTTCTTTAAAAACCTAAGGGCCTCGGCATCCATTTGGGACTAAAGTACTCTGGTACCCCTTTCTTGTGCCTCAGTAGGTAGTGTTAATTGGAGATTGTCTTGTGATTGTTAAATCCGATCTAATGATAGAGGTTTTCCACTTCTGTTACTTTCGAGAATTAGATGGTAGTAGTGTGTCTATACCATGTGACCACTAGTCAGTTTTATAAGCCCTATTTATTATAGGAGTCCTTGGAGAAATGGTTCTTTGAGTGAACGAGAGTTGTGATTATGGGGTTCATCATCCCGTTCATTAGGCTTGCTTGGGAGTGATTAAAGAGTAAGGGGTTATCTCACTAGAGATGTTGACGGATCATAATTAAAGTGACGAGAATAAGGTTAATAAAGTGTTGTGTGGAAGTTGAGGATTAGTTGAGACTTGTGGTGATAGATGTTCTTTTATGTGGATATAAGGAGTAATCTAATTATTTGCTTATAGTTTGACTAGTGTGCTCGGTGCACGGTGTGATGGATAGTTAGTTTTGTAGTATCCCTAGACCAGGGTGCGTATTAGGCTATTTATATTTATGCCTATATGGATATGATTAGTTACCATAAGGGTTATATATATGTCTCCTGTATATAGATGATCGGTTCTAGTCGTATGTAAATAAAATTGTTTAAAATGAAGAATTAGCATGATCTAGTTTTACCTCTCAGTCGCAAGTACACGAGTAGTATATAATATAGTTGGATAGAGAGGGTAACGAACCGTAGAGATCAAAATCGTATTTCAAACAATTGTAAAACAGAAAATTGAATTATAAGATAAACGTTATTTTGATTGGTTTTATAAAAAGATATAAGATTCGTTTGGAAACTAGTGTTTTCGTTTTCGTTTTTTATCTCTTGAGAACAAAAAATTTTCTTGTTCTTGTCCTAAGGGTAATCCGAAAACAAAAACACGTTTGGATGAAAATTTTGTCTAAAAACATTTCGGGAACAAAAAAAAAAAAAATTGGAGGTTAGGGTTTGGAGGTTAAAGATGAAGGTTAGGAAATCTGCAACAATTAATTTTTTTTTTTGCTAAGAACAAACTGTGCTGAAAAAAAAAAAACATCATTTTGGTGTTCTCAAATTTTGAACTAAAGGTGAGAAAACGCTTTTTTTACTGTTCACGAAAACAAAAACCATCAAAGGCTCTCAAACGCGTTTTTATTCCCGTGAACAGTGGAAAAAACAAGAACAAAAATGGAAACACCCCTATCCAAACGCACCCATAATTTTTGTGTTTTAAATCAAGATAAACAAGTCTAGAGTTTTGCTCCAACTACACCACTAACCTTGTAATGTATTCCTTTAATCATTCTATTGCAAGAGGGCGATACAGTTTATATGAATCAGATTAGTAACATTATAAGCAGTTGCCTAATCCCAAAAGAGGTGCAATCAACTTTAGTTTACTACAGTTCATCTTCGATTAGCATCACCATTGTAGGCATGTATACTACAACTACTCCTAAGACATGAAATTAAAAGCATACTAATGATCATCTTCTCTTAGTATGAACTATATGTACCTAAACCCTAATCATGCCGGTAAGTACCATTATGTAGAAATCATTATTTAAACCTCGGATTTCTTACCCTTAGTAAAAACAAGGTTGTTCAAGATAAATCATTAATTCAATCTTAGCTTAAGAAGAGAATTAATAAATAAATCTTATTTAGGGAATTCATTCGGTTTCTCACTACATAATCATCATATATGTGTTCTTCAACTTCTCCTCTTTGCAATAAAAATAAATAAAAGTCTACATTACTCGGCTAGGATTTCATTAGAAACCATATATACCGAATTGCCGCATATGAAGAAAGGAGACTGCATCGTTGATGAAGCCGCCATCTTCATGGTTGGATAGTTGGTTCTTGAGTTCTTGAGGAGAGTCTCTCTAGAGAGAGACTTTGTATATGAACGATGATATATGATCCAAATGATTTAGGATATCTTCTCTTCAAGAAGTCTTTATATATTTATAGACAAAAATCGGTGTAAATATGACATGTATTTCCTTGCACTTCAATGATTCTTGGTGTGAGGACCAAGTAACAACAGTGAATGGACCAATCTGTCCTCTGATATATTTGCACACAAAGTTATAATTCTACAGTATCTTCGCTCACATTTTCAAATGTCGGCAGTGCCCGATCGATCTGGAGACACCACCGATCGATCGATGGCTCTTGAAATTTAATATTTCTTTATTCTGCAATTTGTGCTTCAATCATTTGTACTCTGCTTTGCTGACTTGTACCTTACTCTCAACTGAGTGCATTTATCCTCTAAGTATTATTCTGGATCAAACATATTTGCTAAAAACTCGAAAATAACTTAGATTTCCGTTAAGGCTCCTGAAACATGCTTAAACACACAACTCAATTAAAAATATCTTATTAATAAAATAATGAGACTAAAAATGGATTTATTAACGTCAAGAATACCAAATATTCTAGTCTGATTAATATATACATATTTGATTATGCTTATATGCCTTTATAGGATTGAGACTTATGGATTGAGCTATATTTCATGATTTGTGCCTTCTTGTGTGGCCTTGATATCTGATTCGGATTATTTGTGGAGCTATTTTTGGGGTCTCAAATTGGCGTAGGTGCCATGTGAGACAATTGACCGACCTAGGATAGATGCATGCACACGAGATGGTTAGTGGTTCCTAGACGGTTAGGGGTGTGCTTGTTAGAGATATTATTGATGAGCCATTGTTTTGCTCACCCCCACAAAGGTTACAAGATTGCAGGTAGATGCAGCACGACATGTACAGAGGCGACGTTACGGGTGATTTGGGACGATTATTTTTAGCTTTGTTCCTTTTATCCGTAGTTATTCTTGTGTATTCTTATTTTCTCTTGGGAGCCAGTCTGTTGGCATATTCCCTTTTGTTGTATCTTTTATTCCATGTATTTATTATTTTGGGGTGTCATTGTATCTCTTCGGCACCGCCATGTGGTTTTCTTAGTATTTTCATTCAAGGATTGTTACTCCGTAAGTTATAGAGGGTTGTGTAGAGGTAGCGGTGTTTTACTTTCCACTACCTCAGCCCTAGTAGGTTTCTAGAATGATGGGATGTGTGCCATTATTATTATTGAACTTGTTATTGAAAGGTTAATCTGTTGTGTTGTGGTTGTGTTTTCGGATGTTTCATTTACAAATGGAACTCTGCCGAATTTTCGTTAGATTTCTCTATTGAGTTTCTGTTACTCAGGTGTGTATGGAATACATTATTTTCATCCTTATTCCATGTATTTCGTTGTTATTATTGATTCTAGTGGTCGCTTCCACTAGCGTCACACCTCAGGATTTGCTGATTCTCTGAGTTGGACTTTCGGAAATTTAGGGGCACGACAAATAAAGTAAAGTTTCATATATATATATATATATATATATATTTGTAGATAAGTGATATATAATATTATTGAAGTTGTATTCGGCAAAAAAATAAAATTTTGGAATTAATATTTTCTGAATCAATATTTAATTAATATTTTCATACTTAATTTTTAATATTTTTGGAATTGTAATATTTTTAATACTATCTATCAATAAAGTAAAATTTCATATATATATTTGTATATAAGTGATATATAATATTATTGAAGTTGTATTCAGTAAAAAAACGAATATTTTGGAATTAATATTTTCGGACTTAAAATTTCATAATTAATATTTTAGGATTTAATTTTGAATATTTTCAGAATTAATATATAATAAACTAATATAAAGCTTCACAAAAAAATATTACACTTTGATATGAGGTTTTTGGTCATTACAATAAAATGGTTTCTTCCAAGCAATTATGTTTTGATTTTGGTCCCTTCTCACATTTTGAAAAAAGTTTTGTCCCTATTCACCAAGTAAGTTTATGAATGGTCCCCTTTCTATAATTCTCCCTAAATACTCTGCAACTTTGCAAAACTCCCATTGAAATTTATAAATAAACAAAGTTCTTTTTTTTGGTAAGTAAACAAAGTTAACCTGTCTAATATGCAATAAATTATTTTGTTACGAATTTTTTAGACATATGCTATTGGTTTTGTGTGTGCAAAGGCCAAATTTCCCAGACCCGTTCGGTTAGCTCAAATAGTTTAACTGTCAGTGGGCCTACTTATGAAGATGTGAAGCTCGGCCGTCAAATAAATAATTCTAGAATTTATTTGGGAACAAGTTAAAATCTCAATTTAGTTAGGAAAGATGAGAATTGAAAAATGAATCTAAATCAGATCCCATGATTAATGGGTTCTGATCATGAGCTAGAAGGTTAAAAAAAACCATCCAAATTTTGTATAAATAAAGTCCTAAAGCCTCAATAATAGATAATTATGAGTGTATGCAAAAAAAGTACACTTACAAAAACCATTTTTCCAACATAAATAACCCTCTTAATTTAGATCGAAGTAAATATTGATAAGCGAGTTATATCATTCTCGAGGGGAAGTAATGTAGTTGTTATTTCTTCCCTTATTAATCTTATTATTATTATTAATATTTAGAAGAGGAATTAAAAACTTTATTGAGTCACTTTTTCTTTTTTAGTTGCTTTGAGTATTATTTTATAAAAAAATGAAAAACACATTAACACAATCCACATGGTACCAATCCAAATAGATAAATTTTCACAGATTTATGGCCCACTTAGTCATGTTTGTTTTCTTGTTCTGGGTCCATTTGGTCCGGTCTGGTCTTGATTTTTAGAAACCAAACCATGTTTGTTTTGACTAGGTCTCAAAAATTGGACACAAACCAAATGAGACCAAATTAAACCAAATGCAGTGTTTTTGGAACTAGTTTTTAGTTGGGTCAAGTTGGTCTAGTTCTAAAAAATGGAAACCAAAATCAAAATTTTGAGTCACCAACCACCCAACAAGCAAAACAAAATGAATTAAATAATACATAAAAATAATAATAATTAATAAATAATATAATAAATAATAAATAAATTAATCAATAATAATAAATTAATAAAATATATTTATAAATTAATAAAAATAAATGAATAAATAAATAGTAAATGTAAATAATAAATAAAATAAAATATATTTACGAATAAAATAAAATAAAATGAATAAATAATAAATTAAATAAAATATATTTATAGATTAATAAAAATAAATGAATAAAAAATAAACAAAATAGATTAATTAATACAAAATAATAATAATAATATAAATAATAAATTAATAAAATATATTTATAAATTTATAAAAATAAATGAATAGATAATGAATAAAATAAAATAATTAAATAATAAATAAAATAAAATTTATTTATAAATGGTCTGTGTAACAACCCCCTCCCAATCCTAACACAATATTGTCCGTTTTTGGCTCACCTGGACCAGAGACTTCTTAGGGGTGACCCATCCTGGATTACTCCACGTCAAGCATGCTTAACTGTGGAGTTCTGGTGGGTTACTAGTCATCAAGGTTTTAAAATGTGTCGTGTCATAGAAGGGTATGAAACTCACATATAACACTGGCCTTTCCTTACCCAGGTGATGTGGGATTGTACACCTGTAGCTCGCCCAGTGTGGTAGCCTACTAGTACCATCTGCACCCACCCTTATAGGTCGTCACAATCCACCCCCTAGAAGGCCCGAGCCCAACATCACCGTTGGCACACTTCCGGCTGGGTCAAGCTTTGATACCATTTGTAACAACCCCCTCCCAATCCTGACACAATATTGTCCGATTTTGGATCACCCGAACCAGAGACTTCCCAGGGGGTCACCCATCCTGGATTACTCCAGGTCAAATATGCTTAACTGTGGAGTTCTGGTGGGTTCCTAATCATCACGGTTTTAAAACGCGTCGGCATTTCCTTACCTAAGCGATGTGGGATTGTGCACCTGTAGCTCACCTAGTGTGGTAGCTTGCCAGTGCCATCTGCACCTGGCCACATAGGTTGTCACAGTCTAGTTCCATTTTTCTCAAATAGAGACAATCGTACCAGAACGCTTACCAAACATACTTTCTGTTCAGGGACCAGACCAGACCGATTACCAAACAGAGCCTTAACCACAACTTTCAACAACTTTAATAGATGGAATTGCCTTACCCCCTAGAATTGTCTCAACAATCATACCAGACCGCTTACCAAACATACTTTCAGTTCGGGGACCAGACATGACCAGACCAGACCAGGCCGGTTACCAAACAGAGCCTTAACCACAACTTTCAACAGCTTTAAAAGATGGAATTACCATAACACCCTATAATTGTCTTAGAACATTTCTTTACACTTTGTTTGGAAGTGTAAAATTAGGGGGAATTTGGGAGGATTTGGATTTTAAATGGGATTTTAGGTGTTTGGACAAGATGAGATTTTTTTAAAAAATGGAATTCAACGGGATTTGAATGGAAAATTGCATGTTTTGAGAAATTCAAGGAAAAATGCTCACATTTGGTGGAATTCCATTTCCCTGTTTTAACTGTTAATTTTTTTTACCGAAATACCCCTAATCTCTTTATAAAGTATTGCGTTACTTCTTTGTTTATTTTCTTTCTCATAATCTTTTTACTGTCAACTAAGAAGTATGATGATAGAATTCAAACGTACACTTTATGCATATGTAATTAAACAGTGAAAGTCTTAGAATTTAGGAGTCTTTATAAGAGTCTAGATAAACGGCAATAAAGATAGTTACATGAAGATAATTATAGGATAAATAAGATTATAGATTTTAGAGGTATACTATTTAAAATAATATTAATGAGAAGGGTTTTATATAAAATAGTGTTGTAATCCAATCAAAATATATAGAAGGTTGATACAAAACATCTATTACAAATGAAGGGTACTACATGGATCATCTAAGTCAATATATGCGCTTGTATACATATTTACCTTTAAATTTTGTCTATATACTTAAGAAATTACTTCGGTATAATTTTGTAATTTCATCATTTTTTCTTTTGTCTTTTTATTATTATTCTTAAGAAATAAAACAATGAAATACACAAGAGCATTATGGAATGAAATAAAAATAATGAAATTTTGTTTCACTTAAATTACTGTTTATTTCAAACACACAAATGAAATTCTATTTCATTACCAATTTAATTCCATTTCCAATTCCAAAATCCCAAATTACTCAATGCCAAACTGTAGATGCGGAAAAATACACAATAATAATTGGGATAAAAATTGGATCCTTTATTCAATCTTTGGCCTCGTATTTATACACAATTCTGGTCAATGGGTCAAGCTCATTTACCCAAGTTTATCAATCTCTTAAATCAGGAGATTTGATAAACTCTACTCCTTTTTGGACTCTCTATTCCATAAGTAGGACAATTCACTGACTTATGGATCACTCATCTTCTATAGAATTCTATGAGCCAATTTATTTCTTCGGCCCATCCGTCATCGGCCCATCAGTCATTAGCCCATCAGTCTTATGGCCCATCCTAGTTGGGCCATGAGTTATTTTGACTATTACACAGGCCCCTGAGGTTATGGGCTTATGATTCTCTCTTAAAGTCCATGACCGAAAATTGAATGCCTATATATACACATATACATATATATATTGTTTATGGGAAATGATGGTGATGAGTTGTCATGCCATCATTAGGTATTAATAACATTTCAAATTAAGAGGTCATTACTCCCTCAATCTTCGCACCATGACGGCTCCTCATGGGCTGTGTGACCTTTGGGTTTCATGCATCCTTTGGCATGCCTTTCTCTTTCTATAAAAACCCACTCTACTCCATTTCATTTCCTCATTCTTCATTTACAACTCTCTGCTCTCGCCTCTCTCTTCCTCGACTTTCATCTCTGGAACTTATTTCTTCCTTATCACTACAATCCTTTCCGTCGGTCAGTTTAGATCTCCCAGCATAACAGAAGTCTGCTTCCACCCGAAGCTTTTCCCCGACTCTTCACTATCAGCTGAGTAAGTTGAACAATCTCTTCATTTTCTTTAATTTTCACATCTGGCCCCCTTCTGTCTCTTCTACCTTTCTTGGCACTATGTCTGACAGTGACGACACCCGATCGGTAGAAGAGGTCGTTATGTCCTCTACTACTGGCACCGATCCCACCAGTAGTGACAGCCCCCAGTCTACCCGTCAAGGATCCCCAAGAACAACTCCCCAAAACACCGATCTTCTAGGTTCGTCAACGAATCCGGGAACACCTATTTCAAGGGGTCCCAATGAATCTGTGGACCCCAAGTCCTCTGAACCATTCGTAGTGGCCCCACTTAAGAGAGTCCGTCCTGAAGTAGATGTCAAACATCTTCGGGCTGAGACCCATGTACCTGAGGATGTTGATGTGGACCCTTACTCAGGTTACCTAGTTTTTACCAAGAGTGAGGGACTAGCACCCGGTAGCATTCTGCTATCGGAAATTCACCTTTGGGTTTTAAGGTTTCCCCTTCACCCTTTCTTTCACTATGTGTTCTTTATGTTAGGCTTAGACCCCCTTCAACTCAACCCGAACAGCCTTAGGATTCTATCCATGATCCTATTATACAATAGGGATCTGGATCTTAACCTAGGTTTAGCCGACTTACTTCTCTGTTATTTTTTTCAAAATGCTAGAGAAAGTAAGGGTAGATACAACCTCTTTCCCTTCCACGGTCGGAGTATATGCTCTGGTACCGAAAAGTATGATAAGGGATGGAAAGAGAGAATGGTAGTTGTGAGTGGCAATTGGTCTTACCCATTTTCTCGTATATTCCCGATCCTAAACACGTTCGGTGCCATTCGTCTACCCATCTACCGTCCCCTTCATAAAGCCTCTTGTCTTTGTGAGTACTGTGATCTTCATCGGGGGGATTATGCATGTAGCGTCCGGTATTTTCACATGCTAATTTAAATTTTTAATTTTCATTTATTTGTTAAACAATTAAGTGCTTATGTGTCTAACATGTTGACGTGCTTACGTGAATTATGCGAAATTGAACATTTGAGCTACATGTTATATGTTATATTTCATTTCATGAATATTTGAAGATAATGGGAATGTTTGGAAAAAAATAAAGAAACAACAAAAACGTAAACTAGAAATTTTCCATGTATTGAGTTAGTGGATTTTGTATAGAATTATTGACTAAGTGTTGGGGAGATGTAGAGTGACAATATTGTAGTTGTGTAGAAGAGTTGGGCAAAATAGTAAATTGAGTTCATAATGGCAAGGGTTGTGATTAAGTGATAAAGGGGTGGGTAGCTTAGACATTTCATCACCACTTTTAGTGTTGTCTTCCTATTAGCCATTGGATCACTCTATATTTACTCATCTTCATTTCTAGCCATTGGATTGAGAAGTCAATTATTGGTGTATCTCTACACATTAGTAGAGTCTTGCTAACCACAACACTTCATCCCATTCTCACTTCACACATTTTTCTCTCTTCTTCCCCATTTCTTTTGTTATGTCTCTCTTTCTTCCTCCATGGATGCACAAGACTTCCACCTCTAGCCTTGTTGATGGTAGCTTAAATCTTGGGTCTTGTTGTTGTTTCCTTGTCCACAATTGGTGTTGATGATTGGTAAGCTCCTTCATCATTTTCATTGATTTCTCCCTTTGAATTGAAAACCTAGCTTTTATTTCCTTGGAATGATTTCTTTTATTCTTATAGATTTTCGGAATTTCCATGATTATAATTATTGTTGGTCCATTCTTATAACTCTCCCTTCCATTGAAATTGATATTAGCTTAAGGAGACTTGAAAATACCATTTCGGGAAAGCATTGGTTCAAGCTTGCTTGATGTCCACATAGTCTATCTTGTGTTGGATTGATTGGCGAGTTCCTTTCCTCTTGATTCTTCCTTTTCCCGAAACCCTAGTTTAGCCATTTTGGGGTTTTTAGCCTTACATTGAATTCTTGATTTTTAATCGGTTGTTGCTACTAAAAACCACTAGTTAAGAATCCATATTTGTTTTAATGTTGTTTGAAGGCTTGGGAGACCTTTGACTCAAATTCTCGAAAATCACCTCCTTAAAGCTCTCTTGGAAATTATTGACTTGGTTGTTGTTGCCGTCAATTGGGCGGATTGCTTGCGCACTATTGCTTATTATTTCCTTGGATTGAGGTAGGGGAAAAACGAGTTGTTTTAGTTTTTGTACGAGGGTGTGTGCGTCTATGTGTATATATGCCGTGTATATATATATGCGAGTTGGGTCTTGACAACTTAGACGAAGAACTAGGCCCCTTGAAAAGCATGAGTATGTGATTTTTTTGTTGTTGTGGATTATTACTTAAATTTGTGAAATTATGAGCATGATGTTAATTGATTACAATATATAGCATAAAGAAACAAGCATGTATTGTGATGGCATAAGGTGGAAATTATGAACCTTAAGGCATTGTGAGTGTACCATGTAGTGTGAAAACATGGGTACTGGTTCCTACGTTTTGCGTAAATTTCGTAGGAGTTGTCTTGTGTTTGGATCATCGTAACAACTGGTCAGGGGGTGCTTCTTGCTCCCATGGGACTAATCTTCCGAGAAACACAGATGATAGGGGGAGGACATATCGTCCAAAGCCTATGTGCACGACTGGGTCGTGGTGGATGTCTTCCTTGGTTAAAAGTGTGAAGTTTCAAAAGCACTTGGGAAGAACGGTACGATAAGTCTACTTTCCTTAGTGAGCTTGTATCCTCATGGGAATGGTGGAGAATGATCCGTCACCCTTGGGAATGGTGTGTTTTTGTGTGCGTATCTAAATTGTTATACATTTGTGATTATGGTTTTAAATGATGAAAGCATGCTATGATTATGATTAATTATGTTGTGAGCATGTTGGAGAACTTGTTTGTTGGGTTTGATGGGGTTCCGGATTGGCGTTAGAGCCATGTGGAACAAGAGACCGACCTAGGACTAGTTGCATGCACCTTGGGTGGGTTATACCACTCAGACTACATAGATTGAGGCAATGACGTTTCCTCTACTAGGCTAGTGAGCTCACCCCACGTTATATACATTTTTTCCAGGTGATGATTCCCATTTGGGAGGTCTGTAGTCTTCCGGTAGAGACTCGTGTTGGTTTCATCTTTTTTGCGTATATGGAGGCGGAGTACTTTTGTAGAGCATTGATAGACGTTGTATACATGTGCTTATTTTGTTTAGTACTTCAATGAAGTTAAAACTATTTTATTTTAATCCAGCTAGCATGTTAGCCGAGATGTTGGTATTGATGTACATCCCTTAGAGCGCTAGGCGCGGGGATTATATTCTTTTGGGGCACTTCAGTGCCGAATCATTTAAATATGTATTTTGAGCAAACTCTAGTATGTTTCGCCTTAGGGCGCTATAATGAAAATATGGAACTCTTTTATTTGGAATTTTGAGTGTGAAATGAATTATTTATCTTGAATGTGATTATTTGGTATTCGGCCGAAACAACGTTTTTCTGAGTTTTCAAACTAATCCTTTCGTTTTGGATGAAAAAACCCGTTTTCACCTACCCCCGTAAACCCGACTAAAACTTTGTGTTTTAAACTGATTTTAAGTTGTTTGAAAGAATTTTTTATTTTAAAGTTGGAGGTTTGCTCAAAATGGAAACCAGGGGAAAGACGGATAATTTTTACAAAAATTCAAGTAAAATATTTCGAGGAAAATAATTGTTTCTTTCTAGTTCTTGAGTTTCGTAAATATTAGTAGCATCCTATAAGTGTTCATGATGGTGTAGAGACAAAATTTTCCCTTCTGCAAACTTGTAGTTGAGTTGAGTTTTAAGGTAGCCGACTAAGTCGTCACCATTCCATTTCAGTACATTTCTCTCTTAGCTTTGGCATGCTTTAGTCGACTTCTTTCTTGGTTTAGTCGATTAGAACCCTCCTTGTAGTCAACTAGGGCTTTGAGTAGTCGAATGAATCTTCAAACTTCCATTTTCGCAAGCTTCTGACTGATCTAGTCGACTATTTACTGTTTCAGTGGACTAGATGCTTCTTGTAGTTGACTAAAGGTTGTTTCATTCGACTAAATGCTCCTTGTAGTCGACAAAAGGTTATTTCAGTTGACTACAGCTCGTGCACTCTGCGCACACTATTCAGTAATTCGGTCATAACTCGAGCTACGCTTGTCGGATAAATGTGTTCTTTAGAGTTTTAGAAAGCTAACTTCAAGCTCTTGTGTTTAGAATTTTGAATCGCTTCATTTGAGTCATTTTTGAGTGACAAATGGTCGATTGAAGTTGAAGGTAGATTTTCGGACCTTAAGCGTAGAAATGATGATTTCAAAACGTTGTAGTTTCCACCTCACACATTGGATTTTATTTTAGTTTGTTCCTATGGCTTGCGCTAGGTCCAAACTTTGTGTTTATAATTGTAAATTACCATTTTAATCTCCTAATGACCATTTACCCTTGGTTGAACATAGGGTGTTCCAACATTTCTGTTAGGGTATCGATTGTTTCGGTTTACCTTCTTTTGATCCCGTGTTATCCATTTCACATCTTTGAGATGTTTTAATTCCATATTACCCTTGTATGGGTATTTTACGACTTGAGGGATTTTATTCCATTTTATTTTCTTCCACATTCACTCCCTTAGCTCTTAGGTTCGGGTTTTGGAATGCTAGGAAATTTGGGGCGTGACAATGCATATAAGTTTCTGGGTTATGAGAATAGGGACATCCCCCTGTCTTTCATAAAAGAACGTATAGGCCTCCTAAAAACCAATATTTAGGGCAAAGTCCGATCTGCTACAGACCTTCTGACTTCGGCAAACCTAGAGTCGATATCTAACTTGGGCGCTGCTGTTGATAGGATGGACATTCCCGACAAACCTCTCTCTGTCAGACGCTCTCTAGTCCCTGAAGGGGTCAACCTGGTTAACACTGTGCCGCTTTCAACAGCACCCCGGGCGACTTCGGTACCTCCGCCAGCGCAGAGTCTGGTAGCTCCGCCAACACGGAATTCGGTTGCTCCGCCTCAGCCTCCTCCTGTAAATCCTCCAGTCACCAGGACCCGATCCAGTACAGGCGGTGTGGCGGCCAATAAGAGGCCTAGAAATCAAGCTATTGATGCCTTTATAAGCGAAAGCCCCCAAGCTCAGGAGGTCTCCCGTACTTTAATTCCCTGGGAACCAAAGTTCCTTCTACCAGATGGGACTCCGGTCTGCGCCAATCATCTCACCATTACTCAGCCAGAAGCTCTTTGGGCCATGGCAAAAGGGATTTGGACTCCAGCCGATAGGGCCACTCAGTCAAAAATCTCCAAGTCTAATCTTGCGAAGAAGACATCTATAATGGTCATGGAGGTATATACTTGTTCTTCCTTTTGCAACTTCGTTCATTCATTATTATCACTTTTGTGTACTAACATTTCCTTTCTGTGCAGCTTCGTTATGGGGGGCCTACAACAATTTTGTGGAGTCTGATGTTAAGGAAATGGCCAATATGAAGGCCCAGATCAGGCAAAACAACAATCATATGGATGTTTTGGTCAAAGAGGCAGATGGCCTTCGCCAGAGCGTCTCAGAGCATAAAATCCTTCCGGAGACCGGTGAGGCGAAGAAGAGGGCTCTGACTGCTGAAAAGCTAGCTTTGGTTGCTGAGCTTGAAGAGGTGAAGGCAGCCAACCAGAAGATGGTAGCCGAAAAGGCGGAGTTAGAGAACCTTCAGGCTCTTGAACGGGCCAAGGTTGCGGTGTACCACTTGGGGGGTCTGGATATGCACAGTCGGTACACCATTATTTGTGATAACCGAATGGTCAGAGCCTGGAGAGAAAGGCACAAAATGGAGCACATTCCTCTGGCAGATCGGGAGTTCAAGACTGCTGAGGAATTTGATGCCTTCATGGGAGTGTCCATTCCTTACAAGACCCCTCCTGCTTCTGAAAATGAGAAGCGGTTCGCTACCATTCTGAAGGGAGAAGACAATCAGCCTCCCCTGCAGAATAGGTTTCTTTCAAGTTTCTTTGTACTTACCCTTTTCAGAAGGGTGTTTTTGTAATTTATTTTCCTTTTTAATGAAAAAGACCTTTTCCTATCTCAGTGTTTATTTTGTTTTTCCTGCAATATTTAGTCTTCGGGCATCTGGCCCCTGATAATTGCTTCTTGTCCTATGGCTAGTTCATATTTTATGTTTGAACCCCAGCACTTATGAAAATTTTAACTCAATAATGGAGCCTTCGGGCATATGACCCCTGAGGCTTGTTCTTGTTCCTCTGGTTAGTTCAGGTTTGAACTCAACACTTAGGAATATTTTAATTTCAAAATTGAGCCTTTGGGCATATGGTCCCTGAGGCTTGCTTTTGTCCTCTGGTTAGTTCAAATCAGGTTTGAACTTAACACTTCGAAAAAATTCTAATTTAAAATTTGAGCCTTCGGGCATATGGCCCCTGAGGGTTGTTTTTGTTCTCTGGTTAGTTTAAATCAGGTTTGAACTCAACACTTAGGAAAATTCTAATTTAAAATTTGAGCCTTCGGGCATATGGCCCCTAAGGCTTGTTTTTGTTCTTTGGTTAGTTCAAATCAGGTTTGAACTCAACACTTAGGAATATTTTAATTTCAAAATTGAGCCTTTAGGCATATGGCCCCTGAGGCTTGTTTTTGTCCTTTAGTTAGTTAAAATCAAGTTTGAATTCAACACTTAGGAATATTTTAATATTTCAAAATTGAGCCTTCGGGCATATGGCCCCTGAGGCTTGTTTTTGTCCTCTGGTTAGTTCAAATCAGGTTTGAACTCAACACTTAGGAAAAATCTAATTTAAAATTTGAACCTTCGGGCATATGGCCCTTGAGGCTTGTTTTTTTCCTTTAGTTAGTTCAAATCAAGTTTGAACTCAACACTTAGAAAAATTTTAATTTCTAAATGGAACACTCGTATAAAATAGAATGTATCTTTATTGAACTGAACTTGAGAATCAATAAGCAGAGGTGCCGAACATCGGGCACAGATGCTTTATTATAATCAGTAGAAGGTGTCATAAGTGAGACACATCAACTTTAACAAAAAGAGACTACCTAAGGATAATACCTCTTCAGTCGATAGGCATTCTAAGAGTTGCGCTTAATACGGCCTGTTTCATTCTTCCGCACCCAATAAGCTCCACGTCCGATGACCTCAATAATTGTGTAAGGTCCTTCATATGTCTCTTATAGCTTGGCAATAATCCCAATATTTCTTTTGAGTACCATATCTCCTACCTAAAATTTTCTTCTCTTGACTTTCTGATTGAACCGTGACCTGATTTGTTGCTGATAGGCAGCTAGCTTTATCCCGGCAACTTGCCTTCTTTCTTCTAAGAAGTCCAGATCATGGGCTAGGTGTTGATTGTTCGGACCTTCCTCCCAGGCTTGACTTCTTAAAGTAGGTACTCTTAACTCGGTCGGGATAACTGCTTCGGCCCTATAAGCCATGGCGAAAGGGGTCTCTCCCATTGGCTGCCTCGGAGTAGTCTGATAGGACCATAACACCTCGGGCAATTTCTCCAACCACGCCCCATTTGCCTCCTCAAGCGTTTTCCTCAGTGTATCAAAAATGGTTCTGTTTGTTCTTTCAGCCTACCCGTTTCCCTCT
Organism: Cornus suecica; assembly: GCA_963922005.1. Taxonomy (NCBI): domain Eukaryota; kingdom Viridiplantae; phylum Streptophyta; class Magnoliopsida; order Cornales; family Cornaceae; genus Cornus; species Cornus suecica. The sequence continues at coordinate 39,255,607 of OY998238.1, read as the reverse complement.
GGATAGCCAACGGATGAAGTGTTCTGATTGATCCCATGCTTTGCCAGGAATACCTGAACTTCCTGTTATCCAAATTGGTGCCATTGTCCATCATTATAGTTCGGAGTAGACCAAATCTGCAAATGATGTGCTCCAAATGAATTTTATGACATGGCTACTTTTGATGGTGGAGTATGCCTCAGCTTCTACCCATTTGGTAAAGTAATCTATATCCAGAAGAACATGAGTAGTAGATCGTATAGCTTGCGAGAGATGACCCACAATATCCATACCCCATCGGGCAAAGGGGTGAGGGACAATTGTTGGGTTCAGTAACTTCAGAGGTGGATGAATGGCATCTCCATGAAACTGGCACTTTTTGCAATGTCGGGTGTAGACCTCAGCGTCCCTTGACAGATAGGGGCCAGAAGTATCCCTGGGTGAGAATTTTATGGGCTAAAGACCTCCCTCCGGAATGATTTCCACATGATCCTGCCTGAACTTCTTCCATGACCGCAAAGGCTTCGGAAGGCGTGAGACATCTCAAATATGGCCTGGAGAAGGACTTGAGGTATAGTTGGTCGTTGAATAGAGCATATATGGCTGCCTTCATCCTTATCTTTCGGGCCTCAAGTTTCGACTCAGGTAATGCACCGATCCTTAAATAATCTGCTATAGGGTCCATCCAGCTTGGCTCCCATGGAATGATCATCACGTATTCGGGCTCCAAGCTTGATTGGACGATGAAGTCTATTGGTACCGTTCGAGTCATACTCTCCCCTGCTGAAGAGGCCTGGTTAGCCAGATGATCTGTTATGATATTATCCCCCCTGGGGATTTGTTCAAAGGTCAACTATTGGAATTCTTCTGCCTCTTTCATCACCAACTTCATGTACGCTTCCATTTTGGGCTCTCGCGTTTCATATTCTTCATTCAATTATCATACTACCAACTGGGAATCACTTCGTATATCTGCTTTATGTACTTGTAGGCTTCGGGCTAACCGAATTCCTGCAAGAAGGGCCTCATACTCAGCTTCGTTAGTTGAGGTAGGAAACTCCAATTGGACGAACTACTGAATTTTAGTGCCATCTGATGTCACGAGCTCTACACCGATCACTGCTCCGTTGATATTTGATGATCCGTCCATGAACACAACCCATAAGACGGGCTCATTTTCTTCTAAGGAGTCTGTAGTTTCTATTTCCAATTGAAAGTCAGTTACCGCTTGTCCTTTGATAGCAGTTCGGGGGACATAGGTTTTGTCAAAAATCCTGAGTTTTATTGCCCATTTGGATACTCTCCCTGATAACTCAGGCTTTGCCATTATGGATCTGACCGGGGTTGCAGTTGGCACTACGATCGGGTGTGCTTCGAAATAATGCCAAAGATGTCTCTTTGCATTAATCAGTGATAGTACCAGCTTCTCCTGCCTTGAATAACGAGTTTCTGCATCAGCAAGGGCATTTCTGGTATAGAAAACTTGTATCTGGTACCCCTTGCCCTCCTTGACCAGAGCGGCGCTGGTAGATGTCCCAGATATGGCTAGATACAAGTGTAACGGCTCATCGGCTTCTGGGGTTGCCAGTATAGGAGGTTTTTCGATATAGCCTTTGAGCTTCCTCAGGGCTTCTGATTGCTCCGGCCCCCAAACCTCTCCTTTTACCGCCTTTATAGCTTGAAAGAACGGCCTGCACCGATTGGTTAATTGAGAGATAAAACGGCTGAGTGTCGCTACTCTTCCTGTTAGCACTTGGATCTCCTTCCTGGACCTTGGCTCTGCTGACTCCACGAGAGCTTTGACTTGTGCTGGACTAGCTTGTATTCTCGTCCGATCAACTATGTGTCCCAAGAATTGGCCCGAAGCCACTCCGAAGGAACATTTGGATGGGTTGAGCTTCATCTTGTACTTTCTGAGGGTATCGAACACTTGCTGCAGATCGGTCAGGTGATCGTTTTTTGCTTTTCTTTTGACCACCGTGTCATCAATGTAAGCTTCTATGGTGGATCCCATCATGCCCTGGAAAACTTTGTTCACAAACCTCTAAAAGGTTGCACCTGTATTTTTTAGTCCGAAAGGCATAATTATGTAACAATATGTACCTGATTCAATGATGAATGTTGTTTTTTCCTCGTCATCGGGGTTCATTCGTATCTGGTTATATCCAGAGTACGCATCCAGAAAACTCAAGTGCTCGAGCCCTGCGGTGGCATCTACCATCTGATCGATCTTTGGTAAGGGGAAACAGTCCTTCGGGCATGCTCTGTTCAGGTCAGTGAAGTCCACGCACACCCTCCATTTCCCGTTCTTTTTCTGAACAACAACAACGTTTGCCAGTCAAGAAGGATATTGTACCTCCTTTATGAATCCTTCCTGGAGAAGTTGATCGACCTCCTCAGCTATGATATGGTTTTGGTGAGCCCCCATCTACCTCTGCTTTTATCTGACTGGTTTTGCGTCGGGGTCCACATTGAGAGAATGTTGGGCTATTGACAGATCGATGTCAGTCATATCCATATGGTCCCAGGCAAATACGTCAGTATTTGAGCGTATGAGGGCCTCCATATCCTCATTTTCTTGTGCGTTGAGGCCATAACCAATATAAGTCAACTTCTCAGGGTGATAGGGATAGATTTGAACTTCAAGCAGAGGTTCAGCTGTTATTGAAGACCCCACACCCTCTTCCTATAATTGTTATTGGTCATCGGGTACCGCTTTGTGTTGTGACTTTCGGTCCAGTTCAGCCCTTTTTGTCAAATCTTTCATGGTAACAGCGTAACATTCCTTGGTTGCTACATGATCGCCCCTGATGTCAATAACATCAACTCCATTTGGGTCGATGCACCGCATGACTTGATGCATTGTTGAAGGGACTCCATGCATTCGATGGATCCATCATCTTCCCATAAGGAGATTATAGGAAGGTTTGACATCCACCACCACAAATCAGGAGGTTTGATAAACTCTACTCCTTTTTGGACTCTCTATTCCATAAGTAGGACAATTCTATGACTTATGGATCACTCATCTTCTAGAGAATTCTATGGGCCAATTTATTTCTTCGGCACATCTGTCTTCGGCCCATCTGTCTTTGGCCCATCAGTCTCCAGCCCATCAGTCATGTGACCCATCCTAGTTGGGCCATGAATTATTTTGACTATTACACAAACATAGTTACTTTCCAAAAACTTGACATACCCGCACCTATAAAACCCCCCACAACACATTCACTCATCATATAATCACAGCAAAAGGCAAAAACGGTTTCCAATCCCTCGCACAACCTAAAACCATTTCAATAGTTTATTTGCAAAAAAAACTGCCGCTTATCAGAAGAAAATGGAGTTCAGGCCAATGGGTTTCGATGCCCCGATCTTCCATGCCCTTCAGCACATCCTCGATGAATCCAACAAGTCCTCCAATGGCACCTATGTTCGCAACGCCAAGGCCATGGCGGCGATGTTGAATTTTGAACAATAAAAGAAATCAAAAACATTTATAAATTGCATAATAAAATATTCTACATACCTCAATTGCGAAAACAACTGCAGAATACCTTTAGTACTCCTCCATAATCCTTGCTCCTGCAAAACGTAGAGCGAACTACCCCCGTCTTTCAATTTCTAGATAGTAAAGAATTAGTAATTATAATCCAACGGTGAATGCTACACTTGCCAATTAGACCACAATGATAAGTATAACTCCAACTCATTAATTATCAATAATCACATTGCAATCTTATTTTATATAAAACTGTGACTAGAACCACAAAATAATTTTTAATATATTATATAAATAAAAATTCCAACAAGCAACACCAACGGACGTGAAGGAGTACCCAAAATCGTATGTGTTTGTGGTGGACATGCCCGAGTTGAAGTCAGGGGACATCAAGGTACAGTTGGAGGAGGACAATGTGTTGATTATAAGCGGAGAGCGAAAGAGGAAGGAGCCAAGTACGCGAGAATGGAGAGGAGGGTTGGCAAATTCATGAGGAAGTTTGTGTTGCCAGACAATGCCAATACTGATGTTATCTCTGCTGTTTGTAAGGATGGTGTGGTCACTGTTACTGTTCAAAAGTTGCCTCCTCCTTAGCCAAAGAAGCCTAAGATCATTGAGGTCAAAATTGCTTGAATTGACTCAGCCCTGTTTGGAGTTTTACTTAATTGGTATAAATAATTTAGGTGTTTTTCTTTCCAGGATTATTTGTTGACTGTTGCAGAAGTAGTGATCCGGATATTATATGGCGATTATAAAGGATTTTTAGTATGATATTGTATTTGTTTTATTTTTTTAGGTATGCTTCAGGTCTTTGTGATAACTTCAAATAGAATCATTTTTTTTTAATTAATATATTATATATACTAAAGAAGTGATACTGAGAGAGAAAAATTCCGATGATCCGAAAGTTTAGCTTGAAATGGCATAGTTCCAATTCAACTATTGAAATAAATAATAATTCACAACTTCAAACACACACACACACAAGAAATATAGACACCAAGATATATAGTGGTTCGGTCCAATTGGTACCTACGTCCACTTTAGAGAGAACTTGACTATCTTTAGAAGAAAAATGGGGGAGGAGGAGAATACAAGTTATTCTCTCCACTCAACTCAACCTCACAATCTATCTCTCTACCTCACAAGAACTCTCTTGGTTCTTTACAATTCTCTTTGTTGATGCACACAACTCTCAACTCTACTTGGTTTCTTGAATTGGTGATATCTACAACAATGACAAGCTTCCCTATTTATAGGGTGAAGGGAAGGGAAAAATCAAAGAAAGTTTGGCCATGGTTAGGCCATGTTTGGCACCTCTTTTGACTATGTGAGTTAGGCACCTCCCATTGAAGTTGCTTGTCCACCTTTCCTTCATAATTTGGTATGGAACCATCAATTATCCCCCTTCCATACCTATCGAAGGAGAATGTCTTCTGCTGAACTTCAGTTTATGTCCATCCTGGCTATGTCTCTGCATAGCTCTAGCTTCTCTCGAGTAACAACCTTTGTCAACATATCTGCTCGGTTCTCGTCTGTGTGGATCTTCACAAGTTTCAACAATTGTAACTTTATTACTTCGTGTATCCAGTGATAGCGAACGTCGATATGCTTCGTGCGAGAATGGTACATTGAATTATTGCTCAAATCTAAAGCACTCTGACTGTCACAATGTACTTTGTATTCTTTCTGGCTAACACCTAGTTCTTGGAGAAATCACTTCACCCACAACATTTCCTTCCCAGCTTCTGCTGCGGTAATGTACTCTGCCTCTGTTGTAGATAAGGCGATACACTTCTACAATTTGGATTGCCATGATACAGCTCCCCCTGCAAAAGTAAATAGGAATCCTGATGTAGATTTTCTGTTATCCACATCACCGGCCATGTCTGAATCTGTATAGCCTTCCAAAACTGGTTCTGCTCCCCCATAACATAAGCATAGTTTTGATGTACTCTTCAGGTACCTAAGAATCCACTTGACTGCTTCCCAATGGTCTTTGCCTGGATTTGAAAGAAATCTGCTCACAACGCCTACAGCGTGGGCAATATCTGGTCTTGTACAAACCATTGCATACATCAAACTACCAACTGCTGAAGAGTAATGGATTGCTTCCATCTCTTCCTTTTCTTTCGTCGAAGAGGGACACGATCGCTTGCTTAGTTTGAAGTGATTAGCCAGTGGAGAACTGACTGGCTTGGCATTTCCCATGTTGAACTTTGCAATCACCCGTTCAACGTACTTTTCTTGTGACAACCATAATTTCTTGGCTTTCCTGTCACGAACAATCTTTATGCCCAATATCTGTTGAGCTGGGCCTAGGTCCTTCATGTCAAAGGACTTGGACAATTCTTGCTTCAGCTTACTGATCATACTAGCATTATGTCCAACTATCAACATGTCGTCAACATACAACAATAGAATAACAAAGTTACCATCTGGGAATTTCTGAATATAGACGCATTGATCTGCAGCAGTTCTCTTGTAACCATGACCCACCATAAATGAGTCAAACTTTATGTACCATTGCCTCGGTGCTTGCTTGAGGCCGTAGAGACTCTTATTCAGTTTGCAGACCATATGCTCTTTCCCTCTAACTTTAAAACCTTCTGGTTGGTCCATATAAATTTCCTCCTGTAGATCTCCATGGAGGAATGTTATCTTGACGTCCATTTGTTCAAGCTCTAGGTTCAGACTAGCTATCAATCCGAGTGATACTCGGATTGAAGTCATTTTCACTACTGGTGAGAATATCTCATCAAAGTCAATGCCTTTTTCTATTGGAATCCTTTGACGACCAATCGGGCCTTGTGCTTCATCGGCTTTCCGTTAGCATCTTTCTTCAGCTTGAACACCCATTTGTTTTTTAATGCTTTCTCGCCTTTGGGAAGTCTCACAAAATCATAAGTCTGGTTCTTCTGCAAGGAACTCATCTCTTCTTGCATAGCTTGCACCCATTTACCTTTGTCTAAATGGGTCTTTACTTCCTGAAAGCATTCTGGCTCCCCTTCATCAGTAAGCAGAATATAGTCTGACTCTGGATATCTCCTCGATGGAATCAGCGGTCGGCCTCTTTCAGATCTTCTTGGCTGAGGCTCTTCAAATGGAGGAGCTACTTCTGGTTCTGTAGCTTCTGGTGAAGGGGTTTGTGGCTCTCCCTGCTCAACACCCTCATATTCTTCTTCCTCCCCTGCTTCTGGAATTTCATCCTGCATTTCTTCATTATCTGGGGTCAACTGTACTGGTACAGGATCTGGGATGATGTTTGTAACACTGGGACTGGTACCACTGGACTTTGTGGTCTTTTCAGTGTCTTTATATGTCTAGTTCTCTTGGAACATAACATCCCTGCTTCTGATAACCTTATTTGATTCTGGATCCCATAGTCTGTATCCGAATTCTTCGTCTCCATAACCGATGAAGATGCATGGAGTTGACTTCAGGTCGAGCTTCTGTCTTTGCTCCTTGGATACGTGTACAAAATGCCTTGCACCCAAATACTCTTAGGTGAGAGTATGAGGGATCTCTTCCAGTCCATACCTTTTCTGGTACTTCAAACTGCAGCGGTACTGATGGTGATTTGTTGATCAGATAGACAGCGGCTCTAACTGCTTCACCCCAGAATGGCTTTGACAACTTAGCCATACTGATCAAACTTCTGACTCTGTCCATAATGGTCCGGTTCATTCTCTCGGCTACACCATTATGTTGTGGGGTACGTGGGACCGTCTTCTCATGTCGGATACCGCGTTCAAAGCAGTATGCTCGGAACTCGTTGGAAGTGTACTCGCCTCCATTGTCTGATCGAAGGCACTTTAGCTTCTTTCTAGTTTCCCGCTCTACCATGGCGTGGAATGCCTTGAAGTAATCGAGCACCTGGTCCCTTGTTTTCAAAAAATATACCCACACTTTTCGTGAAGCATCGTCAATGAATGTGAGAAAATATTTATTACCGCCTACAGACTCCACTTCTATAGGACCACAAACATCAGTGTGTATTAAACTCAATAACTCTGATCTTCTTTTGGTAGTTGAGTTGAATGAGATTCTATGATGCTTTCCAAATAAACAGTGATCACAAGGGTTTAATGGAATACCTTTTGATACTGCAATTTGTTTCTTCCTTGCTAGTGTAAGTAATCATTTCTCCCCCATGTGTCCGAGTCTTTTATGCCACAAATTTGGTGAAGTCTTATCTTCAACTGCATTGAGACTTTCTGAAATTACCTTCACATGGGTCTTGTATAGTGTGCCATTTATCTGTCCTCGGGCAATAACCATGGCTCCTTTTATCAGCTTCCAGGTGCCATTGCTGAAGTAGTTGTCGTAGCCTTCCAGATCTAAGGTTGTCCCGGAAATGAGATTGAGACGAAGGTCGGGCACATGTCTGACATCTTTTAACACCATACTGCAACCAATACTGGTCTTGATATGGACATCGCCGATTCCCACGATCTTCAAGAAACTTGTATTGCCCATTCTCACTATACCAAAGTCTCCAGCTTTGTATGAGGTGAAGAAATCACTGTGGGGAGTGGCGTGGTAAGATGCTGCTGTGTCAACCACCCACTCGGCTTCATTGTTTCCTACATGGAGGCATACCTCTTCATCAACTGAGCATATAATGATATCTCCATTAACAGTGACCATGGAGTCGCCATCTTCCTTTTGTGGTTGGTAGCTATTTTGACCTTGCTCTCTTTGTAATTTGCGGCAATTCTTCTTTAAATGTCCTGTGATGCCACAATGAAAACAAACATATTTACCCTTTTGTGGATTTCTGTCATCGCTGGGCCTGCCGCGAGTTCGAGACATTCCTCTACTTCTGCCTCTGCTTCTACATCTACTAGTTCTTCTGCTTTCTGTAACTAGGGCATGTGTCTGGTTCATGCCGGCCTCCTTTCTTCTGGCTTCCTCGCTGAATATGGCATCATTTACTGTCGTCATAGTGAGTTTTCCGTTTGGTGCTGAGTTGCCGAGGGAAACCACCAGTGTCTCCCAATTTGGTGGTAAGGAGCTGAGTAGAAGTAGGGCTTCAGTTTCATCGCCAAGATTTAACTCTACAGCTGCAAGCTGGTTTACCAAGTTCCGAAACTCGCTGGTGTGCTCGGCTATAGAGTTTCCGCTCCTCAACTTCAAATTTACCAGTCGCATCATTAAAAGAGCTTTGTTTCGAGCAGTCTTGGTCTGGTACATATCCTCGAGCTTCTTCCAGAGCTCGTAGGCATTGGTCTCTTGCGCAACATGGTGGAATACACTATGGTCTATCCACTGTCTGATTTGGCCAATAGTTTTTCTGTGCATCTTGGTCCAATCTTTCTCTGTGATGGCCGTGGGTTTTGCGCCTTCATTTTCTAACGGATCCGCCAAATCCTTGCAATTAAGGAGATCCTCCATCCTTGGTCTCCATATGGTATAATTCGATGCCGTCAATTTAATCATAGCTCCTGACCCCGATTCCTCCATGAATAGGATCGGTCTTTAAGCTCAACTTGGCTTATTTGATATTTTAGGATTTGAATCACCCAAAATGGATTTCACAGTTATGTCCGGAACGGTTGAAAACCTCAAGATCGCCTCTGACTGTGCTTCAATCGGACTTAAAATAAGTTGTAAAAGCCCAAAACTGTGAAAAAAGGGTAAAATAGTCTTTTCACCTTTTTTTCTTTTTTTTTTTCAAAAAAAATTTACTGTTGCTGATGTCAGCGATGACGTGGCGCTGAGGTGGCTTGATGATGTGGCACACTTGCGTGGCGATGACGTGGCAGAGTCAACAAGGAGAATTGGCAACAGCTGAGTGGTCTCACGCATAGCAACTTCAGGGGGCGCGTGAGGGCGCGTCCGTCGTCAGAATGAACTAAATTTTATACCAACGCGTTCGTCTTCGAACGAGCTTTCCAACGATATATTATACGTTGTGGTGTGAATGAGTTTACAAGTTCGAAATAGGCTCGAAAGTGCGGAATGATTGTGAACCCGAGCTCTGATACCACTTGTTGTACCTGTATCAACTTCAAACACACACACACACAAGAAATATAGACACCAAGATATATAGTGGTTCGGTCCAATTGGTACCTATGTCCACTTTAGAGAGAGCTTCACTATCTTTAGAAGAAAAATGGGGGAGGAGGAGAATACAAGTTATTCTCTCCACTCAACTCAACCTCACAATCTATCTCTCTACCTCACAAGAACTCTCTTGGTTCTTTACAATTCTCTTTGTTGATGCACACAACTCTCAACTCTACTTGGTTTCTTGAATTGGTGATATCTACAACAATGACAAGCTTCCCTATTTATAGGGTGAAGGGAAGGGGAAAATCAAAGAAAGTTTGGCCATGGTTAGGCCATGTTTGGCACCTCTTTTGACTATGTGAGTTAGGCACCTCCCATTGAAGTTGTTTGTCAACCTTTGCTTCATAATTTGGTATGGAACCATCAGTACTAAAAAGATTTGGATGAAGCCATACACTGTTATAAAATATGGCACATTTAAATTTTATATTGATACTCTAGTTAATATAAAGATGAAGTTCAAACAATTGTTTTTGAAAGAACAATCCAGTACTCTCAATCTCAAAAATAAAGGGCATGGATGGGTGTATGATGCAGAACCTTGATCAATATATGTAATAAATCAGATATGTAATGTACGTTACGTGACCGGAATTAAACACAAAATGACATTCTAACACTTTGAAGCCGCCCAATTTATGTTGCTTTTCAAAGCATGGAATGTTGTACGTCAAAGGGTGTGATCAAGAAGACCATTATGAATGTGGTGAATGTTATAGGTCTCACCAGCCTTCCCACTCTGTAGTTACTTTCTTGTGTATATGTGGATAAAAATTCTCTCTGTATTATGGATTATTTTCTGTATACAGTTCAAAAAATCTAATAACAAATTCTGTATTCTTTTATACTGCATTATTGAATAATTACTCTATTTGGAGCAATTGTTTCCATATATGTACAAGTCTTGGCCCATGATCCTATTACATAATGGCGAGAGTGCCCTTACGGTTTGCTTAGTAAGTAAGCTACTTGTTTGGGCTGATGGACGTGATTATCGCTTCCAGGGTTACTTGAAGAGGCCTTCGGCTTTGTGCTCCTGTCTGAGCTCAACGTTGTAGGGTGCTTTGTATATGAATGTCATGTTGTTGAGAGCTGTTCAGTGCTAGGGAGTCTCTTCGGTCGGGGATTATTCGGGCTCTTACCTCTTCGACTTGTCTAGAGGCTTGATGGGGTGCTTCGGTGGTTTTGCCGTTTGAATTTATATCTTCAAGGGCTTGTTGTCGACCGGGCCTAGCACGAGTCGGGCCTTATGTCACTTCCAGTGTTCCTTGATGAGGCTGTAAACCCGTTCGCAATCGCCGAATGAATTATAACTTTTATAATTTAAAACATAAGCAAAATATAGAAAAATGACAAGAGAGATAGAAAGATATTGAAGAATCAGTCAGAATGGGAAAATTTTCAGATCCTTTTCTTTTTCTTTTTCGGTCTTTTTATACAAGAACTTGGTCTTACCCTCATAAATGGGTATTAAAACATATTTAAAACAATATCTCTACATTAAATATAAATTGACTGTTTTTGTAAAACTGCCATATTAAAACCCATATCGGCTTTTATTGTGTATAATGAAACGGTCGGTTTTTAGGAGATTTCATTCTGAGATGGACTTCTATTTTTTGGGCCTTGTTCTCTATTGGGCTTGCTAATATACGTTGATCCAGTATTGCTTTGTCTGATGGGCCTAATGCAGAAAATGGGCCTACACTTTGCCCCAAATTCCCAAGCCCATTTCACATTTTTGAAATAGGGTTGGAATTCGAAGAGTCTTGTGTAACTGCCAGTTTCCTTATTTCATTCGTCTTCTTCAACACTTTTTATCCATTTACAAGAGCAGACCCCTATTCTTTGAAGACGATTTCCAGCAAGAAGCTCTTTGAGGTTAGTCTTACTTTTTTCATCCTTCATCTGTTTTTCATAAATCAAAACATCATGAGTAATGATAGTAGCCGAACCCCTTCTCTGGAAGTGGTTGTGGATGATGCTCCTGTTGTTTCGTCTTCTGAGGTTGCCCCTAATCTGATTGAATTGAAACCCCAAAAACTTTCCCGAAAACAATTGCGTAAATTGTCATTAGCCAATAGGTGTAGAATAGAGTTTGACATACCCAATGATGTTTCGATTTCTAAGTATTCCTCCGATTTGGACTTCAAATCGTATGAAGAAGTTGAACCGGATGAAGCCTTATTTTCTGCGCACCAATTGGCCGTACTCAGATTTCCCTTACATCCCTTCTATCACTACGTTCTTTTTTCTTTAGGGCTTACACCTTTGCAAGTAAACCCTAACTTTTTCAGGGTTTTATCTGTAATGCTCGTTCTAAATAACGAACGAGATTTGAACTTAGGTTTGGGTGATTTTTTGCTCTGTTACAAAATCGATCAGATCAGAAAAAACCCTGGTCGGTATCATCTGCACCCCCATTCAACCTTGAAACTTTGTGAAGGGAATCCTTCTTTTGAGAAGGAATGGAAAGATAAGATGGTGAAAATTGGGGGAAATTGAAGGGTGGATGCGTCTGGCCCGTATCCTCTGCCCAGGACCTTCGGTAGTTGTAAAAAATTGAAGTGTGGATTCAAAAATCCTGGCAAGTGTCTTTTTGTACTTTTTGAATTTTGCCTATTTTTCTTGAACTGTGTATGTATTTGTTTATGATCATATGTCTTTATTCTGAATACAGTCGAACGTCTAGAATATCTGAACGAGAAAGTCTTTGCTACTCTTCTTTCCAGCAAAACTCTATTGACTTCTCAGAATCTGAAATTCATCGTTGCTAGCGCTTCAGAAGCTACTATAATGGAAATTCTTGTAACAGCCTCAAAACGTGTTGTAGCACAAAAATCTACTGCCCCCATCAGCTCGTCTGCTGATAAAGGAAAAAATAAAATGATCGATCTGACTGAAGATCCGAAGAAGACGAAGGGGCTTCTGAAAAGGACGAACACTGATGACAGCGGTAATATTCAGAAAAAGTTGTAGCTTGGCCCCCCTTCAGAGCATGCAAAAAGAAATGACTCTGAAAAGCATGAAAAGTTAGTGAAGAAGGCCAAATCTGTGAGCGGCTACACTATTCCAGATTGATGTTTCCCTCCATCATTTGATCCTGAAGGTGACTGGATCCTCAAGTTTGAGAAAAGTGATGGAAGTGTTCTGGATTGCCGTTCACTGGATATGTCTGATCCTGACTCCCTGATGGCACTTACTCGGGGTATGTGGCCACCCAAAGATGGAATTTTTCAGCAGCATGTCGATCAAAACGAACTTCTGGCTAGAGCCCCTATTTCTATTTTGGAGGTACAAAGTTTTTTTTATTATTTTTTTTTATAATAGTAACACTTCTTTTTTCTTCAGTCTGTGTTTGATGTTTTAGCTCTCTGCAAAGCTATTGAGATAGGAGAGTACAAGAGAAAAAACATGGATTCTGCATACCTAAGAGATGAAAAATGCGTTATGTTGGCTGAGAAACAGAAGAAGACCCTGGAGACTGAGCTGGAAAGCTTAAAGAAACTCCATTAGAAGGAAGTTGATCTGAATGTTGAACTGAAGAAGTAGGTCCACAACCTTGAGACTTCTAATGCTGTTCTGAAAACCGGTTTGGAGGTTTGCCGAAGGGGAGGTGTGGAGATGCACCAGAGGTATGTGAGTATTTTTTATACAAAGTTCTGCGATGGGTTCAGATTCTACCATGATCAAATGTCAATGGACCCATAAGCTCGAACGTATGAAGATACACTGCTTGTGGTGTCGTTCATCCGTATACCGAGCCTGAGCCTTGCAGAGATGAGAAGGACTTCGCTCAATTTCTCTTGCATGGGATTATTCCGGTTGAATGACCAGAGCCTATTACTACAGTCCCTTCTGGTATAACTGGAGTGTCAACTTGGCCTTCCATTCCTCCTTTAGAGAATCAGCAATCCACTACAGATGATGTTTTGCCTCCAACTTCTTGACTTGAAGTTTTACTTTGAACAATTTTGATGGTCTGTAAAACAATATTTATTTTTTATGCTTCCGTGATGAGCATCTTTGGACAGGTTTTGAAATGGCACTTGACGTGCTAAATATTTTTTTGAACAGGATGGCACTGAGGTTCTAAGTGTTTTTTGAACAGGTTTTTAGATGGCACTGATGTGCTAAGTATTTTTGAACAGGGTAATGTGTTTTTAAAACAAATTTTTTTGGTGTGTTTCTTCATGCGTCTTTAAGGCAGGAACTTGGTGCCATCTCTTAAGATGGTCTTTTATTTTTGCCTAAATGGCTTATATATTTTGGCCAAGTTATTTTACTTGGGCTTTTCATGTACTTTCTTTTAGTGACAGTTTGAAAAAACATATTGGAAGATATGAATAGTATCTTTATTGATTTATCATACAAACTTTGAACAAAATTTTAAGATCAACAAACATTTTATTGAAAAATACCTCTTCAAGTGTATTGCATTCCAAGCTCATTCGATCTGTTTTCCATTTTGATCGGTCAATCTGTACACATCTGTGATTGTGTACGGTCCATCCCATATAGGATCTAGCTTATTTGATATGTTGGCCAACACCCTTAGTACTCGATCGCTTACTTGAAACGACCTTGGTTTCACTTTTTTGTTGTAACTCCTCATCAACCTATGCTGATACTCTGTCAGCCTTATTGAGGCCATTTCTCTTTTTTCATCTATGAGATTGCCTTCGATTTTTAGAATTTTTTCGTTCTGTTCAGGATCGAAGAGATGGGTTCTTGTTGTGGGAACTTCCAATTCAATTGGGATTACTGCCTCGACTTCGTACGCCATAGCGAATGGAGCCAATCCGGTTGGCTTGCAGGGCGTCATTCGGTAACTCCAGAGGACCCTTGGCAATTCATCTAACCATCGTCCTTTTCCTTCGATCCCTTCTAATTTTCTTTTTATTCCGGCAAAAATCGTTCTATTCGCTATCTCGGCTTGTCCATTTGCTTGCGGATAGCTGACAGATGACAAGTTCTAGTTGATGTCGTACTCGTCCAGCAACTCCCGAACGTATTGATTGTCCAGATTTTTGTCGTTGTCCATCATTATGTACTTTGGAACTCCGAACCTGTATATTATATGATTCAAGATAAAATCAATCACTTGAGTATGTGTGATTCTTACATAAGCTTTGGCCTCAACCCATTTAGTGAAATAATCCATAGCCAGAAGCACATGTTTTTTATTTAATGCTACCCTTATTAATGGTCCGACCGCATCCATTCCCCAACGTGCGAACGGAACAGGAGAAGCCATTACTGTGAGAAGCTCTGCTGGTTGATGGATTATATGTGAATGCCTTTGACATTTGTCACATCTTCTCGCGTACTCTTCCACATCTCAGATCATGTACAGCCAGAAATAACCTTGTGTTATTGCTCTATGAGATAATGATCTTCCCCCAATATGACCGCCACAAGTTCTTTCGTGCAACTGCCTGAGTACTTCTTGCACTTCAGACGAGGTCAAACATTGCAAATAAGGCCCAGTCATCGAACGACGGTATAAACAGCCATCGATCACTAAATACTTTGTAGAAGTTTATCTTACTTTCTTTGCTTCCCGATGATCCTCTAGTATAACACCGATCAATAAATATTGAAGGATTGGGTCGATCCAACTCGACTCATACGGAATCACGCACACCTCCTTCTTTTTTTCGATCGATGGAGCGAACAATTCATCCACGGGAATTATCCTGATCATATCGTCCCCAGCTGATGATGCCTGATTTGCTACATGATCAGCCCCATGATTTTCCGCCCTTGGAATTTGCTTGAAAGTGACTACTTGAAAGTTTTGTGCTTCTTCCTGAACGACCCTTTTATACTCCAGCATCCTTTCCTCATTTGTATTGTAACTTCCTGCGATTTGATTTATGACTAACTGCGAGTCACTGAACACGGTTAATTCTTTGATCTGGAGCTCCTTTGCCAATCTTAATCCTACTAGAACGGCTTCGTACTCACCTTCATTGTTTGAACTTTCAAAACTCATTTTAATTGATTGCTGCAACTTGGTGCCTTCTGGGGATATTAGCTCGATCCCCACACCTGCCCCCAGGCTATTCACTGATCCATCCACATAAAGTGCCTACCTTGGATTTTCACTGTAGATCTCATCTTCAGTTGTTTCATACTCAAGGAGAAAATCTGCCACCTCTTGACCTTTCAGGGACGTTCATGGCTCATAGGTAATATCGAACATGCTTAGTTCTATTGACCACTTAGTCGTTTATCCCGAGAAGTCGGTCTTTGATAAAATTGTTTTGATCAGAATTGTGGTAGGGATTCTGATCGGATAGGATTCGAAGTAATGTCGAAGCTTCCGTTTTGCTTGGACCAATGCCAATATTATTTTCTTCGTCTTCGAATACCTTCTCTCGGCGTCAAGCAATGTCTTGCTCGCATAATAAATTGGGTACTGCATGTACCCATCGTCTCTTACAAACGTTGAACTGACTGCGTTCGGAGAAACTGCTAGATATAGTATCAAGGACTCATGATCGTTGGGTGCTGTCAGAATTGGTGGTTTCGCCATATAGAGCTTCAGCTGATCGAATGCTTCCTGTTGTTTCTCTCCCCAAACCATCATTTTCTTAGACTTCAGCACATCGAAGAACGACTTGCATCTATCTGACAATTTGGAGATGAACCGGCTTAGAGCTGCTAACCTCCCTGTAAGCACCTGGATTTCTTTTGGAGATTCAGGTGCCTTCATCCCTATCAATGCCTAAACTTGTGCGGGACTTTCTTTGATTCCTTCCTTGTTCACTATGTGCCCCGAGAATTGACCGGATGATACACCAAAAGTGCATTTCTCCGGGTTCAGCTTCATTTTATGTGATCGCAGGGATACGAACACATCCTCCAAGTGTTTCAGGTGGTCATCCTTGTGTTGGCTTTTAACAACCATATCATCTATGTAAGCCTCCACCGTATCTCCAATCTGGGCCTTGAAAATCTTATCTATCAGTCGCTGATAAGTTGTACCTGCATTTTTTAGTCCGAACGACATGACCTTGAAACAGTAGGTCCCTCTTTCATTGACGAATGTTGTTTTGTCTTCATCCTTTGGGTTCATATGGATTTGATTGTATCCTGAATAGGCATCGAGGAAGGTAAGTCGTTCGAACCCAGTAGTCGCGTCAATCATACGATCAATCTTAGGTAAAGGAAAACTGTCTTTCGGGTAAGCTTTATTTAAGTTGGTGAAGTCCACACACATTCGGAACTTTCCATTCTTCTTTTGTACGACGACAACGTTAGACAGCCAATCGGGGTAATGAACTTCTCTGATAAAACCAGCTTTTAACAATCGGTCAACCTCTTCAACTACAAATTTTCCTCGTTCAGTTCCAATCCTTCTAGGTCGTTGTCTTACGGGACGTGCATCGAGATGAACACGTTAGGTGTGCATCATAGTTCCTGGGTCAATCTCGGGCATATCGATGTGCTCCCAAACGAAAACATCTGCATTTGATCTTAGCATAGAAATCAATTTGCTCATTTCATCAGAATTTAGGTTTCTTCCAATTCGGGTGGTCTTTCCTTTTCTCCCGACGATCAGATCTACTATGACGGTGTCTTCTTCGGTCTTCTCATCATCGTCAGTCTGATCATGAACGTTCGGTAATTGCTATAAGTTCCGTTCGGAACTTTCGCCTTTTAAACTCTTGGTGACGATGGCATAGCACTCTTTTGCCACCACTTGATCTCCCTGGATATCAACAAATCCTTTCCCTGAAGGATCAACACACTGCATCACCTGATGCATAGTTGAAGGAACTCCTTGCATTCAGTGAATCCAACCTCTTCCCATGATCAGATTGTAAGAAGGCTACACGTCCACCAGCATGAAATTTTCTGTCAAGGTTCATTTTGCGGCTATCACAGGTAAATTCAAGACACCGATCGAATAGATCCTCTTTCCATCAAAACCTGCCAGAGGACTGGCAGTCGGCTTGATCAACTCTGTGTTGATGCCGATCTTTTCGAAGGCTGATTTGGTCATGATGTTCGTGTTGCTGCCTGGATTAACTAACACCTTTTTAACTAAACAATTTGAAACTATGATTGAAATTACCGGTGGATCTTCATGTGGCAGTTGTACACGTCTCAAGTCCTCCTGGGTAAATGATATTGTCGGTATTGGGTAGTTACGAATTACGTTCACCTCCTCAACCCTTCGGATCTTGTTGGCATTGCCCATTCGTGAACGCTGAACCGAACGGCTTTCCTCATCCTTTTCTAGTTTTCCATGGATCGTGTCAATGATTTTCATAGGCTGTCCGCCCACAATCTTATTAGTCTTCAGACGATCAAAATTTTTCGTTATGTTGTCTACGTACTCCTTCAGATCTTATTTGGCTATTAATGTCTCAACTTGACTCCTTAAATGTCTGCATTCATTAGTTAAATGACTGAAGTCATTGTGGAATGCACAGTGCTTCGAACGGTCCTGCTGCTCTGATGGCGTTCTCAGAGGAAATGGTGGACAAAAGATACCTTTTGTTTTATTCTCGTTGTACAATCTCGCCAATGTTGTTCGGAGTGGAGTTTCAGGTATGTCATACCTTGGCCTCCTCTCCTGGT
This sequence comes from Cornus suecica, assembly GCA_963922005.1. Lineage (NCBI taxonomy): Eukaryota > Viridiplantae > Streptophyta > Magnoliopsida > Cornales > Cornaceae > Cornus > Cornus suecica. Next base: position 39,237,453 of record OY998238.1, on the reverse strand, counting down.
GCCTGTACGGAGCTGAGCGTATGCCACTCGTGCTATCACATTTCTTGATTATCCTTTCTTTTGACTTTCTTTCTACACTAACTAGTGCCGAACGATGACCCATTTCTTGTTCATCTTCCTCCAATGTCAAGTACCCCTACGCCCGTGAATTCAACTGGCCCATGTTGAGAGGTGTCGATTTCACCAAGGATCTATGAAAACTGGTCTCTTATTCGATAGCTACTTTAAAAGCTTCCACTGCTGTTGGCTGATCGCAACTGGGTATTATTCCCATCTCCAAATTGAATCTGGACAGGAAATTCTTCAAAGTTTCACCTTTTGCTTGCCTCATTGTGAACAGATTAGAAATGGTCCTCTTTTGCTTCCGATTGCCAAAATATTGGGCTAGGAACTTTTCCATTAGAGTTTGGAAAGAATCGATTGAACCACCGGTTAATTGTCTGAACCATAACAGGGTTGGGCCCGTTAAGCTCGTAGAAAAAGTTTTGCACATTAGCGCATCATCAGCCATATCGAGAGTCATCATCTGCTCCACATGGAAAAGGTGTTCAATTGGGACTTGTGTCCCATCAAACATAATGAACTTTTGCATCCGGAACTTGTCTGGCCTTCTTGCTTATTGTATTTCAGTGTTGAACGGTGACTTAATCATTTTTGTTGTCATCTCAATGGCTAGATCGGCTGGTGATTGTGTTCTAAGATCCTTTACTTGCTCATGTACGATCCTCTAAAGCCTGGTCACCATATCGAGCGGAACCGCCCGATTATTGGCATTTATCTCATCCCCAATTTACTGGGTACGAGTTCGATTTGCTGAACTGGCCTCGTGATGATTGTCCTCTTCTTCAGCAGCGGGGTCATTCTGTCGTCCTCCTGCTGGCAGTTCTAGACGTTCTGATTGATCAAGCCCTCCTCTTAATTCCTGATTCTCTTTTTCAAGAGCTTCCAAGCGTTGAAGGATAACAACTGTGTCTCCTAGCTGTGTGGTGGTTTCTCCCGCCATTAATCTAACTGCTTCTAATTAGAACCTTCGAAGTTCCCACAGACGGTGCCAAAAAGTGTAAACCCGTTCGCAATCGCCGAACGAATTACAACTTTTATAATTTAAAACATAAGCAAAATATAGAAAAATGACAAGATAGATAGAAAGATATTGAAGAATCAGTCAGAATGGGAAAATTTTCGGATCCTTTTCTTTTTCTTTTTCGATCTTTTTATACAAGAACTTAGTTTTACCCTCATAAATGGGTATTAAAACATATTTAAAATAATATCTCTACATTAAATATAAATTGACTATTTTTGTAAAACTGCCATATTAAAACCCATATCAGTTTTTATTGTGTATAATGAAACGGTCGGTTTTTAGGAGATTTCATTCTGAGATGGGCTTCTATTTTTTGGGCATTGCTCTCTATTGGGCTTGCTAATATACATTGATCCAATGTTGCTTTGTCGTATGGGCCTAATGCAAAAAATGGGGCTACAAAGACCTTCGGCTTTGTGCTTCTGTCTGAGCTCAACGTTGTAGGGCGCCTTGTATATGAATGTCATGTTGTTGAGAGTTGTTCAGTGCTCGTAGTCTCTTCGGTCGGGGCTTCTTTGTGCTCTTACCCCTTGGACTTGTCCCGAGGCTTGATGGCAATGATGGGGTGCTTCGGTCGTTTTGCCGTTTGAGTGTTATATCTTCATGGGCTTGCTGTCAACCGGGCCTAGCACGAGTTGGGCCTTATGACCTTAATGGGCTTGGTTGTTTTAGCCTCATACAAGTAGTCGACGATGAATATGAACCAAAATTTTCAAATCTCAATCATATTATGCTTTGTTGGTCTATGAAATAAAAAAAATCTTTCGCCTTTGGTTCTTAGATTTATATGGTAATTAATTTAGGTTTGTCAAATTTGCAAATAAGTCCCTTGAATTATAATTTGTGCCATAAACCCCCTAACTTATTACATTATATTGTGAATTATCTCATTGTCTTGAATTTTTTTCATAAATGACTAAATCACCCTTTTTATTGAATTACACTTCATATATATTTTATTAGTTTAAATTGAAAAAGGAATATATGCAAATTTTAATGAATTAATTTAATGACATATTTTCCATTCAATTTTTCATAAATTAACAAAATTTTATTATTAATTGATTAAATAATGATTTTAAGTTGTATACACAAAAATGTAAATGAAAAAGTTGGAAAGATTTAATAATTTCTTAATACTAGTTATATATAATGAGAAATAAGGTGTTTATTATTCAAGGAAATTGTAAGTTATCTATGAATATATCTTAGGAAAAGAAGTTATATTGTAGGCTAGAAGAATTTAAACTTTGTATAATAAGTTTTATTATTTGACTAAAAATTTAATAACACGATAATTGCTTTGAAAATAAAGTAGTTAAAACTTAACACTATATATATATATATATATATTTTTTTTATTTCAGGACATAATTACATCAATAAAATTAAATCAAATTATGTAATCAATGTTTTAAAAAGAAAACATTGTCGATGTATTTTAAATTTGAATTTTTTTTATGAAAAGTAGGATAGTCATCAATAACATACTGAGGCTACTCAGCAAATTTTAATAGTTGGGAGTTGGTTGCAAAAGTGCAGGAGTTCAAGTGAGATTCTAGCATTTTATCCATATTTATATATAAACTCATGAGAGTATGAATGAATGAATAATTTTTTTCAAAAAAAAAAAAAAAATCTTGGGAAGAATAGTGGAGCAAGCTCTTTAATTCACAAAAACGTAATAACAAAATATAAAATAGAAATAGTTTAAAGTTAGCTTTGAAGAGTTAGAAAGAAAGAAAAAAGTAAATAAAAAATGAATTAGAGAGAGGGATTTTTTATAGAACAAATAAACAATAATAATAATAAAAGGTGTTATTGTTGAGACCCGCAAAAGGGCGAGGTGTGTCTAGAGGCTATAACGAGAAGCGCGGTCCAAAGTGGACCCAACATGAAAAGCAAAGCCAACAAAACTCCCAAAGGAAAGGAAAGGAAAGGAAAGAGAGAAATATAGAAATCCTTAAATTAGCTTTCCATGCACCACTATTATAAAATCCCCACAACCCTCTCATTCCCTTGAACACATTCTTTCATCGAAACAATCAAAACCAAAGGCATATATGGAGAGTGAAAAAACAGATTTGGACGTGAAGGCGTACTCGAATGGAGTAGTAAAGGTAGAGGTGGACGAGGAGAACAATGTGTTTACCGTTATCGGAAAGAGAAAGAGAGGGGAGGAGAAAGAGGGGGCTCCAGTCAAGTCCATGTACCTGATAAAAGGAGAGGAGGGTTGGCAAATTCATAAGGATGTTTAGGATGCATAAAAATGCCAAAACTGATTCTATCTCTGCTCTTTATCACCAAGGTGTGCTTACCCTTACTTATCACAGGTTGCCTCCTACCCCTCCTCCCAAGCCCAAGACCATTCAAGTCAAGTTTGCTTGAATTCATTCATATCACAGATCATCATCTGTGGTTTTTTTTTTTTTTTTCCCTTTCTTTTATATCATGATGAATTTCGATGATTGATTGTTAGTGGTATATTATTTCTTTTTTCAAGGAGGGTTTATTGGTCTACCTAATTAGTATATATACACAAGGAATACTAAAGATGAGCGCTATAGCTACTTGGATGATAATGTGAAGTACTTGAGGCACTATAGTAATATTTAATAACCATCATGATATGATATTAAATTGGCTGAAATAATCTTTCTTTTATATCCTCTTTATTTTCTAGCTAAGAATATTAATATTTTTTGTTCTATAATAATTTACCCAATTATTGTCCATGTGCACAATACTCAAAGCTACTTGTTATAGTATACATGTTTCTTCTTATTTGAGGAAAGTTTCTTTGTGCAATCCTAATAGACAAATTTTCACAGATAGATGGCCCACCTAACCAACACTTTCAACAGCTTTAATAGACGAAATTACCAGAACCTCCTAGAAATTTCTTGGAACGTTCCTTTACTTTCCAGAAACTTCACCAACACACACCTATAAAATCCCCCACAATCTACTCGTCCGCTTCAGCAGATTCATTCCTCAGGAAAATCAATCACAGCAAAAGCGAAAACGCTTTCCAATCCCTCGCACAACCTAAAACCATTTCAACAGTTTCTTTCCAACAAAGCTCCCCTTTTATCAGAACAAAATGGAATTCAGGCCAATGGGTTTCGACGCCCCAATCTTCCACGCCCTTCACCACATCCTCGACGAATCCGACAAGTCCTCCAACGCTCCTACCCGCACTTACGTCCGAGACACCAAGGCCATGGCGGCGACACCAGCGGACGTGAAGGAGCACCCGAAATCGTACGTGTTCGTAGTGGACATGCCGGGGTTGAAGTCAGGGGACATCAAGGTACAGGTGGAGGAGGACAATGTGCTGATCATTAGCGGAGAGAGAAAGAGAGAGGACGAGAAAGAGGAAGGAGCCAAGTACGTTAGAATGGAGAGGAGGGTTGGCAAATTCATGAGGAAGTTTGTGTTGCCTGACAATGCCAATACCGATGCTATCTCTGCTGTTTGTCAGGACGGTGTGCTTACCGTTACTGTTCAAAAGTTGCCTCCTCCCGAGCCAAAGAAGCCCAAGACCATTGAGGTCAAGATTGCTTGATTTCATATATTTCTTGTATCACCCCCTGTATTGTGATGCTCAGTTTGGATTTCGAATAATGTTTGTAGTTTGTACGCAGTCAGGAGTTGGTGATTAGTTTAATTTTTTAATATTAAGTATGGTGTTTTAAAACAATTTTGAGTTTAAATATGCAAATTTGAATATATTTTAGGCTCTGCTGTTTTACATCTGACAGTCTAATAATAATTTCAATATACAATTTAGCTATTTAAAATAAAAATATTTACATAGAAACTGGGATAGAGAGGTGGATTCTCAAAGATTGACCTGTCATATTTTCTTTCCCCCTTAACAGCTGGTGGAGTGTCATCAATGAGAACAATATGTCAAAATTAAACGGACAAAAACATTATTCACAAAATCAGCTTTTCTGGTGTGTACATGTCTGGTTCAAGGGAAAACTGGAAAACACAACAGAACAAGGTACATACTTGTATAAATATAAAGCGAAGACATTCAAACAAAAGAATCAATAATCAACGGGTCTGATACAATTGTGGCCTTACATATCAAAAATAATGTTCTGTTATCTTTTGTTGTTATTGGTGCATGTTCAAGGCAAGCTGTGAATGTAACAACACTTTGGACATTCTTGTGAAGGGAAGAGACGTTAAGAGCTTGTTCTTGCTTACATGTTTCTTCCTGATTCTAGAAAGTTTCTTTGTGCCAAGAGCTGCAACAGCATTTCTGGAACTTCTTGTTGAAACTCCTGAGTTGTCGATGACGCTCTTCCTAACAAATAGCGCAATGAAGAAGCCTTCTTTATCCTCAAGTGGATCCATCCGAAGCAAATGTTCAGCTGCAACACAATGGGAAAAAGAATAGTCATCACGATCTGTACAAAACGACTCCCCGTACGAATTGGGTAATGCTGTAACCATCTCCACAGTCGAGGCAAAAAATAAATCTAGTTGTGATTGTAATATATGCATACAGCTCATTCCACTTTCAAGATGGCTCCTCTAGATTATCAAGAAGTGCTCACCAATGTTTTAATTCTAAGTTGCATGTTGTGCTAATTGACCAATCATTAAATGACAGAATAAAGGTTTTCTTAATAAAGGGAAAAAAACTTCTTATGGGAAAAATTAAGATCAAATACTTCCGAGGATAACACTATACCAAATCCATCGAACAACTACTTACATCCCTCAACAACGGGGAGTCCCCGACGAGGCCACTGGGGAAAGGGTGTTGCCAATTGAAAACCATACGATTCTGCAAGCGGTAAAACTGATTTGATAACGTCTTCATTTTCTATTTGGTGGATTGAACATGTACTGTAAACGACTCTCTCTACTGCTGGAACTACAATAATAGAAAAGGGAATCACATTGTATCAGATCATTCACTCCATGTAAGAAGATTACATTATGAAGATTACTTGAAATAACATGAGAACGATGCTTTGGAAATTGATGAGAAGGCAAGAAAGATACTTACAAGATAGTGCATGCTCAAGAGCCTTCTTTTGAAAAGAAGAAAGCTTTGTCAGCCGATCTATCTCAGCAAAATCAGCTCTGCCTAGGTAATTGCATTATTGAAAAGATATTAATGACCAAAAGATATTGCATAAGAGAAGATTTCCTCTAAAGCAGAATACAATTTAAAAAGGAGGGGGGAAAAAAAGAAATTAAAAAGAGGGAAGCTGTTGGTTTAGAAGTCCTTAAAATTTGTCCAACTCTTGAATATAGCAGCTGCAAATGATGTGACATGAAATGAAGCCATGAAATCTATATTTGTGGATAAGCCGTTTTAAACTAGCATTCATTTAAAACTGTATCAGCATAGTGGATTTGGTTATATCATTCATTTATAACTTTTACTATTGTAAAAATGACATCAACAACTACTAATATCAGGGATGAAAATAAATAAATAAAACTAGCATAGCGGTGGATCCGACTTTTAAAGAGCAAATTACTTCAATGTGGAGAACAAAAATATTTCCTAAGCTGAAGTTCTCAAAAGGTCTATTTCACACAATCGGTAGTTTTAATAATAATTGACTTAGCCTTGTCGCCTAATAGTATCTCCTCCACCTCACATCGAGGTGGAGGAGATACGGGTGTGCGAGTTTATTGCGAAGGAAAAATACAATAACTGCCTTGTGCCTATAAATAGACGAGTGACGAGTCAAAGCCAGCAACAGCTTAGTAGGAATCAGGAGATAAAGAGGTTAAACAGAATGATCTCAAACGGATGATAATGTGAACCTCAGAGGATAAAGAGCCTAAACTCACCTACACTATTAGATGGGAGGAGATGATCCATTCGGTCTGCAGCAGTCCCAGATCCAGAGCATGAAGGATCTAAAAGTATAGCACGAACCTGCAAAAAAGAGTGCACGCAAAGAGAAAGCATATCCAATATCAGTAGAGTCCAGTACATGCCGTCAGAGGTGATCAATCACGATGCTAATATTGAGTAGTTTCAACTTTTATCAATCCTTTCTTCTTCAGACTAGAAATCAAGCTGAAGTTGAAAACCAGATATGATTCAATTTCCAGTTTTAACGGCCTAACAGGATGGATCATGTATCCAGGAACTCTGATGGGGATGAGCAGTCCAACTTTTACTCTAGCCACCTCTTTTCTTCTTGCGAGAAAGGTGGTGGTGCGAGGAACAATAACAAGCTCACAAATCCCACCCATCATTTTTAATCTTTTTGGACTGTTGTAAAGTTCATAATCATCGTCTTCATCTCGGTTAATGTCACCGGGGTCAACTTTTTCAGACAAATTTTGCCCTATGAGGGCACTTGGTGGCACCAAGTCTCCACCACTCCTGACACACAAGTTGAAAAGCAAACGAAAAGCACAAGGGACACTAGCTGATTTAGAGGCAAGCCTCCGACCTTCAGTATTATTCACTGATATAAGAACCTTCAGTATCTGCACAAGCATTAGTGGATGACATGCATATTCACAATGATTTAGAGGCAAGCCTCCGACCTTCAGTATTATTCACTGATATAAGAACCTTCAGTATCTGCACAAGCATTAGTGGATGACATGCATATTCTCTATGCTTGATGCAGATCTCTCAAGGGGTATTTCAAGGCCAAACTCAACCAAAACGTGCATACAAACAGCCCACTAAGGTATTAGTGGATGACATCCCTATTCACATAGGCTGTGTTGGCATAACAGATGTCAACTGCTTGGGATGTTGGCATAGGCAAACTTCTGCCACGTCGCCAAAGGGAACTTCTGCATCAAGCCCACCTTCAGTGCATATACTCCACTATTCCTGAAGTGGTTCAACTATTTGAGGAATGAGTCCAACTGCCACATGTGCATGGTTGGCTACAATACTCACCCTCACTACTCCACAAAGCCTGCACATATAGGGGAGAGTGACCAACAACTTCAACACCACCGAGCCATGTCGCCTATGTTCCTTGGTCCATGCACACCACTTCATGAGTCGACCCATGCTTGTGTGATTCATGCATGTGCTACTTCCTCGTCCTATTAGCTGCTTGCCACGCGTTCAGACCAACATTAAGGTCAAGCCATGTTAGCCTGTTGGGAAATGCATACTGCCATGCCCACACCAAAGTCTTGCCCACCAGGAGTCCATACGTTTCACCACGAGCCATCACCGAATGCCACAGCCTTGCCCAAGGCAAGGTGGCACACTGCGGGTTCATATGCACACCCACAGCTTACGGTGCATGCGTACAAGCGCATAGCCCATCTATGGCAAAAACACCAAGCCATAGGCAAGTTAGCACACTCATGGGTTCATACGTGCATGGCTTGCCAAGCCATTTGCGGCGCTTCCACGTGCGAGCGCACAGTTCGTCCACGGGTTCAACCAAGTCGCTAGGGTGTAACACCACCTTAAGGTGGTACCAAGCTATGCTTAAGCATGCTAGTAACTTCCCAAGTGTGTCTCCGTGCCAATGCCTTGCCAAGTGTCATGGGTGCCGAGAGGGAGTCAAAGATTTATACTCCCTCTATATGCAAAAAACACAACCATGAACCTGACCACAGGAAAATATCAGGTGTGACTGAGAAATCATAATGCGAGATCAAATCCTCTGAACTCCGAAACTCCAATCTTCGTTAACAGATGGACTTCTAAGCATGAAAGAGGCTCCAATAAAATTCCCCATATTTTTCCTTCAAGTATTTCAACTAGTTTTTGGGCTTCGACTTATTTACGAAAAATGTCACTGCCAAATACAAGTGCCCTCCCGCAGGCTTCGTAACCAACCCCGGCTGCCTAGGGGGGGTTTGCCTAACCTCCTTATGACAAACCACCGTATCTTGGAGACTTGCCAAGCTACTAACAGTAATTATCCCTACTCACTTCCATTTTTTCGTAATCAAAACAAAATATAAGAACTCTTACTTTAAAACAATGTAGTGAACATCATAAATTTAACAAAACGTTCCTAGGTGCACCTTCTGACTGCTGGCTAAGTTTAGTATATAACTCAACAAGTATCATCAGAACAAGCCCTGACAGGACAATTCAACTAGTGAACTGGAAAATCAGATGTTCCACAAGCTGGTTCAGACCGTCTAATCAAGGTGTTTATACAACAAATTATTAACTTCTCTGCAAATGGGACATGTCAGCTAGGGATGACAATTTGTACCCGCCCCTTGGAGCCCTGCCCCGCCCCTTCCCTTTATTCAAGGGTTTGGGAGTGTTTTTAATTTCGTAGGGGCGGGTATGGAATTAAAAATCGAACCCGTCATGGGCTATGGGACGGGTACGGATTTTAGTAGATACCCACCCCGCCCCGCCCCGCCCCACCTCATTTATATAAATTTATCTTATTTGTTTGTTGTATATATTGGCACATAGTGTACGGATATTCTTTGAATTTTTATTCACGCACCTAGTGTTGGCTTATATTGGCACTATTTGAATTTCTAAATTTAAATTTTTGGGGTTGTTATTATTTTATAATTCATTTTAGTTTGTTTGCTCTATTACTTAGACAAGAGGAAATTATGTTTATGCTATGCAGGTAGTAAATTTGTTTATTGATTCGAAACAAATGTTGAAAAAAATTACATTAATGGGGCGGGGCGGGTAAGGGTTTAGTAAAGTTTTAATGGGACGGATATGGGTTAGAAAAAGGCAATCCGTGACAAACCCGTGAAGGGTATGATATTTAAAAAAAAATAATGGGGCGGGTACGGATATAGGCAAATCCGTTTCGTACCCGTCCCATTGCCATCCCTAACGTCAGCCAAGTCAAACAGTGGGCGAATGTGTAGACTAGTGACCTGGCAATATAAACTGGTCATTTGGCCCCTCTGGTTCCAGTTACTAATGATTAACTTCATTTATTAGAGAAATTCAACACAACAGAAACATGAAAATACAACCCAGATTCCAAGATACCTTTGAGAATGTAGAATCTTTTGGATTCAAGTTGAAGAAGTCCCCATGCAGAACTTCTACATCTAGAATCTAGGTTAAGATTATCAACACAAAACCTGATAAGTGAAAATAGACAAACTAAGAAATGCTAACAGATCTGCACATTATGCTTCCGAAGGTGGTAGATGATATTTGAAAAGAAGAAATCAATTATAATGCAGAACTATATTTTGTATACAAGCACAATTACAACCCTACTAGCATGTTAAACACACATGTCAGGTACACAGTGTAGGGTATATACTGGCACCACTGGAAATTTACTTACAAATTATACACATTCAGATAATCTACAGTCTGATTGTTCATGGTTTCAAGTCACACACCTATAGCTAGTTTTAGACATGTTGCATTTTTGTCTATATTGCGGAGTAAATGGGGTTCTAAATGTGGCATGTTCTTCTGACCCTTTCAGGACCTTGGCTTGTCACATCAGTGATTTCATAATTGCAGAGGTGAAAAGAAGTTGATATATCCTCATGTACCAAGCGGTTGTGTTGGAACGGAATAACAATATATCCTATGGAACATCTAGGAAGTAGTAGTTTTAATAGAAAATGCTGACAAATTCTTGTGGAGTCCAAATAAATGAAATAAGAAAAGTCAATTGTTTCAATTTTATTTCTATCAAATTTTAATATCTGAATACCGGATATAATCATGATTCAGTGGATATGCTCACTTCCTTACCTTTTGTTGATTTCAACTCTTTGAAAAGGATTTGCTCGTCATGATGGGAAAAAAAGGAATATGTGGTGTTTCAAGAAACACTTCATTATTCATCAATAAGCATGATAATATATTCCACAGTTGATTACTTTTCTTTTTTATCGTGAGAAAAATATACAATATCTATATTTTCCTTTGGCAAGCTAATAGAGAATACAAAAAGTATGCAATCTATAGAGATGACATTTACAGAAAAAGATAGCCACTAAAAGGATACTAGAAGCCCCAGCTAATTTGATAGTGCCTTCTAGCCGTTTAACCCTCTCCTCATTAAGTTCACAAGCTATAATTTTTCCCTTTCCGCTCATAAGAGCAGCAAGATGTACGGTTTTGTTTCCAGGTGCTGCACATGCATCAAGAACCTTCACCAGAATAAATGGATCATTGGTTAAGCAATTGAAGAGAATGCAACACAAACAATTGACTTATAAATCCCAGACACTAATAATGCAAATAAAACATGAGCATAACTAACCTCCCATCCTGGTTCGGGGCTAAGAGCTACTGCAACCATGGAACTTGCCTTGCCCTGATGGCAGGAATATTTCAAAACAAAGAATCAAAAAGTAAGACTACTGCTTGCAAGACACACTTGATATATATATATATATAGAGAGAGAGAGAGAGAGAGAGTTTTATTATGAATACTTCATAGGAAAAAAGTGATGCACCCATCAACTAGCTTTTAAACCTTAAAAGTAAACACAAAAACTGAAGTTCTTACTTGCATAAAGACACTCCCGTTCATGACCAAAGGATGATCATGCAAATCAGTACCAGGTGGCAGTACCAACAAATCAGGAACCACATCATCCTTGTGAACCTGTTTGATACTCGAAATAATCGAATCATGGTCTAAAACAATTTAATCAAAAAAAAAAAGAAAAAAAAAACAGAAAGGAAATATCCTATAAAAAAGCATGCCTCAAATATTTACCAAATATAACGAAGGCCAATATTAAGGCAGGCAGGTACACAGCATACACTAGGTTTTAAGTAACATTTCTCTTGCTATAACTGCATAAATTAATAATATGGAATGCCACAACAAAGATATCAAAATTGTTGACCAATGTTTCTAATTATTCAGTCTTATATTCAGTTCTCTTTTACAATAATGATAATAATGTTGCTACAAACATGAAATAAAACAGTGCAAAAAAATAAAGTATGGCAGTGTCCAACAATTTATTTGGGGGATTTCTGCATCACTTGCTTTCAAACCTCCTGTTACATCTGGTGATAATTCCTTCGAGACTTAAAAGTGGCTTTTAGGATGTCTCCAGCTTTTCTCGGAACAATAGTTAGTAACAGATAATGGTGGTGTTTACTAACAGGAAATATTTTTTTTTTCTGTTTTTACTTCCTGAAATGAAGAAGTAAAAGTAAAATCTTGTTTACCAATTTATTTTTACTTTTGCCCTTCAGGAAACATTTCCTCTAATTGTAAAGAAAAGAGGAAACAAGAAAAATGATACTTCTTCTTTTTGTTTCCTCTCGCCTTCAAAATGACCAAATTTCAAAGTTGTAAAATTGGGACCTTCATGTCTTTTGCATTAATAAATTTAAATATTATATATAAATAATAATAAATAAATTAAATATTTTTATAAATTAAAAAATATATAATAAATAAAAAATATTTATAAATAAAATAAAAGTAAATGAATAAATAATAATAAATAAAATAAACAATAATAAAATATATTAAATAATACATAATAATAATAATAAATAAATAATAATTATGATAAATAAAAAATAAAAATAATAAGAAATAAAAATAAAAAATAAATTAAATATTTTTATAAATTAAATAAAAATATAATAAATAATAAATTAAACAAAATATATTTATAAATTAAATAAAAATAATGAATTAATAATAATAAAAATAATAAATTAAATATATTTATAAATTAAATAATAAATTAAATAATATACAAAATTAATAATAAATAAATAAAATTTATGATAAATAATAAATATAAATAAAAAATAATAAGAAATACATATAATAAATAAATAAAAAGTAAGAACAAAAATTTTTTAGTAAACATAATTTCTGTTTTTTTATTTTTGTTTCTGAAAAAAATCAAAATTTAGTAAACAAGATTTTACTTTCTGTTTTTCTTAAGAAATCAAAAATATAATTCTACTTTTTTCAGGAAACGGAAACAGGAAATATTTCCTGTTAGTAAACAGGCCCAATATACATACATATATAGGAAACAACTGGTGCCCCGCAAAATGAAGGTCCCAATGGTCTAGAAGCGAGAGAATTGGAAAAATCAGAAAGAAGGATTAACCCAGCCCCTCATATCATTCATCATTAAGCCAGACTACACTAACGATTATAATACATTGACACTTATTGAGTGATATGAGCTAGAAAAATGAAGAAATAAGCGGTGGATGAAACTACAGCACATCTTTACTATTTACTAAAGGCCAGGCTAAAAGGCTAGACCATTCCTCCTTTCCACGACAAGTTACCACTCTTAACAATACCACTCACTTATTTGCTCTTGCCAATAATAACCCACTAACATATTTTTACTATTTGGCGGGAAAGATCCAATTTCCCAAATGCAGTTGTTCAGTTCTATACCTGCAACTCTTATCCTTCATGAATAACTTCAACAAAACTGTCATTTTCAACAATAGGCCGGGGCCCTGGAGTTAACGACCGGGTAAACCTCCAGTCGCCCAGACGGAAACGTAGTTGGGAGGATTTGAACTAGGACCTCATGGTGAAGGACCCAGGAACTCTTCCATCCCACCCACCCGTCCGAGTTAACAGTAGGCCATTTTCATGGAAAGGGAAGATGAAATCAGTCCAAATGCAATGAATCATCGTATAAAATTGCACGACTCTAACCTGCCACCACCACCACCACAAAGATTTGCACAAACGTCGGTCTATCCTCTCTCCCCTAATTTTGTTCTGATTAAAACTAAAACAATCTAACCTTCAGTGTAATTCTATTAGATAACTACACGATTTGACAGAGCGTGAAAATGGCACAGGATTTGATAGTTTAAGCAGCACATGCACTTGCAACTTATAATTAACAGCATACTTCTACACTAGCAGCAGATTGGACTGCTGATGCCAGATGTCATGTTCAGTAACACGACACAAAGTTGAAATATTTGAAGCAACGGTAGCAAGAACTACACAATGAAGGAAAGACAACTGTGTTGATGCTTGCACGAAAATGAAGAACATGTAAATTAGCCAATACAAATTCAGATACACACAGGTGAGAGGAAGACAATGCTGAACGCATAGATAGGAAGACAAAGTAGTGATTGGAAAAAGGCTTTGTGGAGTCGTTGACTTGGAAGACAAAAGAGTGTATCACAGAAATGACTTGAGAAAGTTCTCGCTCTTCGTAAGGTGTCAAAGAAATTCCATGATCCTCCATTATAATTCAATTGAAACTAATTGGATATTAGAAAGTACCTTGTTTTGTTTCCCTAATTCGTATAAGGCAGACTGAACATCCACTTTCAGAGTATTTACTCGTATATAACGAGGTTTGGAAGTACCTGAAAAGACATAGAACATAACTTCAGACAATGTGTATACGGTGGTCCAGTATCTGCTGTCCACCGCGGTGCCGATAAATTTACGGTAACTGAGAGACATGTTCCAAAACAAACATATTAACATAAAGTCAAAACTCTGGCTGAAATAAAACTGGAACTTGCAAATGGCACCGATTAATAATATGTGGGGACAAAGCTGATCAGAGCATAGACCATCAACTTCTTGTACTAACAACTGAGAGTAAACCATCAGAACATTTATATCAATTATTGATTTTTATTGAAGGCAGATATGTGCTAATATGACATGTCTACAAGGGCGTCCAAAAGTTATGGGAATTTTATCCTAAGGTAAATTATCTAATCTAAGTATCTTTATACCGTTAGAACTTTATGACACAGCCTGAATGGGCTCCAGAAAGACACAATCCACCATAAATCAGAAATCGGTATGAGCACAAACCAGGAATTTGATAGAGAGCCATCAAGTCTTCGATATTTTTCACTCCCTTTCTCACCAAAAACCGAGCTAGAGCAGACTGTAGAGAAGCTTTTCCGAGCAAGAGAAACTTTTCAGCATCACCAACTAATGAATCTGCCTGTAGAACAGAGTTCAAGTCAAGCGATCCCTAATAAATCATGACAGAAAGCAAGGCTACAAATGAGAGGTATAGTATGGTCGTTGTTGGCAATTTATGATAATTATATTAGTGTAACCATTTACACTGGTTTTAGACTGTATAAAATCATTTCCACATCAGGGCATGTTTTTCATTTTTCATTCAATCCACTAGCAACCTTAAATTAATTGCTCCATGCAGATGAGACTGTACATGCCACAAATATAGTGGCACACTGCTACCTCAGATGGGCATCTGAAGGGTGTAGGTTGTACGTCTTATGGTACCCGCTTTGAATCCTGAATGGAACGTTGACTCGGGACAGAATCTCTATAAATTAACAGCTGAAAAGCTAAATCAGTCATGAATGGAAAAATCACTAACCTGGCCAAATAGAATGTCATAGGCGATTATGTACATCAACTCCCCTTGCCTCTGTAACAACATTAGATGTGATGTTAATAATTATAAATAAAACGACATGACAAAAAACAAAAAAGGAACTAAATCCTTTTTTCACAGCTGACTTACATTTATATGACATAATTCGGAGGTAATTTAAAGATATTCACGAATTAAAATGACATATGAAATAGCAATGAGAAAGTTGCATTTGGTTCTTCTTTCCCTATCTACATTAAAAACAAATGGGTCTCATTGGGATTATTTTGAGAGCTTATTTGTAATGATCCATTCCACCACTATTGTCCGTTTTGGGCCTGAGCACGCACGGTTTTACTCTTGGATTTTACTCCAAAAGACCACATACCCACCGGAGACAACACTCCTCCACTATACCCAGAAGTTGAGGCTATCAGTCCCTCTTGGATCCAGCGCCCTCACTGGCATGACACGCATGTGCTTAGACACGCGTCTCACACTTTCGTCTGAGCTTTGATTCTGATACACTTTTGTAAAAGCCCACTCCACAACATGGTATGATATTATCCACTTAGGACCCAAGCCCGCACCATTTTACGATTGGGATTTACTAAAAAAGACCTCATACTAACTCGAGACAATTTATCTATAAGCACTTCACCTTCACTATACACAAGTGACAGGTGATATGGGACTTACATTATTAATGATAGTAGCTCTAATACAGCAGTATCCGGGCTATATTCCTTTGGTCTCCCTACACACTCCTAAGAATTGAGCTAAGCAGAATTGAGCTCTCTGTGGTTTCCAAGTCAACTTGGTATCGGAGAATTTTCAGACGTCAGAATGGTAACATTTGTGTTTTACAAACCAGCAAGAATGAAATTTGCTAATAGGAATCAAGATCATGGGTCCTTCTGAGGTCTTGAAGGAGATGTTGGATTCATAAGGGCGGGTAGGTAGCATGGGTAGGTAGCATGCCTGACTCGTAACAAGTGGTACCAAAGCAAGCCCTAGCCCAAGCCCTTCTCCAGTGTCATGCCAACCATCCACAGGGAGGTGTTCGGATCGTTGTTGGGTCCCATGGACAACGTAGGGTGGTCTAACTGCAACGAGGGTGTTCCATGTTCTAGTGGCAGAGAATGACACAATTATTGTCCTATGATAGGGATGAGCTGGACAGCTTAAGATATAGAGCTGATGGCAAGCGCCCGGCCCTTTACTCTGCTTTTGCATTCCTGTCATTTCTTTTTCATGAAAGAGTTCTTTCTTTTTCTCTTTCATTTCTTCTCTTTTTTCCTTTACTTATTTATTTTTTTCTCATGGGATTCAGGTTGGCTTCTTTCTGTTGAAGATTGTTTTCTTCCACCTTTTTTTTTTCACTCAAGCACATAATCTGATTTCATGGTACAATTCACACAAGAAGCAACCACAAAAGCTCAACAGAAGAAGAGAAGGCAGAACAGAACAAGAACAGTTCACTTCTAACAATATGTAATACCACACTACTAATATGTCTGAAATATATTGGTCATAAAAAAAAAAATCATTTTACCTTCCACTTGCCATTCAATATACTTGAAGCCTCTATAACATCCTTGATAATTGGAAGATCTGACACATAATATGAAAAAAAAAAAAAAAAAAAAAAAAAAAACATCTTTCAGTTGCCAAGTTTCAACAAATTTTCGGAAACAAAATGTATGTGTTAGCTACTTGAAACACTAGAAAATTAGGTGTATGAACATGAAATCAATTTGAATTATTGGAAAATAGAAATCAAGCAAGAACAGAGTAGCGAAGGAAGAGGGGGGATTGCTAACGTACACTTGAGGGTTTGGCAGACCAGAGCGAAAGTGGCTTTTTTGTTCCTGACGGAGGGGCTGTAAACTAGCGACTTGATGGAGCCGACGGCGCGGCGGCGGGAGTCGCCTTGGAGAACGGTGCGCAATACCTTCGCCGCCTCCCTGCGCGCGAAATAGGAGGACCGCTCGGCGTTGCTTAGCCGCCGGTCTGGCTTCTTCTGGGCGGCCACTGGCGTCTTCATACGCGGCACCATTCTTCACTATGACTGAGAGATGATTGTACACACCGAGAGAGGGGGATTTATGGGGCGGGTTATAAGGATTGGGTTTTTATTTACCGATAACCAAACGGGTTATTGTTCGGAGCCCAAACGGATTCAAGAAGCCCGTTTAGGTTATTAGTTGAGAGTTTGTAATTTTTTCTAGTTTCGGAGCATGGTTCGCAATAAGAGTCCGTCATGGCACGTATCGCTTGGTTCGTAGTGTTTTTTATTATTTAGCACAAATATTTATTTTTAAAACTAATATTGTCCGAGTTTGTTACACTGATATCGCGATTATTATCGAAACCGATATTGTTATTGTGAATTATGTTTTAGAGGGAGTTTAATATCATTTCAAATGAGGAATATAAGAAATTTCAAATAAATAAATATTTGTTGGGCTCACGGATCCTTTGAAAATAAAGTTGATCCATAATTAAAATTTTGAAATTAGACATATGTTAATTTGTTATTTTAGAAAGAAAATGTAGAGACTTGTAAACGCAAATAAATAAGGTGAAAAAAACAGTAAACGTACATAAATAAAAGATAATGCTAAAATGAATAACCTCTATTTAGAAATTAGAACAAAATGGTAGTTTCATATTAATTTCAACTAAATGGACTTTTCATGTGGTGATTTTTACAAAAGCCACTTTGAATACTAAGTTAAAAAATAAATAAACATAAAAATAAAAAAAAATAAAAAAAATTATGAAGGCAAGGAAATAGAACTTTGTGGGGAAAGAACTTGAGTTATAGTATATAAGTGCAGTGCTGCAAGTATAATTTAACGGCCCAATTGTAAAAGGCAATGCATGTTTATCCGGGAAGTTGAAGTTGGCAATGGGCACTTTTTGAGAAAGAAATACAATTGTGAAGAATTCATATAAAAAAGTAAATAAGATGTTGAGGTTAGAGGATGCACATGGTTCGCCGTAATTGCGGTTCGTAATGGTTATTGGGGTGTCCGTTACTGTTGCGGACCGATATAGCGGTGTGGGCTAGTTCCCACACGTGAATAGTAACCCCGATTTTCACCGGTTCCGAAAATATTGTAACGGTTAAATATTTGAAGTTTTTCAAAAATTTGGGTTAAAAGTTTGGACATTTAATATAGTTGTTATTTGATTGCAGGTGACTTTTCATGTTAAAATTACTGCATTTTGGTGGTGAACCATGTACCTTTTTTTAAATTATTTTGCATTGTTGAAAATAAATTATATCTTTAATGATTTTAATTTTTAATTTATTTAAATTTAAAATTAATATAATAATATCATAACAAATATATCATAAGCATTGAAATAACGACGACACCATTAGATTTATTAATAACTCATTTTTTATATTAAATCTCTTTAAAAAATTAAATAAAATTCACTTAAATCTACCAAAAAATCATATTTATTTATTCTTGTTGCCAAAAGTATCCAATTAGAACATTTTGGGTGAGATGTGCAAGATTTTAAAAAATTCATGATTGCGATAATCGAGTTCCGTTGCGTAACCCCAATACTGACCAGAGTCCGTTACACCAATAACGTTACTGTTACCGCGATCGATACCGCGACTGAGAACCTTAAGGATGCATCCATTTTTCAGACTTCGAATTGGCGATGAATCACCTTCCGTTCTTCGTGGTTGACGCGCAACCATAGAAGAGGGGAGGTGGTGGATGTGGGTCCACAGCGGGTATGGAAGTTTCTGATGGGGGAGGCGATTCATGTGTTTGAAGCAGTGTATATGGGTGAGAGGGAGCTGTGCTTTTTATCTTCATACCTTATGGATATATGTATATGTATATATATATATTTCGTATTATATATGTAATATTTATATAATTCATATGTAAATAGAAAGCTCAATGTATATTTTTTGTTTTTATTTAATATATTCTCTACATTTAATAAAATTATATGCATCTAATGAACATCAAAATAAAATCAAATGTGTTGCAGTTTAGTTGTTTATGATGGTTAGTTCTCACCCCAAGCTAGGTTCAAGTCTTGGCAATGGTTTTATTTTTGAATTTTTAACAATATTTATCGGCGCTTTTCGAAAAAAGTGTTGTGTACAAAAATAGTTTCGGATATTATATAAAGCTAATGAATATCAAAAACATAATCCACGTGCAAAGGATTGGTACAATAATTGGTCAAATGGACACTTCTCTCACCCCATTAATTAGATGATAAATTAGAATCACACATTCAATGGGGTTATTTAGGGTTTGTTTGGTAACGCTACCGCTTCCTGATTTTGCTTCTGCTTCTATTACTGTTCACAGAGCAAGGTTGTTTGGTTGGTTGCTCCCGCTTCCAAAATCTGGAAGCAGACTGGAGCAAAACCTCAAATTTGGAAACAAGGCTCACACTATTTTTAGTGGGGCCCATTATAAGTTGCTTCCAAATTCTCCCAATTGCTCTCAAATTCTTTGCAACATGTTAGGTTTGCTTCAAGGTGTATAAAATTTTAAAAAAAATTTAATTCCGAATATATATATAAAATTAGAAATAAATATATAAAATTCCAAAAAAATATTTTTAATTTCGAAAAATATATAAAATTCGAAAAAAATATATAAAATTTTAAAACCTATAAAATTCAAAAAAAAATATAAAATTCGAAAAAAGTATATAAATTTTGAAATATACAGAAAATTCAAAAAATATATATATAATTCGAAAATATATATATATTTAAAAAAATAAAAATCGAAAAAAAATATATAAATTTTGAAAAATATATAAAATTAGAAATAAATATATAAAATTCCAAAAAATTATTTTAAATTTCAAAAAATATATAAAATTCGAAATATATATATAATTTTTAAAAATATATATAAAATTCGAAAAAAAAAATATAAAATTCAAAAAAAGTATATAAATTTTGAAATATATATAAAATTTTTGAAAATTATATAAAATTCGAAAAATATATATATAATTCAAAATATATATATTTCAAAAAATAAAATTCGAAAAAAATATGTAAATTTCGAAAAATATATATATAATTCAAAATATATATATTTCCAAAAATAAAATTCGAAAAAAATATGTAAATTTCGAAAAATATATAAAATTTGAAAATTATATATAAATTTTGAATTTTAATTTTTTTTTTAAATTTAATATATATTTTTTGAATTATATATATATATATTTCAAATTTTACATATTTGTTTCAAATTTTAATTTTTTTCGGAATTTAACATATTGTTTTTGAATTTTACATATATATATTTTTTGAATTTTATATATTTGTTTCGAATTTTAAAATTTTTTCAAATTTTAATATATTGGTTTTTGAATTTTATATATATTAATTATCTCTTAAAATAATTTATTTTATTTTTTTAAAGGTAAAATTGTAATTTTGCAATAGGGATGCGGTAAATTGCACCCAATTAGGATAGTTGAGGGATTTTTTTTGCCCCTTTTGTAGTTGAGGGGGATTTTGTGCTCATGGGGCAATAGTTCAGAAGGGTTTTATGCACTTTACTCAAAATAAAATATTTTAACCAAAGGTTTTGTGCAATACAATATTATAATTTAGAATTTATCAACAAAATTTTTTATAGTTTACAAAAAATTAAAAAATTATTTACAATATCCAAATGAGAGGCCTTGTGCAACACAATTTTTATTTTTTTTAATTGTAAAACTTATTAATTTCTTATATTCAATCTAAAATCCGAAAAAAAAAAACAGAATCTCAAATCATTTGAATTCACCAAACATGTTTTGCTTTCACTTTCACATTTTAGGAAATCAGCAGTTCCACCAAACATCCTCTGCATGCTTTAGCTTTCATTTTTCTCATATCAGAATCATCAGCACCAAACATGCTTCTGCTTCAGAAAAAACTTGATTCGCTACGCTTCAACTTCCAAACCCGTTTGAAAAGCAGGAGCGGGAGCGTTTCCAAATATGCCCTTAATATTAGCACCAACCTCCACAATGGATAGATTAAGATATATACCATAAATAAAAACTAATAAGCAAGGTGAATGGATGATGATTCATGGCAAGTGAATCTGACTATCTTCTTCGTGATTCAGATTGACCACAGTGTTAGTTGAACTTGACTTAGATCCTTCGGCTTCCGACATATATACTAATCCACGCCTCTTCAAGCAGGGTCCTAGTTGTGAAATGCCCACCACAAGAAATGCCGGAACTACAAATACACAAGTCAATGCCGCTAAAACTAGAAAAAAATCTCCCTCGACTTCGTTGATGTTGTTGTTGCAAGAACATAGTCGGCATGATTACGTCGATAGAGGCAATATAAGTTGCTTCTACAGTAAGTAATGTTGATAACATTTAGCCAAAAACAGTCATCACCACACGTTCGTTGGTTAAGGGAATTGGGATAGTAAGAAACAGCACTGAAACCACAGCTGTAGCAAAGCTCATGGCGTTGGCAATAAACAAGAACAAGTAGGAATTTGGAGATTTATAAGCCAATATACTTTGTCCTGCCTTGTGTTCTATTGAATCCTCTTGCCAAAAACCACCAGGAGGGTTCATTCCAGATTGGAATGTCAATGTGAATATATATTACTGATGCCACCACCATTAGTCCTATTCAAATCTCCGCCATAAACTCTCCCCAAGGACGGTTGTCTAGAAATCTACTCAAGTCTTGTATGACCATATTAGGCCACCTTTTAATCTACTCAATTATTTCACTTTATAGTTACTTGAAAAATATTTGCAATATGCAGCAACATACCTCCATCTGTTTATCTTCCACTGCTAAATCTAGTATGGAGTTGTGATCCTCATCCTTGGAGTTGGCAAATTCATGATCATTTATGGTCTCCAACACTAGTTTCAACACCTCTAGTGGATTGTGTTGCACACACAGATGCAATATGGGTGCACCCTTGTCCGGTAATGTTGCTCTAGCCGCATCTGGTCTTGCTTGAAGCAGCTCTTTCAAGACACCAACTCGGCCTTTGATGGCCGCCAGATGAAGATGGTTTCTACCATCTCGATTGCGAGCAAGACACATTTAAGAATTAGCCAACAATAATGCTTTTACGATCTCAACATGGCCTTTTGTTGATGCCAAGTGAAGAGGGGACATTCCTCTTGAATCCAACTCTTCAGCAAGCTCCGGATTTTGAACTAGAATTTCTTTCACAAAATCAAGATGCCCTCGAATTGTTGCCACGTGCAAAGGATTTGTGTCAGATAAATTCACAGCAACTATTGTTGATGCGTAGAACGGTCGGTAGAAAACGGTGTCGTACCTGTCAAAAAGAATAAACAGTAACCAGGAATGGTACCGGCCAAGTAGACTCCGATAGTCAAGTTAGTACTTGGAACATCGCGGAAATGAAGTAGTAATGGAGAGGGTGATTATGGCGTACCTTTTTAGGTTGACCCTGACCCTTTATTTATAGGGACTTTAAAGCGGTGGTGTTAATAGGATGACCACGTAATTATCTTGATAAGATTGTGACCAGTTGGAGTTATCCTTTGTAGCTTCTAGGTAGAATCCTTCCTGTGGCCAATTGAAAACTCTTATCTCCTTATAACCTTATTTATGTTGAACAAGTATTACTTATCAGTTGTCTCATGTTCCTGAATTCGTCTGTGGAATATAATGAACAAAATACTCTTTGAACACATATATTAATACGAGAATATATATATATTGCCTTGAATGCACCCATTTTGCAATTTATTTATTTTATCCACATACATATATATATATATATATATATATATACATGGAAAAAGGTGAGATGTTGACATAAAATGAGTTATTTTCATAATTATTAAAAATTGTGTGGATGCAAAGCCAATAATTTTACTAGCTCCTACTCATTAATCAGAATCTGTATATATAAATATACATATACATGTATATGAGTGTGTGTGGGTAATGTGGCTTATTTTGACTTTTAGACCATAAATATGTATCATAACTCTTGAGCATCACTTCCCACCTACAATCTATATACATTGTATAGGTCTCTGGTGATGAGAGGAACATGTAGGTCGCGTGCTAGACACACAACCATGGGTGGTCATTTTCAGGAGAGAGAAAGAGAGGTTGGTGGGTGTTTGGAGAGTTTGTCATATTTACACACACATATATACTTATGTATTTAAAAAGAAGCATGGGAATAGAAAACCAAGTGGGGCACAGTCCAGTATGGGTCAGTGACTCAGTGCCTTCACTTATTTAATATTTTATACATAAATATATGTATTTTGTCCCATAAATCTTCACCCATACCCTGACATATATATACATAGAACATATGTTGAGGGAAAAGACAGGAGAAAGAGAAAAGTGAATAGAGATGGTCTAATGAGAGAAGGAGGTTGAAAAAATGTTGGTCGCGTGTCGACACGTGCTCCCAAGATAATTTCTTATAGACCAGACATATACAGAGAGAGAGATAGTGGGCACGACATTGGTTGAGGAGGACGGGCAGGGAGTGATATCACGCGACTAACATCATTGGAATTTGGTGGGGCGCGTGTCTTACACATGCCCACCAATAATCTAACCCTCCACTATTAGTAGAATTTGGAGGGTCGCGTGTGAGCACCCGACCAACACTGAGCAGCCTAATCCTTGCCCTTCCCTCACCAACTTTTTATTTCATTTTTTTTCAACCAGTAAGGGCGGTTTGGTTTGGGTATTTTTGTGTTTGTTTATATATTTTGTGTTTATAAACTTGTTTGGTTAATATTTTTGGGATATGTGTGTTTAAAAACACTTTTTCATTTTAGGCATATGAGAATAAACATGAATTTGGTATTTATCACTTACACTTTTCTTCACTTTATAATATATTTTATTATTTTATTATTTATATTATTAATTTATAAATATATTATATTTATTTATTTATTATTATTTTATTATTTAATTCATTTTATTTATAAATTATTTATTCATTTTTAATTATTTAAAAATATATTTTATTAATTTATTATTATTATACTCATTTATTATTATTATTATGAAGTATTTATTTGTTATTATATTTACATATTATTTATTATTATATTTATTTATTATTTTTTATTATTATTTATTTCATTTTGTTTATTATTTATTATTTTTATTATATGTTTAAATATGTTTTATGTAATTTATTATTTATTATTATTATTTATTATTTAGTTCATTTTTTATTATTATATTTATTTATTATTATTGTATTCATTTATTATTATTATTATATTATATTATATTTATTATTTATATTATTAAATTAGTATTTATTAATTTATATATTAATTTATAAATATATTTTATTTATTTATTTATTATTATTTCATTATTTAATTCATTTATTCATTTTTAATTATTTAAAAATATATTTTATTAATTTATTATTATTATACTCATTTTTTATTATTATTATGAAGTATTTATTTGTTATTATATTTACTTATTATTTATTATTATTATTTATTTCATTTTTTTTATTATTTGTTATTTTTATTATATTTTTAAATATGTTTTATGTAATTTATTATTTATTTTATTAATTTATTATTATTATTTATTATTTAGTCCATTTTTTATTATTATTATATTTATTTATTATTATTGTATTCATTTTTTATTATTATTATATTTTATTTTATTTATTATTTATATTATTGATTTTTAATTTTTCAATTTCAACCCAAAAAACATCCCTACCAAACATACTTCTATTTTTGGATGAATAAACAAAAAAACAAAAAACATGTTTTTTGTTTATTTCAACACAAACACAGCTCTACCAAACAGGCCCTAAGGTTTGCAGAGTAGTTTAGACCGACATATGTCATATAGTAACGGCTATAATTTTTCAACGGTCATCAATTTCAAACGTCCACTAATTTTGCTCTATAAATTTCCACCTTCTGATTCAGCTTAATTTACTTACACCCTTCTCCAGCTCTCTTCTTTACCTTGTTCCGTCTTTCTTTCTTGGTCTAGAAAATTTTCATATTTTCATAAAAATATTTTATGACACCTGCTAGAGATGTAAAGTTGGTGTTATCCAGCATCAGTCCGCACCTCCTTGATAAGTTGAGGGATGACTTCCTGATAGCAGTCGAGGTCACACTCCGGTGTCCAACCCAAGATGAGAGGGCACACGACTGCTCTCAAAGTGAGGAAGGCCACTGGGTAGGCTTTTATCGCTCATTCTTTTTGGATGGGCTGCGACTTCCCCTTCCCCGCTTGTCGTGGGAGACCCTCAATTATTTTGGTCTTACTCATGCTCAACTATACCCCAACTCATGGAAGGTGATAGTTGGAGCTATTTTCCTTTGGAATCTCTGTGAAAACGAGTCAATGACCCTCGGGGAATTTCTCTCCAACTACACCATTAAGAAGGTTGGCTTTTGGGCCATCTTTTAGTCAGTGACGTGAGCATCTAGATGTCTATGCAAGACAACAAGAAGAACTGGGTTGCAAAAATTTTCTCTGTCAGGGGAGATGAATGGGAATTTTTTGGTGACGTGAACAACAACGACCTATCCGTTCCCGTGATGTCGGGTGACCTTATTGAAACTAGTAAGTTCTATTTCTTTTCCTGTATACATATATATATTTATATATTTATCTATATTATTATTTTTTCAAATATAACGAATAAAAAGCCTTCCATCGAACCATCATTGGAAGAGAAGATCAAGCTAGAGAAGGCAAAGACCTTCTTAGATGGTTATAAGGGAGATATTCTAGCTCCAACGGCTTTGTTCGCGTTCTGCCTCAGCCTCCGTGGTGACCGTATCCCGTATATAGTAGCCCATTTTCTTCCTTCCCCGAGCAGGACTACCGTCTCTCACGGGAGCATGTCTACATTGCCACCTAGTCCAGATTTTTGTTTTCCCCCTTCAAGAGGGAGTCGGG
Source organism: Cornus suecica (assembly GCA_963922005.1). Lineage (NCBI taxonomy): Eukaryota > Viridiplantae > Streptophyta > Magnoliopsida > Cornales > Cornaceae > Cornus > Cornus suecica. The sequence goes on along the minus strand of OY998238.1, from coordinate 39,211,120 downwards.
TGCTTCCTTATTGTGGCGAGAGTTTAGGTACATAATTGTTTATGTATACATATTTTGTATATACATATATTTTTTGTTTTATGTGATAAGCCCATATCATTTTATGTACACATGAGTGGCTGTTAAGTTCACCCAGAGCGAGCTTGGCCATTCTCTAAAGAAGCGCAAGGCGGCCAAATCTCCTATGTCAATGGGTTTTTCACCAGTGCCCTGTTTTCCTTCCTTGTTGCCTGGCCAGGGTACCGGGGCCAGCCCCCCGCTTCAACCGAGCGCCCCTTTTGATCAGGGTCGTGCCACCAGGACCCTCGATCTTGATTTGACTCTGGAGACTGGTAGGGGGTCCAGTTTTATTCAGCAGGGAGTGATTGGTGGGTTGTCCGTCTCCGGGCAACCTAGGATTGGTTTTGGACTACCCGGCTCCTCATTTGCTTCAAAGTCACAGTCCTCTACTAGGGGTACCATGATGAGCAGCTGGAAGGTCGCCAAAGAGAGGCTTACTAATGCTCTGATGGATGAGAACCTTGAGTCGCTCAGGGGTGATGATACCATGGAGTTGTACCAGCAGTATTTGCTTGATCTTAGTCGGGTTAGTATTCCGTATGTGAGATGAACAACGCTTCCATTTACTATGCCTTTTATGTCGACTTATTTTCTTCCTCTCTTTTAGCATTTTACTTGGACTACTAACATATTTCACAGATGCGTCCGAGAGGAGAAAGAGGGGTATCAAATGGAAGCCAAGCATCAAGCAGAGATGGCTAAACTACAAAGCTCCTACAACCAACATGTGCACCAGAGCCAACAGGCTGAGGGGTCCAGGGTAGAGGAGGCTGCTAAGTTGAGATAGACTTACGAGTCTGACCTTCAGAGGGAAAGAGATCAAGTCTCTTCATTAACTGGGCAGCTGAGTGAGGCGAAGCTAGCTGGCGCCGAGGAATTTAGACGCTCCCGAGAGTACAGGGAGCACGAGGTTAACTGTTATGTCGAGGGCTTTAAGGATCTCCGTGAGCAAGCAAGCATTCATTATCTGATGCATGACTACTCCGGATTCCATCCCACCCCGTCCTGCAGAGTAGAGTAGTATATATTGTATTGTCGTAGTATTGTATTCATTTTCTTTTTCTTCTGTTGTACTTGGGGTTTTATCAATGAAATTGCTTTATGGATTTTGCATTTTGATTTGTGTAAACTCAGCTTAACCTTTTAGTTAGGTAGCTTTTGTTAAAACGAAAGTCATAATTTGACCCTTTTTTATGTAAAGTTTGGGCTTCACTAGCCATACATTTTCAAGAACGTAGTATCAATTTATAACCCTGAGCTTCACTTAGCCCCCCTTTTCTGATAGGGGACCCATTATTTGGGTTGAAAAATATATATGATAACACAGTAGAGACTCGGAAATTGCAGAAATAAAAGAATTTCCTTTATTGATGATTGGTGAGATAGCCGTTTTAACAGATAATGTAAACTAAAAAAGTAGAGTGCTCAATGGCTTATTACAAACTAGATCTAAATGAATGAAACTACTCGACCTATTAAAAAAATATAGGGTAGCCGAAACTGACCCTGATGCTACCTTTCTGCATCTACTAGTAGTACTTCCTCAAGTGTTGAGCATTCCAGGGATGGGATAGTTGCTTTCCTTGGAAGGTCTCCTACCAATACGCTCATTGCGGTTGCGTGTGGGTTACCCTATAAGGACTTTCCCAATTGGGAGTCAGCTTTCCCATTTTCACAATTTCGCTGTTACGGGTGAGCGGGGTAACTTCCCGTAGGACAAGGTCTCCTGGATGAAATATTCTTTGCTTCACCTGTGTATTGTAATATCATGACATTGATTGTTGGTAGACAGAAACCCTCATCTTGGCTTGTTCTCTCTTTTCCTCATTTAGGTCCAAGCTGACTGCCAATTCCTTTTCATTCTGCTCTGGGTCATAGTGGTTTGTCTAGTAGCTTTCCAATCCGGTCTTAATCGGGGTTACAGCCTCACTGCCAAAGGCAAGGAGAAAATGCGTCTCACCCGTGGGTGTCTTGATCGTGGTCCTAAAAGCCCACAGTATAGTGGGCAGCTGTTCAGGCCATAACTCTTTAGCCTTTTCCAGATGTTTTTTTTATCATTGCAAGAATTGTTCTATTGGCAACCTCTGCCTACCCGTTTGCCTGTGGGTGTCCAAGAGAGGAGTAGTGGTTTTTTATTCCCAAACCCGAGCAAATATCTTGAAATTCACTGCCTTTGAATTGTTTCCCCTTGTCTATCACTATAACTCGAGGAACACCAAACCTGCAAACGATTGATTTCCAGATGAATTCTTTGACATTCTTGGCTGTGATTCGAGCCAGTGGTTGTGCCTCCACCCATTTAGTGAAGTAGTCAATAACCACTATTGCAAATTTGGTTTGACCTTTACCCCGAAGCAGTGGACCAACCAAGTCCATTTCCCATTGGGCAAAAGGCCATGGTCCGGTCATGGGTGTTTACTCCTCAGATGGAAGTCTGGGCACATTAGCAAATCGCTGTCACTTGTTGCATTTCTTCACATACTCTAATGTATCACTTTGCATTGTTGGCCAGTAGTACCTTTATCTTATAGCCTTGTAGACTAAAGATCTGCACCCTGCATGGTTTCCGCATAAACCCTCATGTATCTTCTTAAGGATGTACCTTGCCTCGGTAGTAGAAACACAACGTAAGTACGGAAGAGAAATGTTCCTCTTGTAAAGTACTTCTTTGATGAGAGCATATTTGGTGGCGCGGAGCCTTATCTTTCGGGCTTCCATTCGGTCTTCTGGTAATTCTCCATCACGGATATACTTGATGATGGGTTGCGCCCACTCTAGACCTCGTTCCACTTGCATGATCATGGTGGCTTCCTCCTGGGCAATGCTTGGTTGATACAAGTGCTCCATGGGAAATATATTATCCTCTGGCTCGATGGCTAACTAATCAGGCCAGGGCATCTGCATGACCATTCTTTTCTCTTGGTATTGGGCAGACTATACATTTCTTGAATCGGCTGATTTATTCCTTTACCTTATGCAAGTAAGCCTTCATTTTTTCTCCTTTCGCCTCATACTCCCCATTGACCTAGCCGGCCACTAGTTGGGAGTCTGTGTTAACCTTTAGGTAGGGAGCCTATAGGGCTTGCGCTATTCAGAGTCCTGTTATCAAAGCTTCATACTATGCCTCGTTATTCATAGCCTTGAACTCGAATTGGAGGGTGTAAAGGAATCTTTCTCCCTCCGGCGTAATTAATAGCAACCCCGCTCCGCTTACCTGAGAGTTGGATGAACCTTCCACAAACAATGTCCAAAGTACTTCTAGGTCTATCGGTACTTCCGCGTCAGGGATGACCAGTTCACCGGCAACTATAAGGGCCTCTTATAAAGGGTAAGTGAACTCTGCCACGAAATCTGCAAGCGTCTGTCCCTTCATCGCGACCCCGTGTCTGTAGTGGATATCAAATTCTCCTAACTCAATTGACCACTTCACCAGGCGACCGAATGTTTCTGGTTTATGGAACACCTGCCTGAGTGGTTGATCAATGATGACTGCTATTATGTGAGCCTAAAAGTATGGTCTTAATCTCCTAACAGAAATACCTAGGGAAAATGCCAATTTCTCCATTACGGGGTACCTTTCTTCTGCTCCCCGTAGGGCTCGACTTGTGTAGTAGATCGGTCTCTAAACACCTTCATCGGGCATAACTCACTGCCATTAATGAGACGGCTAGGTATAGTAGAAGTTGTTCCCCTGGTACCGCACGAACCAACAGGGGAGGAAATGCGAGATAATTATTCAAATCTATGAATGTTTGCTTGTACTCTGAGGTCCACTCAAAGGCTTTTTTAAGCACTTTGAAGAAGGATAGACATCTATCAGTGGCTCGAGAAATTAGCCTATTGAGGACAGTTTCCTTCCCTATCAGCCGCTGCATGTCTTTGGTTGACTAGGGAGACTTCATATCCAAGATGACCTGGATTTTCTCTGGGTTGGCTTCAATGCCCCTTCTATTGACCATAAACCCTAAGAACTTTCCCGATGAAACTCCGAAAGCACACTTGGTTGGGTTGAGGCGCATCTAGTGCCTTTTAAGCACCCCGAAAGCTTCTTTAAGGTCCGCCAGATGGTTCTCCTTCTTGACACTCTTCACTAACATGTCATCTACGTAGACCTCCATATTCCTTCCAATTTGATCTTTGAACATGTTGTTGACCAACCTCTGGTAGATAGCTCTAGCATTCTTTAGCCCGAAAGGCATTACCTTGTAACAGTATATACCTCGATTGGTGATAAATGATGTCTTTTCACAGTCGAGAGGGTGCATGGGGATCTGATTGTATCCTGAATATGCATCCATAAAGCTGAGCAGTTCATTCCCCGAAGTGGCTTCTACCAGTATATCGATTCTTGGTAAATGAAAACTATCCTTTGGACATGCCTTATTTATATCTGTGAAGTCGACGCAGAGCCTCCATTTTCCAGTTGCTTTCTTCACTATGACCACATTCGACAACCAGTAGGGGTAATGGACTTCTCGAATGAAGTTCGCCTTTAGAAGCTTGTCAACATCTGACATTATGGATGCATTCCTCTTGAGGGCGAATGTCTTCTTCTTCTGCCTTACAGGCTTGGCAATAGGATTCACATTTAGCCGGTGTTACATAACTCGGGGGTCAATGCCAGGCATATCCTCATGTGTCCACGCAAACATGTCTTGGTTCTGCCTTAGGAATTGGATAAGTTAGTCTTTAATGTCATCGAGGAGCAATGACTCGATGCTTACCTTATTTTGGTTCCCTTCCTCTCCTAGACTCGCCTCCATAAGGTCCTTCACTAGTTCTAGTCGCGGAGTGACCTCCTATCTTTCAGAGCGACTGCATAACATTCTCACGCCATAACCTGGCCTCCTCGTACCTTTCCCACACCATGGTCGGTTGGGAACTTCATTGACATGTGATAAGTTGAGGACACTGCTTTCAAAGTGTTAAGGCCCTGTTTGGTAGGCTGTCTTATTTGGTCTGGTCTGATCTGGTTTTTATTTTCAGGGACCAGGTTATGTTTGTTTGGACTTGGTCTCAAAATTTAGAACCAGACCAAATGAGACCAAATTGAACCAAAATGGGTGTTTTTTGAACCAAATTTTTTTATGGTTCAATCTGGTCCAGTCTGGTCTTATTAATAAAATATATTTATAAATAATTAAAATTGAATAAATAATAATAATAAATTAATAATAATAATAAATTAAATAAAACATATTTTAAAAATAAAATATAAATAATAAATAATAAACAAAATGAATTAAATAATACCTAATAATAATTAAAAAATGAATATAATAATAATAAATTAATTAATAAATAATAAATATATTTATAAATAATTAAAAATGAATAATTAATAATATAAATAATAAATTAAATAAAACATATTTCAAAATAAATAATAAATAATAAAAAAATAGAATTAAATAATACATAATAATAATAAAAAATAAATACAATAATAATAAATAAATATAATAATAATAAATGGACTAAATAATAAATTAATAAAATATAATCATAAATAATTAAAAATGAATAAATAATAATAATAAATTAATAAAATAAATAATAAATTACATAAAAAATATTTAAAAGTATAATAAAAATAATAAATAATAAATAAATGAAATAAATAATAATAATAAATAAATACTTCATAATAATAACAAAAAATGAGTATAATAATAATAAATAAATATTAAATCAATATATTAATAAAATATATTTTTAAATAATTAAAAATGAATAAATAATTTATAAATAAAATGAATTAAATAATGAAATAATAATAAATAAATAGAATATATTTAGAAATTAATATATAAATAATAATATAAATAATAATTTAATAATATAAATAATAAATTAATAAAATATATTATAAAGTGAAGAAATAATAAATAAAAGAAATAAATAATACATAAATAAATATTATAATAAATAAAAAAATAAATAGTATGACCAGACCGCTTACCAAATAGACGTTTAAGTTCAGGATTTAGATAAGCCAGACTAGACCAAATCATACCAGACCGGACCAAACCACACCAAACCAAATAATACCGCCTACCAAACATGGTCTAAGAGTAGTTCTTCCAAGGATGACATTGTAGGTGGAAGGACAATCCACTACAAAGAAATCAACCATGATCGTGAACTGTCGTGGTGCGACCCCGACGGTTAACGAAAGGGCCACTATTTCTAATGGAAATACCTTCTCTCTAGAGAAGCCAACTAGGGGTGATTTGGATGGCTTTAGCCTCTCTTTTCCTATGCACATCTTGTCGAAAGCTTCGGAGAATAGTAAATTCGCAGAACTTCCATTGTCGATCAGAACCCGTTGTATGGTAAAATTAGCCACTGTCACTATAATCATTAGTGGGTCATCATGGGGGTGTTGAACTCCACGTGCATCGTCGTCGGAGAAGGTAATGACTTGACCTTTTAGTTGTGGGGACTTGGAAGGTGGAGTAGAGGTATCTACTCCTTGAACTTCCATCATACTTCTGGCTCTTCTCACATGAGCTTTTCGGGACGAGCTTGTCTCACCGCCTCTAGCAAACCCTCCGAAAATTACACTAATCTCTTAAATCGACTATTTATCTGGTGTACTACTTCTGTGTGGGATATCCTGGCGACCTTGTCCTTTGTCGGCATGAGTCATGTACTGACTCAGATGCCCTCTCCGGATTAAGCTCTCAATCTGATTTTTCAGGTTGATACATTTATCTTTTGTATGTCCATGGTCGCTGTGAAAGCGGCAATATCTATCACGTGCTCTTTTCGACGGATCCGACTTCAGCCTGGGTGGCCAGGATAAGGAGTGGTCATCCTGGATCTGAAGAAGGATCTCGCTTATTAGTTTGTTCAAAGGAGTGAAGCTATTGAACCTATCTTGGCTCTTTGAAGGTCGAGATGGCCTGTCCACCTGGGTTGGTTGGGTTTTCAGGCTCTTAGCTTCTCTCTCGTCCTTGGTGATTGTTGTTGGCCTCTTCTTCTCCAAATTATTTTCCTCAACCCCTTTTTCCTTTTCAGGCGTTCATAGCATCCTCCGCATTCGTATGCTTCTGGGCTTTAACAAGCAGTTCCGCCATCATCTTGGGTGGTTCCTTTGACAAGGAAAACATGAACCTAGAAGACTGTAGCCCTCCCATGAAGGCCGTCACGGCTACGGTTTCACTGATCTCATCAACCTGGAGCATCTCTGCATTGAATTGACTTATATAGTCTTACAAGGATTCTCCCTTGTCTTGCTTGACATTTAGTAGGTAGGTGACAGGATTCCTATGTTTCCGTCTGGCAATGAAGTGCCCGATGAATTTCTTGCTTAACTCATCAAAATCATGAATAGAGTTGGGCCTCACCTTTTTTAACCAGACTTGAGCTGACCCTTTCAGGGTGATGGGGAAAGCCCGACACATGATAGCATCTGGGACAGCCTGCAGGTGCATGAGTGCCTTGAAAGTCTCCAGATAATTAGGGGGGTCATTGGATCAATCAAAGTTCTCCAACTGAGGCATCTTGAACTTGTTGGGTAGGAGAACACTCATCACCAGTGCATCAAAAGGGGAGTTAGTCTTCTGTAGTAGTTCATCCACGATGACGGGGCTTTTGCCCATCATAGCTTGTGCTATATCTTCCATTCGTGCCTTCAGATCTTGGATCTGTTGATCTACACCCATGGCTTTTGTAAGATCACCGGGATCTGGGTGAGTCTTTTCTTGTCTCGTACTCTAAACCACTATTCTCCGTTGATCCTGGTTATGGCTATGTTCTCCCCCCTTATTGATAGGTGTCAAATATTAGTCATTTTGACCCTTTAACTCACTATTGTTATGTTCTTTCATTCCATTATTTGGTATTTTTATGATGTCTGCGTGTTAAGGCATTTTTCAGGAGCTTAATGAAGAAATTGAGCTAACTTTGGTGAATTGACTGAATAGTGTGTTCTTTCTATCCAAGAGGAAAGTCAAAGAGGCAGTCCGAGACAAAAATGGTTCCCAGAGGGAAAAAATAACATTTTTAGAAGCTGTCATTTTCAGTAAAAAGTATCGCGGATTCGAGATGGACGTTCTGGCGCATTCACGGAGAAAAGTGGACGGAGAAAAGTGGTTTTCCATAAAAATCTTACCCTTGTGCCTACGCTTTCAGTACCAAAAAGTGGCTAGAATTGAAAAATCTACGCTTGGACCTACGCTTGAAGCGTAGCCTCTAAGCGTAAGTGTGGCAACTTTGAGGATTTTTGCGTGATTTTTCCTATTTCACCCTGGGCTTAATTGGAAAGCGTGCCCACGACTCCAGACCTCTGTATACATGTATATACATTTATATTTAGGGTTTTGATGAGTTTTGATAATGAAAAGACTAAAAAGGGCCTCTTTATTCCATTGCCTATATATACAAGACCATACATTAGACGTGAAAGATATGATATTATAGTGCTGATATACGGGTTGAGTTAGAGAGTTCTGTGAGACGTTCATTCAAGAGGTTCATTCATTCAGACTTGCTGCTGTTGAGAGCCATATTCAAACCTAGAGATCCGAAGAAGAAGATTATGGAGAACGTTTCTACATCAACGATGCGGTCACCTTCTACCATGGTCAACTAAATCGGTATCTAGGGTTTTCTAGAAAAACCCTAACCAAGTAATGTAGTTCTTTTATTGTTTTTAACTGTAAACGAGGGGAAACTGTGACCATACTATGATGATTGTAGTAGTTAAGAGACCGTACTGATTTACAATATAAAATTCTATGTTTGTTCTAAATTCTTGTCTTAGATGGAATAAATATATTATTTTGCACAATTGTGATTATTCAATATGGACTAGAACTCAGATGCTTAATCATGGTTTTCTACACAATGGTGGTAATGAAACTTGAAACCATAGGTTGACACAAGCCGTGCCTTGGCAATTTAATATAGACATGCTTTAGTTTATTTTCATGCATTATGAGTAGATTAGAGTAATATAATTGACATGTACTAGTTAGGTCAATCATGAGACGGGTTGTCGCGATCCGGTTGATGGTACTCCTTTTTGGGGTCGTATGTAGCTATTTGCGATATGACCTGATTCACAATTATGGATCACCCTCTTACAGTTGAAATAGTAATGAACTATATTATGCGGTTAGTGGTGGAGTGATGAAAACCCTATTTTTCACTATCATCTGAATCATAACCAATTTACTTGCTTTCTAGATAATTTTAGTTAAAATAGATAATTTGGTCTTTCAAGCCCCCAAACACACAAGCTTTCAGAAAATATAATTCGGTGTTTCTAAATTATTAAAGTGAACAATCTCAGTCTTTGTGAGATCGATATCCCTTACTCAAGCCGCTTTGCTATTTTACAATTGATACATGCGCTTGCGTAGGGTAAAACCTAGAGTCGTTAATGTGTTATTTTTAACCACATATTTTTGCACACCTAACGCCACATCACTTATCTAGATTGTTCTGCCCAATCACGTCTGAGGCAGGAGGAATGGGGGCAGCCAGTCGTTGGAGGATTGCAGCGTTTTGCTGGATCAACTGGTTCATCCTTTGACTGAAAGCTTGGACCTGTTGTTCTAACACTGCCACACGTTCTATATGAATGACTTGTCTGGCTAGGTTTGGATCCGGTGGATGTTCGAAGTTACGTGGTAACTGATCATCACCTGCGTCATGCTCCTCCAGAAAAACACGTTCCTTCTCCTGGCTATCAGGTCATGGAGGGTACACCGGAGGTAGCCCCGTCTGCGGTAGTACTCCTTGGTTGGTTGGGAGCAACGGATCATTGGGTTGAAGGAAAGGATCCCTGGGTTGCCAAGAAGCCTCACCAACCTTACTCTTGCTTCTAGTTGGACCATTTTATTGCTATCTGGAAGTAAGAAGCTATCGTTTCCCACAGAAGGCGCCAACTGTTGATGCGTAGAACGGTTGGGCAAAAAATGGTGTCGTACCTGTAAAAAAGAACAAACAGTGATCGGGAGTGGTACCGGTGGGGTACCGACCAAGTAGGCTCTGACGCTCAAGTTAGTACTTGGACCTCGGGAAAAATAAATAGTAATGGAGATGGTGATTATGGCATACCTTTTTAGGTTGACCCCGACCCTTTATTTATAGGAACTTTAAAGCAGTGTTGTTAAAAGGATGACCACGTAGCTGTCTTGATAAGGTTATGACTTGTAGGAGTTATCCTTTGTAGCTTCTAGGTAGAGTCCTTCCCGTAGCCAGTTGATAACTCTTATCTCCTTATAGCCTTATTCGTGTTGAACAAATATTACTTATTGATGTACTGTCAGGGGTGCTAAAAATAATTGTTAAAAACAACCTCTTATGACAGCTCTAGGTTTTACCCTACGCAAACACACGTATCAATTGTAGAATAATAAAGCTTGAGTAAGGAATATCGATCCCACAGAGACTAAGATTGTTCAATTTAATAGTCCAAAAACAATGAATTATTTTTCTGTAAAGTTATTTATTTTTGAGTGGTCAAAGAACAAATTATCTAAATTAACTAAATTATTCTAAAAAGTAGAATAAATTGGTTTGTGATTCAAGAGAGAGAGAAAACTAGGGCTTTCATCGCTCCACCACTAACCGCATAGTATAGTTTTATCAATATAACAATTGTAAGAGGGCGATCCGTAAACTGTGAATCAGGTTGTACCGCAAATAGCTAAATACGACCCCAAAAAGGATTACCGTCAACTGGATCGCGACAACTCATCTCATGACTGAACTGACTAGTACATGACAATTCAATTACTCTAATCTACTCCTAATGCATGAAAATAAACTAAAGCATATCTATTCCAATTCGCCAAGGCATGACCTGTGTCAACCTAGGGTTTCAAGTTTTATTACCACCATTGTGTAGAAAATCACAGATTAAGCATCCGAGTTCCAGCCCATAGTGAATAATTGTGATTGTGTAAGATAAACATATTTATTAAGTCTAAGACAAGAATCAAAATAAATATGTAAACTAGTTTCAAGAATAAAAACGATCTCTTATCTACTACAATCATCATAGTACGGTCACAGTTTCCCGTCGTTACAATTGAAAACAAGATAAAATCTACATTACTTGGCTAGGGTTTTGCTAGAAAACCCTATATACCGAGTTAGTTGGCCAAGGAAGATGAAGACTGTATCTTTGGTGTAGAATCGATCTCCATGTCCTTCTTCTCCGGATCTCTAGGTCTGAATATGGCTCATCTTCTCAATAACAACAAGTCTAAATATCAACGTGAGAGAACTCCAATGAACGAACCCCCTCCTTTGATATGAAGCTCTGTATTTTTAGACAACTGAGGGAAACCCTAATGGTTGCCCTTTTTGGTAATTTCACACTAAACCTAATAAAAATCCTAAGTTCTTATATACATGAGTGTATATACATGTATATAGAAGTTTGGAGTCGCAGCCACAAGCGGGGGTAACACAGGAAAAAACCACAGAAATTTACAAAATTCAGCCTTCTCTACGCTTCAAGCGTAGCCCAGCTACGCTTTAAACGTAGCTTCCCTACGCTTTAAGTGTAGGGTTAGGCGTAGCTTCAAGCATAGAAATGTGTTTTCTGGACACTTTTTGATTCTGAAAGCGTAGGCTTAGGCGTAGGGATTTTCATGAAACCACTTTTCTCTGTAAATGCACCAAAATGACCGCCTTGAACCCACAATACCTTTTGCTTGAAGTGACGGCTTCGAGAAATGCTGTTTTCGTCCTCCGGGAGCCATTTTTGTCTCTAAAATACCCCTTTGACTCTCTTCTTGAATAGAAACGAACATGAACTTGGTTAATTCGAAGTTAGCTCTGTTTCTTCATTAAGCCCCTGAAATATGCTTAAACACACAAATGACATAAAAATACTAAATAATGGAATGGAAAGACATAACAAATGCAAGATAGGGGCTTATAATGGACGATATTTAGCACATATCACTTATCAACTATATCGAGAATCAATGGATCTTCTTCAAGTAATTGGTGTAGTGTTGTTACATTTCCTTCTATTTCCTTCTAGTGCTGCTTTGTATAATCTCTGCTCCATATTTTCTCTCTATGAGCCTCACACACTGTTTGAAATTGAATTAAGAAGACAATTATGGTCTTTGATATACAAGATATTTTTCAAATGACAGTGTTAAGTATTTCGGTGGTACTAATTTTCTTATCTCTTGAGAGTTTGGAGTATGTTTTATATGTGTATGTCATTTTCCAAGGGGAAGGGGCATCCAAAGGTAGGAGTGGGTTGCAAAGTCATTCCCTCTTTTTCTTATACTTTTCTCTGAACATAATCCACCCTTTATTGGCATCAATTCTGTCTTTCCACACTTTCAAACTTTATGCTTTTCTTTTTAATCTATTGCAGGGTTCTAGAGGAATACTATTTGAATGCTAATATTAATTCCTTAAAGAGGCCACGAAAAAGATCCATTGATCAATTGAGGCTAAAATGAATAACCTCTATTTAGAAATTAGAACAAAATGGTAGTTTCATATTAATTTCAACTAAATGGACTTTTCACGTGATGCTAAGTTAAAATAATAATAATAATAATAATTAAACATAAAAAAAAAATATTTTTTATTAAGGCTAGGAAATAGAACTTTGTGAGAAAAGAACTTAGTCATAGGATATAAGTGCAATACTGCCTGTACAATTTAACGGGCCAATATTATAAGGCCATGCATGTTTATCCTCCGGGAAGCTGAATTTGGCAACGGGCACTTTTTGAGAAAGAAATGGCATTGTGAAGAATTCAGATAAAAAAAAGTAGTAAATAAGATGTTGAGGTTAGAGGATGCATCCATTTTTCAGACTGAAAATCTACAGTGCTAAATTTGACTCATCATCACTCTTTTACAACGAATTCTAAATCATTCTTATGATTATGATAATGGGAAAATGATTTCAAAAAAAAAAAATCATTGATTAAATGAGAAATAAGTATATCAAATTCGATATTATCTTCTATAGAACTTTTATTGATAACAGATGAGTAATACAAATACGAGCACTGCAGACCCTGTAACCCACCTTCGAGTCCAAAATGCTACCCAGCTACATCTATCAAGAAACACAATCCCAATTCACGGGCAAAGCTATACAGTATTGATATACCTAAGCCATTTTATATAACTTCGGTTACAGCAAAAGGTACAGTGCCATATCCACTTACACCCTCTCTTCTATATAGTCCAAAAATTGCATCCTACAGTTATCAAACTCATTCAGAAATATAACATCAGGGTTTCTTATATGTAAATTCAATGTTGCCAACTCTTTCCATTTCGCTCTGGTACCATGAACATGGGAAGAGATGCTCCACAAAATATCCCCAGGTTGCTTCCTTCTCATCACCTGTGAAGATGATTTTACGATCGCACTCAAGTTCAAAGGTTGATGCTTGTTAGTCCTACCAATGCAGCTAGCAAGAAGCCAGCGGGCCCCTGACTGTTGCTGCGTTCGGGTACCCCAGAGCTGCTGCATGCCAGGCTCAGCATTCACACCTGCAACATGAACCTCGGTGATTTTGAATAGAGTAATGAAGCCTTCTTCAACTCTTTTCTCCTTATTTTCTTCATCATTAATCACCTCCTCTACCACCTGCTCATTCGTATCATCGCATTTGCTATTGCTGCTTCTTTCTGCTGCTGTGACGAATGAGTTTGTTTTTGAAGAAATGAAGTTTTTTTCTACCTGAATTAAAGCAAGCATTGGAGCACCAACTGCTTCATAGTCTCGGAGGGGATCTCGGAGCTGCACCATGAAAGCTGCTGTAAAGTTGTTCCCCAAAAAGCCACCCTTCGTACCAGATGGTTTGTCCCATTTGCTGTCTATGGTCAACATTCCACTCATTATATTCGTATATTTGGCATTGTGGGCTGCAAGTATTTTGGAAGTTCTTTCGTCCATTTCATCTTCCCCACCAAAAATTCCACCATCCAGTCTCATCCACTCATCCAATGTTAGAGACAGACTAATCAATTCATCAATATCATCATCTTTACCTTTGACATCCAATGGTTGCAACCCTGAACATCCTTCCAAACCAGAAGATGCACTAACATCGGCGCTCTCTCCTAAGAGGAACGAGGTTTTGGCAATAGGCTGGGGCCTAATTCTTGAAGGTGCCTCCTCATCTGACATGCCAGACTGAATTCTCAATCCTTCAATGGAAAGGGATTCAATCTTATCCATTGCAAAGGGAGCAAAGTCCTCGAAAGAAACATAATCTGAATCCATCTCAATACATATTGAGCTTGAGGTGAAGTCATCACAACTACCGTCAGAGGGGAATTCTTCAATTTTCTTCATCATACCAAATGAGTCTTGCCCAACTTCCAAATCCAGCTGCAAAAGGTGCAACCTGCAACACCAATTGTAAAAGATTTGATTCATCATTACTAAGAAACATAAATAGAGATATGTAAAGAATATAATACTTCAAACACAACTAATCAGTAAAACTAAGAAAGTAAGAAACCTCTGGGGAACCTTCAATTCAGATGCAACTTCCCATGTTACTTGCTGCATCCTATTCCCAGTAGTATCGTCCAAAGGCATTAATTTATTCACTTGCATAGACATCTTTTCAGAACCTACTGTTGCCCAGTGCTGTAATATCTCCATAATACTGGATCCCATTGCTGCAGGTAGCACAACTGGGGCAGAAACTTGCATGATCAAACTTGAACCATTCTTAGCAGTTTTGAAAAGTGAGGGACTCATAGATCGCACATAACCTCCATTCTTTGTCTTGACAATTGGACCAAGGCCTTTTCCTAGAGGAGGAAATTCCAACGGCTCTTCAGGGGGAAGATAGACTGGACTTCCAAAACCACCAGAGCTAGAGTTTGAAGAACTCTGAAAGACCCTCTCATTCAGACCCCATTCTTGCAACAAACCTTCAGTTTCCAGGTTCTCAAGGATTTTGGCGTTCCTTTTACTTCTCAGTGGTTGATTTGTCCTCTCATGAACCTTTTCAGCAGCTTGAATAACAAATGGAAAATCAAAATTTTCAGAACACTCGCCCCATACGGCAGTTGGAGCAGCACCACCAAATTCCACCTGCTCTTCCTCCATCTCAAAATCAAAAATGAAGTTACAGGAAGCTAGGGTATCCTCTTCAAACTGCCTCAGAAGACGCTCTCTAGGAGACTCGGGCTCAGGTTGAGTATGAGAAGAGTCTAATGTACTCTGATCTATCCCCAACATATTTAGGAATTCATTTGCCACTGATTCTGTGATATCATCCAAGCTAAGGGATTTCTCTATCCTACCAGCTTTATAACTTGATTTAGTCCTCGTATAGTTTTCTGCTTCACTTGACTCACTCATAACTAGTGAAGAATCAAATTCTTTTGATTCTGAGATAAGCAGATTATGAATAGCTGATTCAAGTTCTTCATTGGTTGATTCCTTTATGCAGAGGTTGTTTTCTTCACATTTGTTGTCATC
Organism: Cornus suecica; assembly: GCA_963922005.1. NCBI lineage: Eukaryota > Viridiplantae > Streptophyta > Magnoliopsida > Cornales > Cornaceae > Cornus > Cornus suecica. Next base: position 39,195,606 of record OY998238.1, on the reverse strand, counting down.
CGCCAAAATCTCATCTTTGAAATTAACATAAAGTTCATCCTTTGAATTACATCCTGACTCCTCACTAAGAGCCGTTGCATCACCGTAGAAGATCTCTCTCACATCGATAGTTTCAATTGCAGAATCATCCAAAGTTTGAGCAGCGCCTTCTACTTTCAACTTTTCCTTCATAGGCGACTCAACTCCCTGCTCAGTAATAGTAAACTCAATATTGTCGTACCCATTTTCATTATCATTACAGGGGGATTCAGGGAAATTACAAGGCTTTGGTTTGATGGGCTCTGGATTATCAAAAAAATAATCAAACTCTTGTGAATTACCCAATTTTGCCTCATCAAGTTTCTGATATAAATAAGTTACTGACCGAGAAAGCTCCAAACGTTGATCTGGAAACCCTTCATTTAGAGTTCTTGTATCTGACCCTTGGGATAAAGGGGAGGACCCTTGGATTGAATTGCTTGGAAGACTCCCAACCTTCCTAAGCATGCCAACATGATCCATCGTACTCTCTCTATACTCCTTCAAATGCTTGTGAGAGGTCATGTTACTACTTGGTTCAACTAAATGATCTCCCATCAGTGAAAACCCAAAACTAACATTCAGCATAGCACCTTTGGCCTTGCCTATGAGCTTAAAGCTCGTCGTCCACTTTCCTGAGCTCTTCTCATCTTCTAACTCTTCCAAAGTAAGTGGAAGCAACCTCGTAAGATCGATCCAATGCTTCCCAATATCAAGTCCAGGAGCTCCGATCACATAAGCATGAATCAGAAAAAGCTTAGGCTCATACTTCGCGGTATGGTGGGACCCATTTCTAATGCTGTATACAGAACATCGATGCATCAAAGTCTCTTCAAATTCAGCCATCCCCTGACAAACACGAGTTGGGCGTGTTCGCAACACCTCATCCTTCCTTTTCCACTGAACACATAAACTCAAGTCGTTGAAATTTATTGGTAACCCTTCAATGGCGTGTACATGGAGAAAGAAAGAACAACTGAACCGGTGATTCTTAATGTGGGTCAGAGCTTTTAAGGGCTTCCAGTTCCATATTGATGATTTTTTGTCCTTGTGCAACAAGTCTTCCTTAGATTTTGATTCCGACAAACGAGCTTTACCGGTGGACTTGGACCGTTGACTGGATGTTGAAAATGAAGGCTTTGGGGGGATTTTATGCAAATAAAGAGCTTTGCTTATTTCCTCAATGTCACGCAATAACCGACCACTATTAGAACCCCCATCATTGTTTTTCCCAGATTCAACTTTGGACAACATCACCTTCACATCAATGCTACAAAAGAATTGATGAGCATTAACAGATAATAAATTATTATCTTAAATTGCTGATAGAACAGCACAAGATTCGTTTAGATTCTTATGTTTATCCTTTGCCAGCAGAGGAGAACCGGCACAGGGAGGGGCTTTTCCATTCCTTATCAATCTAAGATTTGCTTCATTTGATTGGTAATTTGTTTAGTTTCTTCTGTTTATCCTTTTAAGTGCTTGCACTATGTGTACTTCACTGTGCTTTCTTATCTTCCATGTGTTAACTTCTAAGAGTAGCTGTTGACATTTTTTACTCTCCTATTATTGTGCATCATCTTTTAGGAAACAAACTATCCTTAAACACCCCCCCCCCCCCCCCCCCCCCAGCCAAAAAAATCCAGGCTTCTCCCTTTTATTCTCTCTCGGTTTTACATCAAAGAAGAGTTGAGGGATTTTCAAAAAGAATGATTAGAAAGAAATCATTTTCTTCTTTCATTTACTATGTGTGAACTCAAATGTAATATTGTTAACCATGTAAGTGGGGCCACAGGTATATGGGGTGTGTGTGTGAATTTGCTTACACTTTCGGAAAACAAAACTATATTTCCTTCCATATATATATAAAAAGAAAAACGTCAAGTGCAAATAAAGATATTTAGACGTAACTTCAGAGAATTTAACTCATCAAAAACCCGTCACAACCATAAAATGAACTAAATTCATAATTTGCGACGGGCGCAATATGTAACTCCTCTTATTCTAATCATTTACCAACAACATTTCAGGGAAGGCGCCCTTAGTCAGCGAATAGGAAAGCTGCATTTACTTTATTACCACCACTTTTACCAAACTTGTAACATTTATTACTTCAACACGACACCTATTATCTTAATAGGTAACCATTTTACTTCAAAATTTTGACACGAGTGGCGTATTACACTAATGACATGCATATTGAAGATGATCATATGCTTACTTTCTCCTCTGCTGGTTTGAGAATTAACTCCGATGGAAGCATTATTTAACGTTTAACATAAACAAGGGGATATTACCATAAAGGCATGGGCATCCAAGAACAAAATGATGAGTATTTTCAGTTCATTACTTTTGTCAAAAAACCAAAATAAAATAATAACTCATTTGAAAAAAAAAAATTACAATCAATCATACACAATGCTGATAATACAGAAGCAAAGAGCAAGCACAAATATGGGTTATCTATAAGTTTAATTTTTTGGGCTTTAGTGTCTCGAATTTGTAAGATCATCAATTAAATTGTGTAAAAGGAGAAATTAAAGATTTGATCATAACTTCTTATCCTTCACCACATTTTCGGAGTAACCACAAAAGTGATCACAAGCAACTCGAATATCTTAAGGTTTCCTTTCTTCAATTCATATATCTATACAGATTTATTTATAGATATATGCACATATACAGAGAGAGAGAGAGATCAGAAACGCCTAACACGAAAAATGAAGATTTTATTTTATTTTTTTTAAAAAAAGTCAGTGATGCTTACCAGAATTGAGAGTCAATATCAGCGAAAATGGGTTCAACTCTGAGCAGCCAATGAGAAGAACAGAGAAAAATTGTTAATCGGAGACCTTTCAGAGAAGATACAGTTAGTTTCGCCGCTAAATTTCCTCGGAATTCGTGGTCTCTCTCCCTTGACGCAGCACAAAAGCCAAGAGACCCAACTCTTGTGCCCTAAAGAATTCTCTTTGCCTCTTCAATTTTTTTTTCTCTTTTTTGTTTTTCTTTTTTTTTTTGGCTTTACTGAGACTGTCTTGTCTTTGGTTTTAAACCCTAAAAATGACACCTTGACAAGTAAAAATAGAATATAATTGTTAACAAAATTCGAATATTTTTATTTCAAAATTATTTCTTATTACTATGTTAAAATAATTCCGATTGGAATATTTATATTTTGTTTGAGTATTTTTTGAAATGCAGGTATTTCAAAGGTGTAGGTGTTGGGTTATTGGTACAATAAAATAGGTGATAAATAATCAGATATTAAAATACCATTTCCAAATAAATTAAATAATAGAGAGTTATTGTTGAAGAAGGAAGAGAAGTAAATTAACTTAATTAGTTGACAAGGTTCATGTTTGTGCTTGTAATTTGGTTAAGGAGGTTGTGATTATTTTTAGTTAATACGTTAAAATATTATTTTTTTACTAACTTCGCAGTGCAATGGCATCGTAATAAATATAGCTCATGTAATATTTAAATGCATTGAATTATTTGATAGCGGCGAATGGCGGGGATTAATATTTAAACTTTGAAATTAATTATAGTGTTAAGAGCTTTTATTTGCTAGCGTGAAGTTCGAAATACGGTCAAATATCATATCGTTTAACATGCAAGAATACTAACAAAAATGATTAGGGTGAAGACCATGTTAGATGAAAAAAATTATAAGCAAAGTAAGAAGAAACAAAAAAGTTAAGACGCAACTCTTCTGAGCTAAATTATTCTTCTATGCTTCTTTTTGTTTTGTTTATATAAATATGGGAAGAATTTAGGGTATATAGTTGTTTTGTCTTTTGGCTTTAAAGCTTAAATGACGCCTTCACAAGAAGAATTCACTTTTCAAAATAATTCGGATATTTTCATTGTAAAATTATTTCTCATTACCATGCTAAAATAATTTCAATTTCCTTGTTTTTTTTTTACTTGGAGTATTTTTTGAAATGCAAGTATTTCAAGAATCAAGAGTGTAGGTGGTGGGTTCTTCCTACAAAAAAATAGGTAATAAATGAGAAACTATTACAATACCATTTTTTTAAAAAATAGAGAGTGATTGTGGAAGGAGGAGGAGAAGTAGATCAACTTAACTTGACAAGGTTCAGGTTTGTGCTTCTAAGTTGGTTAAGATGGTTGGGATTCTCAATTAATCGAATTTTGCTTTTAATTTTTCACCAATATTATTTTTTTGTTAATACGTGAAAAATATTAATCATTTACTTGTGTTGCAGTGCAACGGCTCCACAATAAATATAGCATTCAACTATTTCAAATCGGCAAATAATGGACTTAATATTAAATGTGTGTTGACACCCTAAATGAGCCAATTGGAGTTTCGGTCCAACGGATACCAAAATAAGACATTGGACTTTCCGCCCAACGGATAGCCATATAAGAAATTGGAGTTTTCGTCAACCCATTAAATCATCTTGGAATAGATTAATTATGTGAGTTGTAGTGATTTATGTTATTTGTTTGGATGAAAAGTTTACGTAAGAGTTAAGTTAGTTTTTGATAATTATTAGATTAATTTATTTATTTTATTAGGAGTTATCTTGTAATACATTATCTCTCTAAATAAAGAATGCATACCCCTGTTTTAGAGGTCCAGTATCAAATATAAAATATTCCTGCTACAATAACAGTCTTTATTTTCATTATGTTTTACTCTTTTACTGTATCTTTTCAATTCTTGCACCACTCTATACTACTAGTTCATTCAATTCCTTATACCACTTTACTTTTCCTACAAATCTTTATATTAACATTTCATTCAATTCCTTGCATCAGTTTACTTTCCTTGCAATATTTTCAATTCCAAGTCATTTAAATTTACAGCATTGGTTCTTTCAATTCCTGTAATTTTCTTTCAGTTACCCAAAAGTCCTTTTTGTTAAAGCAATCAGAACCATTCACGAGAGTTGAATTCCCTCTCTCGTAAATCACCTAATTCTATTTCCCATGTTCAAAAGAGACGAAGACTTGTTCTTTTTGAACCGGTTGAACTCCGTCACCGGTTCTAGCATGCCCACACCCCACAGAACAAGAGAATCGATCGAGCACAATGACCGATTATTTTTGAAGCGAACATGTTTTAGCACGCCCGGTGGGACACCACTAGGTAGTTGAGATAATTGCAACATGTCACCACAAGGTTCAAAGGTCCGACAATTGAAGGTATTGATGCACGAGCAACTAGCGAATTATGCTAAGAAGAGACAGATGTGTCAAACTGGATTGGCTGAAGTAAAACAGGAGCTTCATAAGCTTAATGATTTGTTGAAGAAAAGATTCACGAGTTCTTCATGACACGGAGAGCCAATGACCACTTAACCATCGGTTGAGAAAGACAAAGTGGTATCGACTAATACTAATTTGGCTGATACCAAAGTAACGGCTGGGGAGAATATAGTAGCCGATATCAATTTGGCCAATACCAATGCCGCTGAAACTAATCTAACCGATACCAAAATAACGGTTGGGGTGAATATAGTGACTGATATGAATTTGGCCAATACCACTGCTGCTGAAACTAATCTTGTTGATACCAAAGTAATGGGTAGGGTGATTATAGTGGTTGATATTAATTTAGCAAATACCACTATCGCTGATACCAAAGTGGACGATTCCCAAATGGTGGCGGCTTTGGTGAATATAGTGGTTGATATCAATTTTGCCAATACCACTATCGCTGATACCAAAGTGGTCGATACCCAAATGGTAGCTGCTGGGATGAATATAGTGGCTGATATCAATTTGCCAATACCACTATCACTGATACCAAAGTTACCAATACCCAAATGGAATCGACTGGGGTGAATATAGTGGCTGATATCAATTTTGCCAATACCACCGTCGATTATACGAACAAAACTTCATTTTTTATAATTTCAACCGAAACTGCTGAAATTATAAACTTTCAAGAGTAGTGGTCGCGAAAAATCTTCATTGGTACGGTGTCGTTCTTCGAACAAAACTGGCAGCACAATCGGCTAATATGACTTTGCATAATAATTTGATTCCAGCTTATCGTGTTCGTTCCCACTACAAGAGTTTACAAATTCGAATATTGGGGTCATATATGGGTTCATTGATCCACTGTCCATGAACCCCAACCAATTTCTTCTCGTTAGGATTAGGTTTTACTAAATAAAGACCACTTTATTGTTGGTCCTCAATGAATAAAGCAATGAAACTACCTCATTTTTTTTTCTTTCCAAGTGATGGACTCGGGGGGAGGATAGAAAATGAAGAAGAAAGGAATTGGATAGATATTTGTTGCAATTTGATAACATATGGAAAAGTCTTCGTAATGTTTGGGCTATTGGAAAAATAATCTGATACAAGATCTGTTTTGGCATCATTTTGGGCTAAATAAAATTCCAACATACCATACTTTTGAAGCAAAAAATGATAGTGGAATTGGGGGCATTGTTGACACCCTAAATGAGTCAACACGTGAAATTAAAATTTAAGAGTAAATTGATAAAGATCGTCCACTAGCCGATTGGATTTTCAGCCCAACGGATACCCATATAAGAAATTGGAATTTCCGCCCAACAGATAGCCCATATAAGAAATTAAAGTTTTCGCTAACGGATAGCCCATATAAGGAACAAAAGATTCCCGACACTTGTGTAAATCATCTTGGAATAGATTAATTATATGAGTTGTAGTGATTTATGCTATTTGTTTGGATAGAAAGTTTAAGTAGGAGTTAAGTTAGTTTTTGATAATTATTAAATTAATTAATTTATTTTATTAGGAGTTATCTTGTAATACATTATTTCTATAAATAAAGAACGCGTACCTCTGTTTTAGAGGTGCAACACCAAATACAAAATATTCCTACTACAATAGTAGTCTTTATTTTCATTATGTTTTACTCTTTTCTATTACCATATCTTTTCAATTCTTGCACCACTCTACATTACCAGTTCATTCAACTCCTTGCACCACTTTATTTTTCCTGCAAATTGTGATACTCCCAATTTCCCCACGTGAGTTGGCCAGGCTCACACACGAAGATCGGGAAATACCTTGCAATTGATATACAAAAACACATAATACAATAGAAAATTTGCGAAATAAAAAAAAAATCATAGCGGAAGCAACACTAACGTCAAATCTTACAAAAGACTTTAAGATATAACCTGAGAATCCTGTTAAAGAAGGACCCCTAAATAAAAAATTACATTTTTAATAACCTTGCCTAATTTACAACAGTTCTACAACCAATATACACTGTAAACCGAAAGTAGGAATGGAGTAGACGATCACGAACAAAACGCGATGACTCAAAAGCTTAACCTGGTGGCTGTGTTGTCCTAGACCTGAAATGATAACAACAAGGTGGGTTAAACCCACGAGCAAGTCCACTACTACTACAACCCAACATAGGACCGATAAAGCCAACATCTCTGAACGAAACAACATGGATATATAGACCCTATTTAATAAGATTTATCTTTCACTTTCCATAAAACATTTAGAACATTTCTTTTCTTTTCATAATCACATAATATATATATATATATATATATATATATATTTCTTTATTTTTTTAAAAATAACCAATGCATCCTATGCATAAACATATTTTATAATATTTTCTCATAATCAAATAAAAAATATATTTTTATACCTTTTAAAATAAATAAACCATGCAATTCATGCATAAATATATTTTATAATATATTCCCATACTCAATTAAAATATATATAATTATATCTTTTAAAATAAATAACCAATGCAATATGTGCATTAATATATTTTCATAATCAAATAAAAATATATAATTATCCCTTTTAGGATAAATAACCCATGCATACCATGCCTCACCAATATCATATAAATGAACCTATTAATATTCATAATAATTTTCTTATGTCAATAGACAACTTATCCAAACCTTATTTTAACCACGTACCCGACAATTCACTCATGTCGTGACAACTCAACCATGTCCCGTGGTACTCATGAGACTGTGTTAATAGTCAGCCTTCAAGTGATTCCTTAAACATCCTCAATCCATATTTATTTAATTAAATATTATGATTTACGAATTTATCAATTCCCTTGCATTATTTATTTCATCACATACATCACTGCACACAAATATGCCTATTAGCATAATAAAGGTGAATATCCTACGCATCACTGCACATCACATGCTACACATATATACGAAATCATACATAATGATTTATAACAACATAATAAACCATTATATCCAATAAACAACAAATACCAACTTCCATAATATAATCATTGATAAACCATTTTAATGAATATATTTAACACCATTATAACCTACCTTAACATATTTTATGATAGGTTAATAATGAGATCCGAAATCATAATATTACATATTTAAAGTATAAGGATCCTAAATATCTTTTTAAAAAATATTTGGGGTCAAACTGTAATTACAGTGCAGTACAGGGATCCTACTGTAACTTCAGAAACGTTATGGGGACTAATCTGTAATGTCCGTAAATTATAGGGGTCATACTGTAATTAGTATAAACCTAAGGGGTCAACCTGTAATATAATTAGGAGTCAAACTATAATTATAGTAACATTCAAGGGTATATTCGTAGTTATAGTAATATTCAGGGGTTTGAATATAATTTTAGTGAAGTTCACATGCCTACGGTGTGCGCATTTACACCGGATCATTTCTCATATATTTGGATGATTTTAATTGGTCGAAGTTATAGTTAGTGTGTGCACACCTACACGAGATTATAACCAATAACTATAGTTTACTTCAATGGTAAGGATTAAAGATTCCATCTAATCCTATGGTTACAAAAATGAATACATCATAGTAATCTATATCCTTCCACACGAGATTTCAGTACTCTTATATAATTAAATCAAGGGCTTGGATTAAAAGTTCATATAATCCTATGATTAGAAAAACAAGTGTACCATAACAACATACAATCAACCACACTAGATTTCCAGATTTATATAATTTTCGAAAATTGCCACAATAATTCTTAAAATTCCTAGAAAATTCAAGAAGCCTATTTAAATAATTTTAAATATTAATAAAGCTTCTTAACTAGTATTTGATGATAAATTCAATTATTATAGATGTATTTTATAATTAAAATACAATTGAAAGATAATATGAAATATATGATAATAATCATTAAACATTCATCTATCCATATATATATGCATTTATATACATGATAACACTTATATAATTATTTTTATAGAAAATGAACTATGTATAAATAATATATATCTATTTATACATATTATTTCACAAAGGTCTTGGATTTATAAATCTAAAGGGGTAGAATAGAGTTGTAACTTGCTTTAAATTATTCGGCTTTGATTTATTATCTTCAAGCTCAAATCCCTCAAAGAGAAACTCCTTATCTCCAAGAACTCTCTATATTCTCCTTCTCCCAATTTTCTCTCAAAGTTTTGAGAGAGAGAAAAAAAAAAATGAAGTCTTCTTATGATTTGGAATACACCATTTGAAAGACTTTAATTTAATTTTTTTTTAAAAAAAATATTCTAAAGACATATGACCCTAGCCATTTGCCTTTGTCCCTCATCATTTCCACTTTACCTACTTTCCACCTCACTCCATCATTCCATTTCTTCTTTTCCATTTCTTTTTATTATATAAATAAATATATATATATATATATATATATATATTTATATCATCCTTTACTCTAATATAAATTATTCATTACATTAATAATACACCATCATAATTATACATTTATACATATAAATACACATCACAATTACCAACTTACCCACCAAAATTATTAAATTACACAACACAATTACTAAATTACATATCATAATTTAATTACACACATACACACATCATAATTACCAAAATTAATTAAATACATAAATTAGGGTTATTACACAAATCTTTACATTTCCAGCTCATTCAATTACTTGCACCAATTTACTTTCCTTGCAATATTTTCAATTCCAATTCATTTAAATTCACAACATTGGTTCTTTCAATTCCTGTCCTTTTCTTTCGATTATCCAAAAGTCCTCTTTGTTGAGGCAATCAGAACCCTTCATGAGAGTTGAGTTCTCTCTCTTGTAAATCGCCTAATTATATTCCCCATGTTCAAAAGAGACGAAGACTCGTTCCCTTTTAACCGGTTGAACTCCATCACCGGTTCTGGCACACCTGCACCCCACGGAACAAGAGAATCGGCCGAGCACAACGGCCGATTATTTTTGGAGCGAACAGTGTGAAGTTAGTTAATATTAAACAAAAACATTAACTATTTGCCCCCATCATTTCCCCCTTTTCGGTACACCACATGGTTACTGATGCGATGTCAGGTGTATAAAAATATGTGGTTAAAAATGATACCTTAATGATTCTAGGTTTTATCCTACGCAAGCGCACGTATCAATTGTAGAATATAAAATGGCTTGAGTAAGGGATATCGATCCCACAGAGACTGAGATTGTTCATTTAAATAGTTCAAAAATACTGAATTATATTTTCTGAAAAATAGTTTGTTTAGGTAGTCAAAGACCAAATTATTTATTTTAACTAACAATTATCTAGAAAGCAAATTAAATTGGTTGTGATTCAGATGAGAGAGAAAACTATGATTTTCATCACTCCACCACTAATCGCATAATATAGTTCTTCACTGTATCAATTATACGAGGGTGATCCATAACTGTGAATCAGGTCGTACCGCAAATAGCTAAATACGACC